>OZ038512.1:72003131-72005631 GCA_964036315.1 Acanthosepion esculentum
AATTCATGGTGTACGAATGTTTATTTTCCAGCACTGTATATATATATATATATATATATATATATATATATATATATATATATATAATTATTTATTTAAATATTATAACATAAATATGTTATAAAATCACTACAAAAATAGCCATTTTGTTTCAACACTTCCGGTGTCTTATCAAGTGATGGTGTTGAATTCAACATTGATTCAACATCATCACTTGATAAGACACCGGAAGTGTTGAAACAAAATGGCTATTTTTGTAGTGATTTTATAACATATTTATGTTATGATATTTAAATAAATAATTATATCTGCTCTAGTCTGTATTGAGGCCTCTTTTAAGAATAATAATTGTTGGTTATTGGAATTTATTCCGTATATACCAGTCCTATACTTGGGTATATATATATATATATATATATATATATATATATATATATATATATATATATATATATGTGTGTGTGTGTGTGTGTGTGTGTGTGTGTGTGTGTGTTTATGCATATGTCTGTGTACAACCGAATAGGTAAATATACGTAGGTAAACGAGCGAGCGATCGTATACAAATACATATAAATACACGTAAATAATGTAAAAAACAACAGTGCTCAATGAAAAGTAACTGAGCTATTTAATATATATTAAGTAATATGTATAACATCTTACATAATATATACATATATATGTGTGTGTGTGTCTATGTCAAAAATACTAGCCATTTCATATATATGTGTACACATACACACATACATACACATGCATATACACACACAGATATATACATATGTATACATATATATATATGTGTGTGTGTGCGGGCGCGAACGCGCGTGTTTGTTTATAAAATGGCTCTAGAATTTACCTTAAATTCTATACAGAAAAGCTGGGAGAATGTATAAATAACTTTCGATATGAAATAAGAATTATAAAGATATAAAATAAATATTAAGTGCTTTTTTTAAAGTTATTCATTTTCATTCTTTTCTTTCATCACGAGAAATGTCAGATTAGTTTTCTGTTCAATTTGGCCCTTGGCTGATTATATTTCAAATTTTAATATTTCTGGTCTTTCCTTATTTTTGTTTATTGCCGCTTGTCTTCTTTCGTCATGGACGAGTTCTCCGATGTATTCTTTCCATCTCTGAAGTATTTTTCTTTCCCTGTGATCAAAGTCCTGAATTTTATGCATCCTGTTGATAGGCGGGAATCTTGTCCTGTTAGTTCTCTTGCTTTTTACTGTATTTATGAGTTATCATAGTCGCTGGTGTTGTACTTCTGATCGATAAATATGGCGCCCAATACTGTCCAATAAAATTTAACTTGAAGATGTTAGTTTCTGAACTTTGACACAGTATGAACTTTGGCTTGGGAGCGTTTTGTTCAATTTAGGGGTTTATGATAAAATAGCCCTTAATACTGATGGGTTTAACCCGAGATAAAATGAGTGATCGGACAAAACTAAATTTGAATCATAGCCTGAAAATAAACAGAAATGAAATTAAGAGAGAATCATTTCAGATTTCTTTTTTTCTAGATTTCTTTTTTCATTTTAAAAAACATTACCTTCGTTATATTAAGATCTGTACTTAACTTACTTTAACTGTTCTTGAACAAAAAAATCACCATTCTCTGCCAAGTGTCGCAGAAAATGGGACTTAAGATATAACTTTCCAAGACAGAAACAATGATCTGAAATTGGAATGAAATTAATAATGGCGTCTATTTTGAATTCATCATAAAAATTCACAATATGGACTTCATAAATTCTAAACACTTGAAATACCTATATATATTGATCCGTTATAACAAATTAGTGTATAGCAGATAAGCAAAATGAATACAGAATAGACCGCACTAGAGATAGTTTCGCCCAACACCGCCAATTGCTGCAAATTTTAGTATATTTAACTGGCGAACTCTAATTTTTTTAATTTGTTTACGTGACGGTTCGTTTACTAAACATTAGTAAGAATATCTGCAGTGTACTTTGTTAATATAATGCCACTTACTCCGTTACCAATTCGTCATCAGATTATTAAGCTTCGAAAGAAGGATAATTTAAGTATTGGGTCTATTGCAAAGATTGTTAACAAGTCAAAAAGTGTTGTTCACGGTATTCTTAAGGTCTACGATGATTGTGGTTCGTGTGAAACAAGAAAGTCTACAGGTAGGCCAAGAAAAACGACCAAGAGAGAAGATCGTGCTATGGTAAAGTTGGTTAAAAATGACAGATTTAAAACTGCTGCTGCTGTTTCTCGGGAAATGAGCATTGTACTGAAGAAATCTTTATCTCGAAAAACTGTCTCGTCGTTTAGTTGAACATGACCTACAAGCAAGAGCACCTGCAGTGAAGCCACTGATCAGCTCCAAGAATAAAAAGTGTCGTCTTACCTTTGCGACCGAACATGTGTTGTGGTCTCAAGAAAAATGGCAAACGGTGCATTTCAGTGATGAATCTAAGCTTATGTTATTTGGCTCAGATGGGAAAAGTAGGTGAAAAATT
>OZ038512.1:72010631-72043131 GCA_964036315.1 Acanthosepion esculentum
AGATAGATAGATAGATAGATAGATAGATAGATAGATAGATATGACCTACGATAGATAGATATGACCAGACTAAAATAGATAGATAGATAGAAACATATGACCTACGATAGATAGATATGACCAGACTAAAATAGATAGATAGATAGATAGATAGATAGATAGATAGATAGATAGATAGATAGATATGAAGAGGCTAAGAAAGATATCAATAAACAGATGAACATAGATACATATTGATAGACTCGAGAGACAGATATAAGAAGGCAAACACAGGTGAAAATACCTACTAGGTGAAGATGATTCCTATTGGAAAAATACATTCGGTTTACGAACATTTCGGATTACGAACGGCCTTCAGGAACGAATTAAATTCGTGAACCGAGGATCCACTATATATATATATATAAATATATATATATATATATATATATATATATATATATATATATATATATATGTGTGTGTGTGTGTGTGTGTGTGTGTGTGTGTTTCCAAGACGTATACAAAAGATTTCAGCGTTTATTGCAAAATCTTTTATTCATCTAAATTCAGCATTTTCCTTAATCCGCAAAAGGTACTTAGCCGCCTTTTCTATGCCACATTCAGGCAGAATTATATGATATTCTTGTTTTTATTTTTATTTTAAACTTGTTGAATCCGATGATCAGACAAATTTTGCTGCAGTAAAACCTCGACGCCTCGAGATGGAAATTACTCCGATTTGGGAAAAAAATTCCAATCCCAACACGATGATATTTACCTGCCTGGCGTTAACAGCACCGAGAAAGGCATACCTATCTATCTATCTATCTATCTATCTATCTATCTATCTATCTATCTATCTATTCATGTCTGTCCCTATCTATCTATCTATCTATCTATTCATGTCTATCCCAAATGCTGAAGGAAAATCTGAAAACTTTCCTACCATGTGTTTTTCAAAAAGGCCAATCGCTCGCTATAATAATTTCCTCTAGATTCTACATCCAAATCCAGAGCCTACTCACTTTTCATGGAGGAGCCACTCTCTGATTGACCGACCATATCTTCGGACGTGTAGCCTTACTCATTACGCTTTAAACAAATACGGGTTGCTGAGTCTATTTAACCCATAGCTGTGTCTGGTGGGGGGGTTAGTCGTTTAATCGGTTTAATCGTTTCCAATTCAGCGTTGTCTTTCCCCTTGACCCGTTACCACCCAAGACTATATGCTCCAGTCTGCCCTGCTATTTACTCAATTGAAGAGATGGATTCATGCCTTTCCCAGGAGTATTTGCACTTAAGTGAAGGTAGCAATCTCGAATGGAATTCGGCTCTTCGACTCCGAAATCGAGCTGTCCACTACTTCATATAAAGGGTGCAATGGGTAACCTGTCGCCATTTTATAACTTTCATTTCGCGCCTGCGCGTTGTTTGTTTTTGGTTTTGTCGACTGCGCATTGTCAGTTGGGAACCGTCTGTAAGAAAAAGAGCAGCATGACGCAATTCACCAAGCCCAAAATTTGGAAATGGCATGCTGTACTGCTTGGCATTCGCACCGTAAGTTCCAATACAAACATTTCAGAGAGTTTGGGTATCAATCTGAGAAAAATGCAGAGTATTCGGAAAGAGTTGGATGACACAGCCAGTCAACATCATGGTGTTATGCCTCCATTCATCTTCCCAGGAGGCCTTAGACTCAACACGGAGGTTGAGAAGAAGAGGTAGGCTGCCCTGATCAAAAGGGTGGCTGCTGGAAGATTCTATCTCTGAAAACCGGTCTCCGCACCATGCCACGCAAGCAGGAGAACCCAGTCATGGCTTTTAGACAATTTCTGCGACCACATCATCCCTTACATCTGGCCTCTTAACTCCCCAGACTGCACCCCCTCGATTATTATGTTTAGGGCGCAATTGAGCGAGAAACCAATAAAACTCCTTGTAACAACAAGAAACGAACTGAAGGCCAAGATTGTGGCAGTATTCACCAACTTAAGGAGACCGTCCAGAAGAGTTGCAGGAGATTCTGATTCTGAAATAATGACTAACTCGAATGTGCTATAGACCGTGCTTGAAGCCAAGGGTGATTTTATTGAATGAATTTCCTCTTCAGTATTTCATATAATTTCATCTTCACAACTGAACATAGATTTTCGATTGGATTCCGATCGGGACTTTTGGGGGCCATCTTGTCTCCTGTAAACTTTTTATCCTAAAAAAGAATCACGATTAACCTGCGAATGAAAACTACCGTGCATGCACAAATTTGAAACTCTGACGTTGGGATTTGTACCATTCAAAGTATGTCTTGTCCATGAAATCGCAATGGTTAGCACTGTTCAGTATAACTCTTATCGACATTGAATGTTTCAATAATGGTTTGGTGGACAATTCCATCCCATATCATCACATCGCCGCCTCCTTGGTGCATTCTTTTAGCCACACGCACATCTGCATCGCATAAAATCCATTTTTGGCCCATTGATCTATCTATTGTGTGTCACCGGAGAAAATCGTCCGTGAAAATTACTTGAGAAAACTCAATTTTCATGATTACTTGACCCAATTTTGATGTTTTCAATATTCGCTTGACTGATGAAATTTGACTTTATTTCTCAGTTACCGAATTTTCAAAGTACCTTTTCTCTTTCTTGACTCTCTCAATTCCAGTCAGTTCAGGGATTTGAGGCCTGTTCAAAAGTGATTATTTACGTTAAAACTCGCTTTAATTTAAGTTACAGGCGAGGAGACAAGTTCTTAAAGCCTTTTCCTTTACTGCTAGTTTTCAAATTAGTTATATTTTCAGCAGTTCTCTTTATCGTTCGATGATCTGTGAAGCATCTTTTGATATATCGAGAGATATCACTCAATAACTTTGCTATTTTCTGTTTTTCAACATTTTGTCCACCGCAAGAAAAGTTGGCTCCCTGTGCCGCGCCAAGAAATTTTTCTCGCCGGAGTCGAACCTTCAAATCTACAAATCAACCATTCGCCCTTGCATGGAGTATTGCTGCCATATATGGTCAGGAGATCCTTCTGTTTGTCTCAAGGTTCTTGATAAGATCCAGAGACGGATATGCAATGTAATTGGCCCTGATCTGGCATCTCCTCTGCAGTCGCTCTCTCACAGACGTGCTGTCGACTCCCTCTGTCTTTTTTACAAATACTTTCACGGTAACTGCTCCGATGAGCTGCTTTCGCTGGTTCCCAGACTTCATGCATTTAAGCGTTTTCCTAGGCTGGCATCTCGCTCTCACTCTTTCACTGTCGAAACTGTTAAATGTAGCCGTCTCTTCTACTCCAATAGCTTCATGTCTCGCACCTCTCGCCTGTGGAACTCCCTCCCCTTTTCCTGTTTCCCTGATAGCTATAATCTCCAACTATTCAAATGTAATGTCAATCGACGTCTCCAGATGCCCTGATCTATCCCCTATACTTCTCTATCACTCCTCTTTCCTCTCGCTCCAAATCTCTGTAAACTCTTGTAACCCCTGGCGTGCTCATGGCTTCCCGCCTTGCTTGGGGTAAAATGCTTTAAAAATAATATTAGACCCATTTATTACCCAGTCTTCAATAAATATTATGGAAAAAATTTTTAAAAATATTTTTTATTAGATTTCAGAGGACTTAAACTAATATTAGTTTAATCTGCCTAATAATTTCAGACTGAAGGTTTATAATAAATCCCAAAACTTTAATAAAACCTGTTGAAACTAATTAAAAATATAACTCGAGCTTTGTTTCAATGTTTGAATGAATTGTTTAGTAAAGTAAATTTCAGTTATTGAGGTTAAGGTGATTTGCATAATAACCTCAAACGGACTATATATATATATATATATATATATATATATATATATATATATATATATATATATATATATATATATATATATATATATTACATGAATCATTCATACAAAAAGCAGATAGTGAAGTTAATGATATAAATGGCAAGAATCACTCTCGCAAACAATTTTTAATGAAATAGATTAACCTCGAACCCGTTGATGAATGTTATGATCCCTGTTTATAAATTCCAGTTGTATAAGGTCTTTTTTTAATACAAGCTTTCGATTGTTCCTACAATCATCGTCAGGTATAGAAATAGATATGTCTTTTATACATCCAGGTAATAACAGGACAACGAAAGTTAAGATGTACTCCGAAATATGTTTTTTTGGAAATGTATTATTCTTAACTGTGAAAGATTTTTTGGAGCGTGCAGTCGCAACGCTGAGGTTGAATTTTTTTTTTAATTTTGAATTGTGCGTTTTTGTACTAATATAGTAATATGAGAATTCTTTTGTAGAGATAGGTTTTTTTCCAGTCAATATGGCATGAACTAAATTGTTCAATAAATAGAGGAATGTCACTGTTATTATAAGAAATTTGCACATCGGATCAGTTATTTTAATATCAAGTATGTGGTGCAGTTCAATTTATATATACAGGGTGTCCATAAAGTTCGTGTGCACTTTAAAAAAATGTATAACTTTATTTGTATTTGCGATAGAAATAATCTATAAAAAATGTTATAAAGTTTAATGTACCTAGTTTTAATTATAGCTAAAATAACTAATGTGATTTCAGGCATTACTGTAAATCAGTTGGCAAATATTTTCCGTGAACTGCAAAATCGTATTACCCTTTGTATTGCTAATGATGGAGGACACGTGGAAACTTAAATAAAATTTCAATAAAACCTTTAAAAAAAAAATATATATATATTATTTTTAATATATATATATATATATATATATATATATATATATATATATATATATATATATATATATATATATATATATATATATATAACGTTAGGCCGCACGCATACTCATGTAATGTTATGGCTGTTGGTGCGATAGTGTAATAGGCGATCCGAGTTCAAATTCTGCTTCATTCACTTCACACTAATGTACCCGGGAAAAACATCCTCTCGGTACAGATTAAACACCAGAGCAGACTTGGCCCCGTCTTGTCTGGTGTGGCAGCTAATCGAAGAGAATGAAAACTCTGAATTCAATTAATGTCTTTCCAGGGAGAGCCACTTTTAAATACCTGTACTATCCTTAGACCCTGAGATTATTCTGACGAGGTTAAACTCCGCGACTATAAAGCATTTGTAGACATCGTGGCACCAGTGTGGACCATTTCTTTCCCTTCAGTTCTACACAAGACTTTACTGGTTATAATTAAATCACATGTATTAGGTAGGCTTGTGGTTCTGAACTATTGGACCTTCCACCGTTAAAATCGACAACAGAGCCGATTATAGATTAGGTGAGGAAACTCGCTTTTAATTTGGCTCAAACACTGACCTTTGGCACCTACGTGAATTAAAATCCTATTTCGGTCATATGCTCCCAAAATGTATCAGGCTTATATTGTTTCTAAATCAATCTAAATCCGACATTCAATCAGAATATTAGGCCAAACAAAATTGTTTCGGTTCTAGTTCCAAGCGAGTAAAATGAACGCGAGGTAAAAAAAACAAAAAAAAAACTGTAGGACCTCTCAAAATGCGCGCCCAATGCAATAATCACCGAGCTGTCTCTATTGCCTGTTCTGTAGACGTCCTTTCGCTGCATCAAATCTCATATTTAACTTGTTGTCTGACTACGACATTTATTTAATCCAAATGCAAACGAAAAGTTCCATCGAAAAATTTACAGACAACAACACAGTATACAATAAACACAGAAAAGAAAATGTCTCGAGTGAATGAGTCAAACTTTGACTTAAATGCTAATGCCCATATTAGCTTTGTAATTTTCGATTCAGTTGGTACTCTGTTATTTCCCATTGTACATTTTCTCGTGCAACTAAATATATATATATATACCAGGTGTAACAGCAAAATTGTTCAATTGTTACATTAAGATTCGGAACTGTGTATCTTAGAAATGATTAAAGGTATCTTACTGGAATTCTCCGAAGTTTTTATAACACTATTGAATTCAGTAAGAAGGATTTTAGCTCTAAGTTAGAATGATGATCCCTCTTCCGGTTGTGACCTCCTGATACCGTTTTCCTCTCTACTGCTCCCTATTTTTAAACTTATTCACCGTTCTCTTGATGGTTCTTGAATAGACTTTGAATATGGAAGCCATAATATGAATGTTCGTACCATTACTGAAGACTGAATGATCTTTTTCCTCTCACCATTGCTCATTTGGGAAGATATATTGGAGCTGACACAAAACGATTCCTTATGTTTACGAATTTTCCAATGGTGTTCCTTGTCTATGATCTCAACTTGATCCCACAGAGGGCGGTGATGTCCCTTCTCTCGCCATATGTTGTCAGCCACGCCTGATTTTTCCACAGGACACATGGCACAGTGGATAAAGGCTTTGGTTAGATCCAGTGACAGGACCCAATGAGTGTGAGTTCAATATCCGGCTAAAGCAGTGGAGAACTTTCAGAGTGAAAAATTAACAGGAGATAACAGATAACTGACATCCATTAAACATGGCACGTGGAACTAGAAGAGTCTACCCCAGTGAGCGAAATAAAGGGTTCATTTCGACATTCCAACCACCTGAAGAAGGCCGGAGCGTACAACGGCCGAAACGTTGAAATAAATATGGCGACAAAGATGAGGACAATAGTCGGAATAATGTAAATAATGTACATAATACCTCATCTCAGAAATATAGACAGATACTGGAGAACCGAAACATTGTAATAAATATGGCGACAAAGGTGAGGACAATAGTCCGAATAATGTAAATAGTGTACATAATACTTCATCTCAGAAATATAGACAGATACTTTATATTACATGAATCATTCACATAAAAAGTAGATTAGTAAAGTTAATGATATAAAATGGCAAAAACTTCTTAGGTTAATGCAACTTTTAAAATTTTGTTTGCGAAGAAGTTTTTCGCCATTTCACATCAACTTTACTAATTTACTTTTTGTATGAATGATTCATGTAATATATATATATATGTGTGTGTGTGTGTGTGTGTGTGTGTGTGTGTGTGTGTGTGTGTGTGTGTGTTTTATTTTATGAAATTGATTAAATCCGGCGTATGTTAATTTGTTCTGCTTAAAATGTTATTTTAGACGGACACTAATACTCGAGTAAAAGCTTTAATTAAACAGTATTTTTATTTAATTACATTTAATGGCCTGAATATTCGAGAAAGCTTCCCAGAAAACCACCATCCCCTATGGACAACCTTCATTAGATTAACCGATTCGGCCACCTAGGACTTCCGGTTTAACAAAGCCCGAAATAAGCAAGACAAATTAAAATATGGCGGATTTAATCAATTTCCTGAAATAATAAAAAATGTATTTGTTTACGTTAGGTTGCAAAACAACGCAGATATGGATGTTTCGAGAATCGGCAGTTCAAAAGCCCTATTTCAGGCTTTGTTTAACCGGAAATCCTATGTGGCTAAATCGGTATCCATCTTTAAAAGGAAAAGATCATTAGAAGGAAGAGATTTTTAGAATATACACTTTGCTGTATTCGAATCTATTAAGAAAAAAGAAAATAAGGAAAATAATTTAAGATTTAGGCGAAAAATGAAAACATCTTTCACTTTCTGTTACTCAATGATTTTAAAACGAGAGCATGACCTTTGATATTTAGAGAACAAAACGAAAGCAAATAAATATCTCTTATCTATGTGGACGTGCGTGTGTGAAAAGCAATGCCTGTGCTGAAATTATAGTCTTTTACGGCTTGCAACGACTCACATAAACAATGCTAAAAATCCTCGAGATACATAGATGTAGTGATATCCAGTTTAGCAGAGATACGTTCTTACATCAGAATGTTCCTTTTCCTAGGCCCTTTGACAATCAAGGCTGATGATCCCAGTCTCTCCGACTATTTAATCCATAGTTGGAGGGAGGAGAAAGGAATTGATACTTTTCCCAGAAAGTGAATGTAATGTCTATAGCTACTCTATCGATATTCACATAGCAAATATCCTGCACCATTGAATTGTTCCCCCACTTCAGACCTTCACTCGTCCTGGCAAAGACGATAAACTACATCCAAGAACAAAGCCTCTGATGAGGAGGTTTTGAAGAGCGTGGAACCACCTCTTCGTTGCTGGTGTTCCTGGCCCGGGGTGGTAGCACCTGTTAGGGCCCCAAGCTATGGGCAAATAGTTAACCCCAAATTAGAGTTAAAACCTGTAAAAAAAAGGTTTTAATACATCTTTATAAAAAATTACTACCAGCAATAAATTTTTTGAAGAAAAAAATTATTACCAGCAATACTTTTTTAGAAAAATATTAGCAACAATACATTTCTGGAAAAAAGAAATATTACCAGCAATAAAAATCTTGTTGGCATTAAATAACCTGGTCTTGCGTACTGGACTGTTGGTCACGCCAGAAACTCTAAGGTCTGCTCAACATAGTTACAGTATAAACCAAAGATGAACTTTGTGGGTGTTGAACAAACACAAATGTGCCTGAGCAGACGTCTACAATAGGGATTAGCCAGTTGCTCTAGCAAACTGGCATCCTCAGATACCAGCCTTTATGCCATTACTTACATTAAATATTTTTTCAATATTTTCGTTTTCTTTTTCTTTCAAGTTTTAAGTAATGCTTTGCTAATTTCCACTTTATACAAGCCCCAAGTGCCACTCAATGTAGAAGGTTACTTAAAAGGGCTTGTTTGTAAGAACTTATAGAGTGAGATAAAGAATTTGCCTCCATTGAAATAGTAACTTTCTCTGTCTGCCAAAATGTTTAATGCTTCTCTTTATGTATTTTCTTTCTTTCAGGATAAGAAGTACTTGATCAGTGTTCTAGTGCCTATCGGAGTGGGGATTGCTGGAGCAGTGGTCTTTGTGGTGGCTGCCTACGCTACTCGCTCTTGTAGAGGGGCGCCTCAGACTTTTATTCCAACTGTCGGAACTGATCTGTTCCTACAGGTAAAATAAATATTTATCTATTTTCTATGTGCCTTTACGTGTGTGGTGTGTAGTCGATGAGTGGGAGATCTAACAGTTATTAGATCCGAAAACAATTGCACTAATGACCTTGGGAAAAGCAAGACCATTTAATCTTCTCCTGGCCTATATATGGCTAAAAAAAGTTCTTCTTCTTCTGTCGTGTCCCTTCAAGATGTAGACGATCATGGCTCTTCATAACTTCCTACCCTTGTAACTCTTAACAATATTTGGCATTTTAATACATCTCCTAATCCCTGTTCTTCCATCCATTTAGATAAGCTCGTTAGATAGATCATTATTAATCATTTCATCCCCAAGCAAGGCAATAAAGCCACTAGGACGCAAGGGGTAACTGGGCGTTAGAGAATATGAGAAAAGCTACTATTAATAAGTGAACACGAAGGCAGAAGATAACGATTGATATTGTATTTAATTCTTGAGGATCAAAGATAAAAGGGAAGCCAGAAGCTGCAAGAGATTCCCAGAAGCGAGAAGTGCGAGAGAAGAAACTGTTAGCATAGAACTTGCGGCTCCATTTAGCTATTTCAAGTGCAAAATGATGAGACCTTACTGCCAATCTAGTACTGCACTTCAATTCTACGTAGCGTGGCAGAAATTTTATCAGAACCATATATCATGAAAGTATTTATAGAAAAGACAGAGGGGAGCTTTCATCTGCTTCTCTTTTTTTTCTTTTGTTAACCATATCACCCCATGCAAGGCATTAAAGCCACTAAGGAGCTGATTGTGAAAGAATAAGAAAAAAGAGAAACATTATTAAGGAGCGAGAACGATAGAAGAGTAATCAAGAAGACAGTAGATAATGATTGACATTGCATTTAAATTTGTTTTCTAATCATTTCACTCCATGCAAGGCAGTAAAGCCACTACGGCACAAGGGGTGTTAAAGAATTAGAAACAATAGATACATTATTAAGGAGTGAGAACAATAGGAGGAGGACAGTAGATAACAATTGGCATTGCATTTAAATTTTTGAGGGTCAAAGTTGGCTGATAGCATGGATCCGGAAGAGCGTTTCACAAGCGAGAAGTGCGAGAGAAGAAACTGTCAGAATAGAACTTGCGGTTACGTCTAGCAAATTCGCCGGTGTATGGATGAGACCTTGCTGCAAACCTAATACTTTCAAATTCATAAAGTCTACGTCCTATGGCGAAGAGTTCATCCGAACAATTGTCTTGGAAATATTTATTTTTTTAAAAAGTCACAGAGAAGCTGCATTACGGCGGTGGGAATGTGACTGAAGCCGAGATGCCAGCTCAGAGCCAATAATAAAGCTGATTCTTCTTTGGATTTCATCAAGAATCTCTAAATATATAGCGGGAGAACCAGACCATATTTGGCAGCAATATTTGAAGCCTGGATGAATGGTAGGCTTATAAATATGTAAAATAGACTCTGGAGAGAAAAATTGCAGATTTACTCTTTGAATTTTATCAAGAATCTCTAACTATAGATTAGAAGCACCGAACCATATGTGGCAGCACTATTTGAAGTATGGACGAATGGTAGACTTATAAATATCTAAGATAGTTTCAAAAGAGAAAGACACGATACAGTGAACAAACCTCCTTATCGGTCGACCATTATTATGTCCTGTGAGTGTCAAATTTCTTAAGTCCGCTCTTTTTAGTGTGTGGAATCTCAGTGTTTTTTTCTGATACTAAGTATAACTATGCTTTTATTTCTGTTTTGCTTCTTTTTGTTTTGTTGCTCACATTGCCAGGTCATTGTATTCTCATCATCCTTCTGTAGAACTAAATTACTGTTGCCTCAAGTCTCTTCTTCGTCTGTGAGGAGATTGTCCAGCATTTACTACCATATCATCATCATCATCATCATCATCCTTCAACCTTCCTATGGATGGTCGGAAACCCATTGACAATCTCTTTGTACACTGTTCAGTACTGCATTGTTGTCCCCAGATCCCCAATGTCCAAACCTGAGCCCCGAGCTATGGGGTCTGGGAAAGTCAATAATCGTGAGAAAATATTTCCAGAACGATGCCATAGGAGTAAGGATGTGATGATTTCCCAGATCCCCAATGTCCTACCCTGACTCCCGATCTACAGTGTCTGGGAAAGTCAATTTTCTTGAGAAGACAATAATGCCATAGAAATAAAGATGAAATGATTTTCCTCTCCGCTCAGAAGCAGTGGCCGGCAAACTATAATCGTTTTTGTTTGAGCTTAAGAGAGATTGGTCTCACTCCTCCGTAAATTGTGTTATGTGTTGCATGGGATCTCCAACTGATTTTTTGCATTTTTCTAAGTAGATTTTTACATGTTTCATCCAGTTGTCTTTCAAGACGAGCAGATAATGTCCAAGTTTCTGATCTACAGTAGCGAGCATAAAGATCAGAACCATGTTAAGAAAAGGTCTAAATGTGAAATAACTTTTTATTTTAAAGCTTCAAAGAACATTTTATCAAGGAAAAATAAGGATATAAAGGTAACTTATATAATTCCAAAATATAAAGCTCAATAAACTTATTTTGATAAAGTTATAAGAATAATTATATAACATTCGAAAAAAAGAGATGTTCAAAAACACCAGAATGATTTGCAAATTCATACTATTATAATGGATACATCATATCGAAATGAAAATAGCGTTCATAATTCATTAGTACTTGATGTGTAGACCTTTACTTTCAATAACAGCTTGACATCTTTTGCTACATGAGCGTCTTGCATTCATTACCGGATATTTTCTCCCATTCTCCTTTCAAATTAGTCCATAGTTCTTCGACGTTTGTTAGATTCTTTTCCTTAGCTCTTTCATTTAGTAACTTCCAAACATACTCAATAGGATTCATGCCTGGGCTTTGATCAGGCCACATCATAATAGTAACATCCTACTCAGAA
Source organism: Acanthosepion esculentum (assembly GCA_964036315.1). Classification (NCBI taxonomy): domain Eukaryota; kingdom Metazoa; phylum Mollusca; class Cephalopoda; order Sepiida; family Sepiidae; genus Acanthosepion; species Acanthosepion esculentum. Next base: position 72,022,436 of record OZ038512.1, read on the forward strand.
AGAAATGTCTTAACTGGCTTCGCTGTGTGACGCTACGCGTTATCTTGCATAAATACAGCTGGTTGATTAATTGCAGTTCTCAAATTAGGTACACGTTTCTTCAATATCTCTTTGTATACAGTTGCGTTAATTTTACCGTGTAGCCTAACAATAGGTCCCGTGCCAGCAGTGGAAATCATGCCAAACACCATCACACTTCCTCCTCCAAATTTAACGCTGCTTTTAGTGCCCTGAGGCGATTATCATTCCTTAGGACTATGTCGAACCCCCCTTCACACCCGAACAAGTTAAACTTTGACTCATCGTTGAAATGAACACAACACCACTGTTCTTCTGTCCATATGATTTGTTCAGTGGCAAATTTCAATCGGCTCATTTGATTCTTTTTAGAAATGTAAGGCTTCGTAGAGGCTACTCGACTGTTCAAATTTATTTCATTAAGTCTTTGGGAAATAGTGTGCCTTGATATTTTAATGCCAAGGTTAGCATTAGCTCTTTTAGAGATAGCGGTTGTTGTCACAAATCGATCCTTTTTTTATTCATTACCAATCCATCTGTCTTCCCTTGCAGTAGTTTTTTTAGGCCTGCCAAGTGGTTTCTTAGCTTCACATAAACTAGTTTCCTCAAGTTTTCTTAAAATACTATGAATAAAGTTTAGATTTCCCCCACAGTCTTTGAAATATCCCCGATTGAGAGTTTATCTTCATTACATAACTTGACTATCAGCTTTCTAAGTTCCAACGTCACAGATTTTTTCGCTATGTTTACAATGCAAAAGCCAGTAAAGAGTCGGTGTAATTTAGTAAAATACCCTATTTTATATTCTTACCATAAAAAAATCTTCAGTAATGCAAAATAATTATTAAATTTTATGGATTTATTTAATTGTTCTGATGTTTTTGATTCATCTATTTTTCCTACTATATATAGGAGAACAGGTAATACATCGAATAAAATAATATACTAGGAAAATTTGATGTTCATATCAGCACCTTATATTTCAAAAGTCGTCTTGATAGCCTTTCGTAACTGCCTTAGCAAGTTGGCATTGCACTCTCCATTGATGATGCAGCCCTTTTGAAGATTTTCAATAAACACAGTGCCTTTTACATCCTCAATAACTGAGACCATCACCTTCCCGGAAGATAAAATGACCCTGCCTTTTCTTTGGGACAGGTGAGAAAAGCTGTTTCCACTGCATGGATTGTCTCTTTGTCTTTGACTCAAAGTGATGAACTAAACTCTTATCCTGGGTTTGGAAAGGTTCAAGGAAAACAGCTTGATCCTCGTATGACAACCACAGATTTTTTTCGTGATTTGATCAGCTTGGGACACTTTTGATCCGATGTTAGAAGACGCGGCACCTAACGGACAGAAACCTTCATGGCAAGTTAATTCTGGAGAATATTCTCAATTCTCTTACGGAATATGCTAATAACATTGTCGATTTGATTTATGGCCGAACGCTTGTCGTCCATCAGCATGTGATGCACACGATCAACATTTTCCCTGGTGGTTGCAGTTGCAGGATGTTTCCTTCCTCTCCTAAATTCAGTCGCACACTTTTGCAATATTGATAACGCCGGGGTGTCATCTCTTGACGTAGCAACCATGTCAGATGACAGTTGAACTGGAATGAAAAAATGCTGTTATATAATAAGAGTTGTAATTAATGCATATAAGATTTCACAACGCCAGCAACAATCTTTCATAGTCAGCCTATGAACTTTTCAGCCGCCCTCGTACCTGTAAATAAACAATGCAGTTATTAATAAGAAGAGTTGAAATTAAGGCATGCAAGATTTCATAACGCCAGCATCAATTCTTCGTAGTCAGCCTATGAACTTTTCAGCCGCCCACGTACCTGGAAAGAAACAATGCAGTTATTAATAAGAAGAGTTGAAATTAAAGCATGCAAGATTTTACAACGCCAACGTCAATACTTCATAGTCAGCCGATGAACTTTTCAGCCAACCCGCGTACCGGGAACAAAACAATGCAGTTATTAGTAAGAAGAGTTGATATTAAGGCATGCAAGATTTCACAACCCCAGAATCAATCCTTCATAATCAGCCTATGAAACTTTCAGCCAGCCCTCGTACCTGGAAAGAAACAATGCAAGTATTAGTAAGACGAGTTGAAATTAATGCATGCAAGATTTCACAATAGCCAACATAAATCCTTCATAGTCAGCTTATGAACTTTTCAACCAGCACTCGTACCTGGAAAGAAACAATGCGGTTATTTGTAAGAAGAGTTGATATTAAGGCATGCAAGATATCACAACCCTAGCATCAATCCTTCATAGTCAGCCTCTTAACTTTTCAGCCAGTCCTCGTACCTGGAAGGAAACAATTCAATTATTAGTTAGAAGAGTTGAAATTAAGGCTTGCAAGTTTTTGCAACCCCAGAATCAATTCTTCATAGTCAGCCTATGAACTTTTCAGCCAGCCCTCGTACCTCGAAAGATACAATGCAGTTATTAGTAAGAAGAGTTGAAATTAAGGCATGCAAGATTTCACAGCTCTCGCCTCACTCCCTCATTATCACTCTATGAACATATCTGCCCACCCTCGGGGACATTAATTGCTGTCCATCCTGTCAAATATTGCCAAGTAATTTCATAACCTTCATCCCGATATGAAGGTCACCAATTACCGCCACAAATCGCTGCTCACTGAACACGTCTGACAATGGCCACTGGATTTGTTAAATGATACAGAACAATTTCTGATCCATTGCTTATTACAGGTGCTTGTCAAATGATCGATAGACGTTTAATTTTCTCTGTCATTTTGCTGCAGGCAAGAGCGACTTGCGACATTCGTTGAATTTCAATTAACTAATAACTAACATGTTAATTTGTCGATGACACGAACTCTTCTGGGCCGAGTCAATGTTATTGGTCCTGGTCTGGCATCTCAGTTTCAGAAACTTCCCCACCGCCTTTTCTATAAATACTTTCATGGTAATTGTTCTGATAAACTTTCCTCTATGGTACCAAATACCTTATGAATTTAATTTAATTAGTAGGATTACTTCGATATTTATCATGTAAAACATAAAATTGATTAGTGCCTTACTTAAATGACATTTTTCAACCCTTATAAAAGGGGTTCGAAAGCATTAAATTGAATGTCAAAAACTTGAAATTATGCAAATTTATTAGTATTTACTCTGAATTTTAATTTTAATTCATTTTAAACAAATGAAAATTATTTATAAAATGTTTGTTCATTGGGTCGAGCTAGAAAATTTTTCTCACCCGAATCTATCTATATAAGTCTACCATTCATCCTTGCTTTGAATATTGCTGCCTTATCTGCTCTCGTGCTTTTGCTATATATTTAGAAATTCTTGATAAACTCAAAGAAAAAATTGCAATCTCATTGGTCCTGACCTGGCATCTCGGCTTCAGTCCCTTTTCCGCCGCAGTAAAATATCTTCCCTATGCATTTTCCATAAATACATTAATGGAAATTGAACTTTCCTGTATAGTACCCAGACTTTGTGAATTTTAGCTCAGTACTGGATTGACGACAATGTCTCATCATTTTATAGTTGAAATGGCTAAATGTAACCGTAAGTTCTATGCTAACAGTTTCTTCTCTCGCACTTCTTCCTTGTGGAATTCTATTCTGGCTTCTTGCTTGCCACTCAACTATGATCCCAAAGAATTAAATGCCATGTCAATCGTTATCTTCTACCTTCTTAATATTCTTTTCTTCTTCTCTAGCCTTAATGGTGTTTTTCTCATATTTTTGAATACCACCCTCCGCCCTTGCGTCTTTGAGGCTTCATTGCCTTGCTTGAGGTAAAAGTATTACAAATTCTCTCCTTTTCCAGGAAAATTTCTAACGCCTCCCCGTCGGCCGTGTTCTTTCCCTCGGGTCGTGAGTATGACTGCTGACTAAATGATTTGTGTTTGTTTTGTGGCGTACGGTGGTCGGTAATAAGTAAGTATAACTCAAGACTTCAATGTTAATATAAAACAGTATGTAATTACAACTGCAAATAAATACTTAACAAGAACAAAGGCACATGGCATAGTGGATAAAGGCGTGACAGTGACAGGACCCAAAGAGTGTGGGTTCAATACCCGGTTAAGGTAGTGGAGAATTTTTAGAGGTGAATTAACAGGAGATAACTGATAACTGACATCCATTAAACGTGAAACTAGAACAGTCTACACCAGTGAGCGAAATAAAGGGTTCAGTTCGACATTCCAACCACCTGAAGAAGGCCGGAGTGTACAACAGCCGAAACGTTGTAATAAATATGGCGACAAAGATGAGGACAATAGTCCGAATAATGTAAATAGTGTACATAATACCTCATCTCAGAAATATAGACAGATACTGAAGAACAAAGAAGTAAAAGTCAACCAAAGATTATTAACCATTTCAGTGAATACCTTGTTAGTAGCGCGACTAGGCTTCTTTTTTTATCCCGAGACCCGTGTGATCGTAAAAGCACAAGGTGTACTGCAGCTGCAGTGGTGTTTCGTGAGTAAAATAGCTTGACGAAGCCCAACCCTATCCAGGCCAGATTTGAATTCAGAGTTTTTCCTTCTTCTACACCGGTTGCCATCCAAGGCTATAGAACCTGGTCTGCTCTGCTATTTAACCATAGCTGGAATGGATAAAAGATTGATTTATACCTTTCCCAAGAGTATTAGCACGTAAGTAAATGTAATGGATCCGGCTGGATTTCGAATTTGCCTCTTCGATTCCTCAATCCGAGCCGCTATCCATTAATCCTCTCGGCTCGGCTTAACGTCCGGTAAATCCTAAATCAAAACCCAGATCATCCAAAGAACTCGCCTTCAAAAACGCCTGATAAGTATGCACCAACCGAATACAAATATGACAATTGTTCTGATGAGCTTTCCTCCGTGGTGCCTTGAATAATAATTCACTCTAATTCGACTGGATAGTTCCACTAGGTAATCACTGCAGTCAGTAGCCTGACACCGATATTTATAAACCTGGCGGAAAACATATATTCACAGGTCCAGAGTGTCACGTTCGAATCTCGGTGTCAGTCGTTACTCATTGTATTCCTATATGCCAGTTTAGAAACCACACTTTGCTAATGCTGAGACAATGCCACTCACTAGCAAGGAAATGTTAAATCGAAAACCAGCATAAATGACTATAAATAACTAATAGTGGTCTCTCTTCTTTTGGTGTGACGAACATGAGATCAAGATGATCTTTTTTAGGAAATTTTGTATTAAGTACTTAAAATTTTGTATTAAGTACTTTGGTCTATAAGTCTACCATTCGACCTTGCATGGAGTATTGCTGCCATTTATGGTCTGGGGCCCCTGCGTGTTGCCTCAGGGTTCTTGATAAGATCCAGAGACGGATATGCAATGTGATTGGCCCTGATCTGTCATCTCGTCTGCAGTCGCTCTCTCACAGACGCGATGTTGCATCGCTCTGCCTTTTCTATAAGTACTTCCACGGTAATTGCTCTGAGGAGTTGCTTTCGCTTGTCCCTAAGCCTCGTGAATTTAAGCGTCCTACGAGGCTGGCATCCCGTTCCCACCCCTTCACCGTTGAAACTGTTAGATGTAGACGTCTTTTCTACTCCAATAGCTTCATGTCTCGCACATCTCGCCTATGGAACTCCCTTCCCTATTACTGTTTCCCTGACAAATACAATCTCCAACGGTTTAAGTGTAGCGTCAATCATCATCTCCAATTGCCTTGATCTATCCACTTCCTGACATCTTTCATTCCTATCTGCTCTCGCTCTATATCTTCCGTAACCCCCCTGCCTCGATCGACCCTCCGTCCTTCTCTTTTTCCACATCCCTTCCTTTACCACTCCTATCTGCTCTTCCTCCAACCCTTCTGTAACCCCATGCGTGATAGTGGCCACCGGCCTTGCTTGGGGTGATACGCTTAAAAAAAAAAAAAAAAAAAAAACTGAGAAAAGGATAACAGCATTTCAGTTGATTCATCAGATGCTTGCCTTTGACCCTGATGTTTAGTTTAAAAAGACCCTCCTGACAAGAAAATAGCAGAATAATTTAGAATCGCATTACGTTCATATCCAGGTTTCAGCGACTTATAAATAATTGTAACATTGTGGATGTTCAATAAACTAGATTAATTTGAGGTTGATAGCAAATCCGATAGATCCGACAAAGTAAAACTAGCAGATGCTCTTGAAAAGGACGTCCAATCAGTTTTTAACAGGGGTAAGCAATGGATCGTAAATTTTGATACCTGCAAAACAAAACCGCTTCCATTTAATCATCACAGACAACCTTTTCTACCTGCCATCAACATGGCTGATGCTAAACTCCAGGAGAGCAACACACTGTGTCTTCTTTCCAATGACCTGAACAGGAACGACAATATTGAATCGATTGCTACGTCGACTGCCAGGAATGATGATTCCCTGAGACGTGCCAGACAATTCTTCTTGTCCGAATCCATCTTGCGGATTTATAATTCATCCGTGAATTGAATATGGCTGCCATATCTGGTTTAATCCTCCTACTATATAGATCTCAAGATTCTTGACAAAATCTTGTGTCTTTACTGTGAGATTGGTGCATAATTATCGGGCGTTTTTCAAACAATATTTATTATGAAAAAAAGAAACAATTCAACAATAACATTTTTAAATGATTATTCCGTAGCGCATGATTATCAGCACACATTTTTATAACCCGAAAAAAAAATAATATTTTTAAAAAAGTAAACCAAACAGCAATTTTTATTAACATTTAACTCGCCTACAAAAACGCCTGATAATTATGCACCAGCCCAATACAAATATTTTTATGGCGATTGTTTGGTTGATCTTTCCTCCTTGGTGCTTTGAAAACTCGGCTTCACCGTTTTACTGTTGAACTCCTAATATGCAACTTATTCTATTGTAATAGTTTCTTTATCTCGCACTTCTTGCCTGTGGTACTCTATTCCAGTTTCTTGCTTCCCTGACAGAAACAATCTTAAAATATTCAGCGAGAACTCCAATGCTATCTTCTGTCTTCCTGAATCCTACACTTTTATTGTCTTCTCATTCTCTTTCTTTTCCAGTAACCACTTGCATCTTAGTGACATCATTGCCTGGCTTGGGATGAAATGAATAAAAAAGTGTTAGCTTAAAAAGCCCGTTTGAAAATTGGTGGGTACAAAACTAGATATAGATTTGCAGAAGCCCCATTGAAAGAGATGTGTGTTCCCCTAAATATATAATTGAACTGTGCTTTATCAAAACGGTCTCCCACATCCAAATTGGTAAGGGAACACTTCAGTTATATATATATATATATATATATATATATATATATATATATATATATATATATATATATATATATATATATTACTGTTATGATCCAGGTTCCTTGTACGACGGTGATGGTCCAAGGTAGAACCAATGAAGAATAACTCGAACACAGGTATAGAATAACACAGATATATATTACAAACAGAATATGTACAAAAGAAGTAGAAGTGTTAGTAATAACAATCAGGTTAGGTTAGAGAGACCTATGTTGTCTCGACCAGTATCACTATTCCAATGTCTTACGGTAATCGTCTGACGCGACTCTCTCTGACTGACTGACTCACACTGACTGGCCGACTGCCTGACTCACTCACTCACTCACTCTGTGTCTGACTCACACGATGTTCAGCAATACGCCCACGTGTGTCGAATGTGGCACAAGGCCGGTTTAATGTGGGCTTTCCGAGCCCGTAGGCTCGGGCAAAAATTGCCCGTAGAACCCGTATAAACGGGATCGGGGTGGTCAACCACCTCGAACGAGGCTCTGCCCTTCGGCGGAGCCTCGTCCGAGTTCCTCTCTGCCCAAAGGCAGAGAGTTCCCCTCTGCCTCAGAGGCAGAGAGTTCGACCTGCTAGGTGAGTCGTCCAAAAAACTGGATCTCACACTTCTTTTCCTCTTGAGGTGCAGTATTTATGGTGTACGGGATAGTCCATTACTATTATGGGTAAGTTCCCATAACAATTAGAATGTATCATTCATAAAAAAAGTAAATTAGTAAAGTTAATGATATAAAATGGCGAAATCACTTTGCTCAGTAAATTTTAAAGATGCATTAACCCACTAATCACTCGATGAATGTTATGATCCTTGTTTTGTTTTTTTTAAATTATAAACTGTATTAGGTCTTCCTTAAATATTCAAGTACTTTCGGCAGGTTTTTCCGGTCATCATCTGGCACGGAAACACATTTTGGTAAAATCCAGGTAACATGCGAGAAAGAAAAAATATAATGCAAATCGAAAAATGTTTTATTGAAATGTGTTACTGATAACAGATACAAACTTCTGGAGCGTTGCAGTCGCAACACTCAGGTGGAGTGTTTGAAATTTTAAGTGAGAGTGTTTTTTACTAATATGGTAATTTAAGAATTTTTTGTTGCAGGAGTTTATCAGTCAATGTGGCATGAACTAAATTGTTTAATAGAGTATTGTCTCAGTTGTTATCCCGAAATTTGACCTTTTAAATCAAATATGTGGTGCAGTTTAATTTATATTACAATGAATCATTCATACAAAAAGTCAATTAGTAAAGTTAATGATATAAAATGGCGAAATCAGTTGGCTAAATAATTCGAAGTGATTTCGACATTTTATATCATTAACTTTACTAATTGACTTTTTGTATGAATGATTCATTGTAATATAAATTAAACTGCACCACATATTTGATACATATATATATATATATATATATATATATATATATATATATATAGTTTACGAAAAACTAGGTAATCCGTATGGGTAGACCCAAGGAGAATTAAATCCAGAGAGCTCAATGTAAATCAGAGCTAATAATTTAAATAAAAACAGACCACTTTAAGGTTCCATATAATAAATTATTTCACCACAGCCCTTTTAAAGGACCGCGGATCATCAGATTTTACTTCCAAAAATTGAAACGAAAAAAGAAGATTTAAAAGGGCTGTGGTGAAATAATTTATTATATGGAACCTTAAAGTGGTCTGTTTGTATATATATATATATATATATATATATATATATATATATATATATATATATATATATATATATATATTAATTCAAAAACTAAGTCGGCAATGACTGGCCATTACTACTAGTTTCATGTGTTTGAACACGATCATCAAATAGTCAGTAATATTTACGGACCTCCCCACGAGGTAGGATGTGACACAAGGCCGAATTTAATGTGGGGCAATCCGAACACGTAGGCTGGGCCAAAAATTCACAGTAGATCTCGCATAAAGGGGATTGGGTCTAACTACCTCCTCGGGCGAGACTCTACCCTTCGCCATAGCCTCGTCCGGTTTCCGCACTGCCCGAAGACAGAGAGTTCGACAAGAGCTAACAGCTGAGCACGCGTCCAGCTCCATCTGCCTGACTACCTGATCATTATTTTTTGCCGAGGCAGGATGTGGGCTATGTGATATATGCCCTTCTGTATAGCAGACAGTGCTGGATGATCCCCTCAAAGATGAAGAGGAGACGTAAAGCAACAGAAATGTGGTTGTACAGAAGGAGTCTGAGGATACCATGGGCCTAACATGTGAGCAACGATGAAGTTTTGGAGAAAAGGAAACCAATATTTAACATCAGGAAGAGACAGTTGACGTTTCTGGGGAACATAATGAGGAAAGAGAACTTGGAAAATCTGATAATCGCGAAACCAATAGAGGGCAAGCGGGGGGAAACCCCATATTTGATTAGATGTTCTGATTTTATTTATTAATTAAACAGAATATTTATTTATTTCCATCTACCGGTCTATTCTATTCGAGAAATCTTGTTAGAAAAATATGCGTCATCTGAGAAAAAAGACAGAGACAGACAAACAGACAGACAGACAGATAGCTAGAGAGATACAGATGCATGTGTACTAATATATGTATATATGTGTGGTTTGTGTGCATTTGCGTCGCGTACGTCACATCAGAACATTAATGTTACTTCCGTGTCACTAAGCACATGTACATTAAATCGTATTAAACACAACTAAAATATTTCCCCTTAAATTCATCCTATAAAATCCTTTGCGTCTTCCCTCGAGAAGAATTCGATTTGTTCTTTAAATCCGTCTGCAATTTTTACTGCTGTGAACTCTCATTCTCCTCTTGTTTTCTCTTTCCATAAATATTTAAGATGGCGTCGCGGACGAGAGACAAGACAGTAATGACTCCGACGCTTTTATATCCTACCAAATAGTCTAGCACGTGTGGCCAAACAAAAGTCGTATGCTGCTTCACATTCAAGTGATTATGTTGCTTCTTTAAAATAAAAACTCTTCGCTTCAGTCGACTCACACGTTTAAGAACCTAGCAAAACAAAACAAAACAAAACAAAAAGAAAATAGAATAGCCTGCCTCGTATCTGAGACAGTTGTGCATTTTCCCCTCTCACTTCTACTCCTTCTGTGTGCCGTGTCCTTTCATAACGGCACAACAATCTACCGCTGCTGCGATAGTAAGGCTTCTCAGTCTGACAAGGTCAAAATGGCAGCCAATGTCCAAAACGACATCAAGTCCGTAATTAACTGGGGGGAAAGGTGGCTTGTTAATTTTAACGTCTCTAAAAACTAAACTTCTCTACATTAAAAAGTTCTTACAATCTAAAAATATTTTCTGTCTTTAAATAACTTGCAAAGGGTTGATTAACCCATAGAAAACGAATCAATTAATGAAATACTGATTAGCTACACAGGCATGTCTTTTAGATTTATTTACATTCTCTGAAATAGAAATGGATGGGAACTACCGTGGACACAAAGTAAGGGATCAGTTTATATATAGACTTTAATATAGAATTGATCCCCCACTTTATAATTTCTTGTTTGTTGATAAGCCGTAGAAAATGATCCAATCAATCAATGAAATACTGATTAGCTACACAGGCATGTCTTTTAGATTTATTTACATTCTCTGAAATAGAAATGGATGGGAACTACTGCGGTCAAAAACTGAGGGATCAGTTTACATATTGATTATAATATACGATTGATCCTCCACTTTATATCCACATTATAATTTCTTGTTTGTCTATCAAATTCTGATCAGATATAAACCCAGCTCTTCCCACCAGCTCTGGGTAAATTAGTAAGACGTTATCTTATCTCAAAAAAATTCTTACAATCTAAAAATATTTTCTGGCTTTAAATAACATGCAAAGGGTTGATAAGCCGTTGAAAACGAATCAATCAATCAATGAAATACTGATTAGCTACACAGGCATGTCTTTTAGATTTATTTACATTCTCTGGAGTAGAAATGGATAGAAACTACTCTGGTAACAAAGTGAGGGATCAGTTTATATATGGATTTGAATATAGACTTGACCCCCCGCTTTATATCCACATCATAATTACTTGTTTGTTGATAAGCGGTAGAAAACGAATCGATCAATCAATGAAATACTGATTAGCTACACAGGCATGTCTTTTAGATTTATTTACATTGTCGGGAATAAAAATAGATGGAAACTACCGTGATCACAAACTGAGGGGTCAGTTTACATTTTGATTATAATATACGATCCCCCACTTTATAAACACTTTATAATTTCTTGTTTGTCTGTCAAATTCTCCCTAGCTATGGGTTAGTTCGGAAGACTTTATCACTAAAATATTATTATCTCCAAAACATTCTTACAATCTAAAAATATTTTCTGGCTTTCAATAACCTGCAATGGGTTGATAAGACGTAAAAAACGAATCAGTCAATCACCTTCTAAGAATTTATCCAATACTTTCTATATTGAGAATGTTCAGTAGGTCAGAGTCAATATATTTTTATCTCTCTAAATAACAATACGCGTGTAGTTCCTGCAAATAACGTGTAAATCAACGGCTGTTGCTATATATTTATTTCTCTGCTGTCGGATCTTTCACTAGATTTATATGCATTTCCGCGTGTATGTATTTCTACGTAGGCGGGCAGTTTTATTTAACTTGATGTTTTAAGCCAAATAATCAATAAGCCATTTCTATGAATATTTCACAATCCTCCAGGTTCGATCAACTCGTATCTAACAAATCTATAAATCTACTCACCTGTCAGCTGTACTTTTTACCTGTTCTAAGCTGGTACCGGAAATCGACGTTGAAACCTACTAAATGCTAGGCGCACTTTATAAAACATTTTATGCGAGAATGACGCTAGATAGTCTTCAGATTTTATCCAGATACTGTATCGACAGTTGAATAATTAACTATCTAAACTAAAGAAGTATGTTCGTAGGTGAGATTTTTCACTACAGACACACACACACACACACACACACACACACACGCGCACGCACGCACGCACACGCACACACACACACAGGATGCGATGGGTAAATTGTCGCCATTTTATATTTTTAATTTCGCACATGTGCTTTGTTTTTGAGTTTGTCGACTGCAGAGTATTGTAGGGTCAGTTGGGCACCGTCTGTGAGAAAAAGAGCAGCATGACGCAATTCACTCCACCAGAAATTTGGAAACGGCATGCTGTACTGCTTGGCATTCGCACCGGAATGTACAATACAAATATTTCAGTTTATTTGGATGTCAATCTGGGGAAAGTGCAGAGGATTCGGAAAGAGTTGGATGAGTCTAATGATGATTATGAAGGTGTTTGGAGAGCTCACTAGTGATGGCGAAGTTTTACCCCCATTCCTCTTCCCACAGGGTCTCGCACTCAACTCAGAGGCCTACATCAAGTGCCTTGAGGTAGTGTTGCCGTGTGTCAAGAGGATGGCTGGTAGAATGTCCTATATCTGGTTTTATCTGGCACTCTATCCCATGCCACACATGCAAGAAAACCCAGTCATGGCTGTCAGATAATTTCTGCGACCACATTCCCCTTAAATCTGGCCACCTAACTCCCCAGACAGCACCCCCCTTGATTATTATGTGTAGGGTACAGTTGAGCGAGAGATCAACAATACCCCTTGTAACACCAAAGACGAACTGAAGGCAAGGATTATGGCAGCATTCATCAACTCAAACAAGGAAAACATCCAGAAAAGATACAAGAGATTCCGAAGTCGTCTCGAGGTCGTGGTTGAAGCCAATGGCGATTTTATTGAATAAATTTACTCTTTAGTATTTCAAGATATTTTTGTGTAATTTTGGTTAAAATGAGATGTCAGTGTTATTTTCATTTTTGCGTAATTTAAACAATTTAACTATCGCACCGTCTGCAGGAAATGCGTATGTTTAAGGTGTCGTGATTATTTGTCATTTTCGTAGATTTTTTTCTAAATTTTGCAGTCACACCATAAACATTTTCTCTCATATATATATATATATATATATATATATATATATATATATGTGTGTGTGTGTGTGTGTGTGTGTGTGTGTGTGTGTGTGTGTGTGTGTGTTAGCTCTATCTCTGATATTGAGCGCATATAATACATAAATAATAATATATTACATATATTACATATATATATATATATTTATATTTATATTTATATACACACACTTTTCATATACATATATATATATATATATATATATATATATATATATATATATATATATATTGTGGGAAAATGAATCAAAAACGAAATCCATTTTCCCATGATGCATGCTATAAAGAAACAGGAAAGGGTTTCTGGTCATTTGCGCGATTTTATGACGCCACTTACGGAAAGGACAGATTCACATTCTTTTTCACTTTCAAACTACATCGTTCGGACGTATTTTGGCAGTCCTACTCATGAAGTCAGGGAATTGGTCGTCCCAACTTAGTGCGAAGCTGACTTGAGCTCGACCATTTTAACCATTATTATCCTAACTTACTTGTAAGCCAAAAAGAAAAACAGACATATTGAAAAGACATTGAGAACATTGTCCCACTACAGTCACCATAAAAGGAATAAACATCCGTAGAAGAAACTCTGGTATTTGTATGTTTCTATCTTCTTTGCTTGCATATTGGACACACACCTTCGCGTAAACGACACACAAATCCCACAACTCTCGCCCCACTTTCTGACGCATGACATTCGGACGTGTCTTCCAAAAATTTCAAGCTATGAAATAGGTCAGTATTTTCTCCGGTTGTTCCAACTCAGCGCAAGGCTGACGTGAGCGTGATCAAAATAACCATGCTTGTACTGACTTACCTTAACGTCTGGTCCAAGAAAAAGAAAACGGACATCTCATAACCATGTTTAACCTTCCAACAATAAAGTTTAGTTTTCTTTCTTTCACCATACAGTCAGTTTCAGACCTTCTGGAGTGACAAGGTGTAATCAATTTCTATTTTTTCCTCAGATTAGGTCATTTGCAGTGGTGTACAGTAATATGAATCTATTTTCGGGGTGTATGATGAAATTTGTTTGACCATGAAAAATATTGCGTCATCCGTGATTGCATCAGATTTTCATCACGCCCAGGCACTATTGTCTCGACTGTCGATCAGTTGTCCTACGGTCATTGTCTGCGATGGACGTTACTCCCGGGAAACGCACGAAAATTGTAACGCTGCACGAACACATTGGCAGCCTTACCAGTGAGCAAATCAAAGTACTATAGACTGGCCCCGAAACACTCCTGATTCTAATACAATCGAGAATCTGTGGTCAAACTGCAAGGGACAACTTGGTGGAATGGATATAAGAAGTACTAACATGTGAACTGGGTCATGTTTCATTGGAAAAATACGAAAAAAAGTGTTGAAACTGTTAAATGTAGACGTCTCTTTTACTCCAATAGCTTCATATCTCGAACCTCACGCCTGTGGAACTCCTTCCCCTTTTCCTGTTTCCCTGATAGCTATAATCTCCAACTATTCAAGTGTAATGTCAATCGACATCCCCAGTTTCCTTGATCTATCCACTATCGTTCTCCACATCCTTTCCTCTATCACTCCTATCTGCTCTCGCTCCAAATATTCTGTAACCCCTTGCGTACTAGTGGCTTCCCGCCTTGCTTGGGGCAAAAAAGTGGTTCTTTGGCCTTTCTTAGGGTAAACATTGTTATAAAAAAAAAACGAGTGTTTTTCGTTTGTTGCCCAAGCGAACGTCAGTTGATCATTTTACACACATTTGTCTCCACGTCTTTGCCAGGGTAACACCTAATTTTGACAAAATCTTCCGAAGAATGTTTTTGAAGAAAACAATTCCAGCTACATGTTATGACGAGCAATATTTTCAAGAGCAGATTTAGCAAATTTCTTCTACTCCAACAGCTTCATATCTCGCACTTTTCGCCTGTGGAACTCCTTCCCCTTTTCCTGTTTCCCTGACAACTATAATCTCCAACTATTCAAATGTAACGTCAATCGACATCACCAGTTGCATTGATCTATCTACTATCCTTCTCCACATCCTTTCCTCTATCACTCCTATCTGCTCTTGCTCCAAATCCTCTGTACCCCCTTGCGTGCTAGTGGCTTTCAGCCTTGCCTGGGGTGAAAAGCTTAAAAAAAAATAATAACGTTTTAATAATGTTTTGTTTCAATTAATTTGCACAAGAGACTATTTTATTTAAAGGTCGATAGTCAAATCAAAAACATTTCGTTCCATCTTTTTTTCTGGGCTAAAACTATGGAAAAAGCCCAAAGGCTTCGTGATGTTTCTATCATCTTAGCATCCAACATCTCATGGTCTTATTTACTTGATCTCGGAACTTCAAAAGGGTACGATACGGGTACTTATTAATCGGACGGTGGCCAGCAGTATCGATCCTCATTTTCACCGTATCAGTTCTACATAGACCTTTATCTGTAGCCGCAAATAATTCCAAATCAAAGTACTATAGACTGGCCCAGAAACTCTCCTGATTTAAATCCAATCGAGAAACTCTGGTCAATCTGCAAGAAACTACTTTGTAGAATTGACATACAAAGTACTAACATGTGCACTGGGTCATGTTTCATTGGAAAAATACGAAAAAAACTAAATAATAACGGAATTTTTCGTTTTGTTTCTATTAATTTGCACAAGGGTTCAGGTGATCATGGCCCTCCACATCTTCCTGTATAATTAATTTGCACAAGAGTGTATCTATCCTAGTTTGCTTATATCTACCTGTCCATCTTACGATGAAATTATACATTAACTGAAAATAACATTGCTACACCCTAAAAAACAATGCTGATCTTGGCCTCAGTATCGTCTGCGCATTCAAGGTTAATAAATATTCTGATAGAACTTTCAATCTTCGGCTTTCTTTTTATATTAACACTCAAAACTGGAGTTTTGGGGTACCCTGGTGTACTAGTGAGCCAGCCAAAATGAGCTGACTCATTTTATAGTTCACCAATAGAAGAGTTAACCAATCAGAGGACTCAAACTATTCATGTATAAAGGTGGCCATGTTTTTCCCGAATATGCACAGCCAGCCTTTGATATCGAAGACTGAAGAATTACGGAACAGCTGGTGGTGGTATTGGCGATATAGTAAGATTCAGTAAAGTGTCTGACTCGTGAGTGTTAATCTTTAACGTTGTTTCATTGAACAGATTACGTATTGCGCTGGATTCTATATTCATAGACTATGGTGAACATGGCCAACAATGGCCAACAAAAACATCGAATCGTTTGTATCTGGGTGTTAGATGGCGATACATACTGTGACAAATTTCAGTTTGGTTCCAGACCCCAGTGTAAACAGTCGTTGGTGAGATTCAGTGACTACTCCAAAAGAGATGTGAGTTCAATACCAGGCCACAAAAACTTGGAGTGTTGAGTTAAAAGGGAAATAACTGAGACATCCGGAAGAGGCATGGCACGTGGAACTAGAACAATCTGCCTGGGTGGACGAAATAAAGGGTTCAGTTCGAAATTCCAATCACCTGTAGAAGGTCGGAGCGTACAACGGCCGAAGAGTTGTGAATATGGCAATGAAGATGAGGATAACAGTCCTTATAATGTAAATAATGCAAGTAATCATAATACCTCATCTCAGAGATATAGACCGATATATAGAAAGACATAGACATAAAGGCCGGAGCGTAATCGGCCGGAACGTTGCGAATATGGCAATGAAGATGAGGTTAACAGACCGAATAATGTAAATAATGCAAGTAATCATTATACCTCATCTCAGAGATATAGACAGACACATGTGCGCTCCTTTTGTTCAATTAGATGGCATTGCAGTGAAGTCAGATTGTAGGCCTTCCGAATTTCTCGCCAAGATCGGCGCATCAAGATCGGATTTTAAAAGCAACAGAAGCATACCACGTGGTGTCGACAGCACAAATCAGAAGGAAATGTGACCTCTGGAAGGTCAGCATTGAAAATCGATTACTTACTTGTTCTACACATACATTTGCCTCTATCCAGATTTTAAATGAAGCCACATCGCCACATCTTCAATGGTGTCGCTACAGTGCGTTGCTAGTTTCGGTTGGTTGACTTGGTTGATTTTATTCAGTGGCATATCTACACTTCTATTGGATAAAAATTGCAGAAATCTAAATATTGTGAATGTAACTGTATGTCTTCAATTAAATATATATTTTTAATCCAATTATTTGCATTCGACTACAGATAATATATATTGTTGGTTATTTATCTTTTAAATTGTATTTTTGGTCATTTAACTATAAATAATTATAGTTGGTTATTTTACTAAAAAATAAGTATTTTGGGTCATTTTACTATGAATAAGTATTGTTGGTAATTTTACTATAAATAGGTATTGTTGGTTATTTTACTATAAATTGATACTGTTGGTTATTTTACTATAAATATGCATAGTTGGTTATTTTACTATAAATAGGTATTGTTGGTTATTTTACTATAAATTCATACTGTTGGTTATTTAACTATAAATAAGTATATTTGGTTATTTTACTATAAATAGGTATAGTTGGTCACTTTAATATAAATAGGTATTGTTGGTCATTTTACTATAAATAGGTACTGTTTGTAATTTCATTACAAATATTTATTGTTGGTAATTTTTTATATAAAAAGTATTGCTAGTATTTCTACTATAAAAACGTATTTTTATACTTTCGTAGTGATTATTTTGGGTTGGGGGTTCACTATTTGGCCATAGTTGTGTCCCTAAAAGGGGTTACCACCCCGGGTCAGGCTGGACATCGGAACAACTGCAATGAAGGAGTATATTCTAATTAATTTCATTAGTCTGTGAACTGACGGATCAACAATCAGCTAGAAGACACAAATTCACACTAAAAAAAATGAGTTTCTCACTCCAAAAGTTTTGAGTAAGAATTTTCATCTCATAGGAATACATGGGTCAGCAACTTCTTTTCGCCCTCTCCGTTACTGACAAGTAGTCGGCAAAATACCCTTACTGGGGACAAGAAAAGTAGCCAATACAGAATATATGTTGTGCTTTTTAACACTAAATAAATCTTTTCTGTTTAAAAGACGATTGATTTGATTTTCAATATGAGACTGACACAGGACGAGTAGGGTGAAGACAGGCTTGGAAACTCACATATAGAAACAACAGGCACGGCCCACTGCCGAAAAACGACACCAAACACTATATTTCGAGCCACATACTTGATCACATATTATGTCGAGACAATATTATATTATCGCAAGATACAAACCGCTATCTTTACGATTTTATGCATGCAAAATTACTGCCCTGCGTTAATACTCAAGAAGAATATACAGTGTTTTAATAGGTTGTTTGACAACTGCTGCTAAAAACCTTGTTTTGGAACCTGTGCGTATATCCATCTATATATGGGATCATTTACTGTAATTTCGCTATAGTAAGTGCACACTTAACATTGAGTAAATTGTAAGAATTATTAAAGACGTCCCAATTTTATTCTCCATCAGAGTATATATATATATATATATATATATATATATATATAGTTGTATATTTAGGCAGCAATCCTTCGTTTATGCATGTTTCATTAAAAACGACAGACAAGGTACTACGATTGAGCACTTTATTTAATTTTTCTTGTGTTCGAACAAGAGCTTTCTTTACAGGACAAAGGGTGTGTAAGAACTGTCTAAATGTTTTATGTTTCCGAGCGCTTTCGGCTATACCAAGGATGATTCGATCTTTCAGCTTAATTGAGTGTGCGCATTATGTGTATGTCTTAGTGTGTAGTAGGGATGTTTTTAATTTCCGAAAACGGTGAGCACATTGTAGCTTTGTTCGTAGTTAATATTGTTAAGAGTTGGCTTTTTCTTTTTTATTATTAAAGCCACCATTATTTTTAATCGTTTTTTGCAGGTGGATGCAGTTAAAATATATATATATATATATATATATATATATATATATATATATATATATATATATATATATATATGTACGTTTCATTTCACTGAATGCGCCTTACTCAAGTACTATGTGCCTCCCAATGTGGTTATATTTGCTTGCCTGTCTTAAAGTAATTATTTCTATCGATGTCTGCCTTGCACTGTTTCAATAAGCTTCTTTCTATCTATCTATCTAGCTGTCTATCTATCTGTCTCAGTTGTTATCTACATATTTATCTATCTATATACCTTTTTCAGTTCTCATCTATCTATCTCAATCAGTTCTTATCTATCGATATCTGTCTATCTATCTACGGCACTGGAAAGATTCATAATTGCCGTTAACAACCGTAAATTTTAAAAAGTAAGTTACTCCAAAATTCGCTTGATGAGGAAATGGAACTAATGTCTTTGGTTTAATAACAAAATTAAATTCAGGGGCTTTAGCTTCCATTTCTGAAACATGGTTATCACTGTGTAGCGGTAAAACCATATTTTAAATCTATTAATTTATAATATTAATGCTCTGTAAATTTAAATTTACATTGAGCACTATTGTGTAAAAATAAAAATATCTATAAGGACACCGGATTTTATATCTTACTGTTCTTTCCTTTTTATTTATATATACATATATATATATATATATATATATATATATATATATATATATATATATATATATATTAATCTAATCATATCAATATACCAGTCTAATCCTGTTCATTGTCTATCTATCGATAATAACTAAATATGCATAGAAAACAACAATTTTTTTTAATTAATAGAACTAAATCCCATTTATTCATTTTAGTGTGTGAAAAAAGTATTCGTACAATGCAAAAAAGAATACATAATCTTCTTTTAATAATTTGTAGAATCGCCATTATTCACTTCTTCAGCAACCAACCTCTTCTTGTAGTTCTCAATTAATGATTTGATTTAGTTGGTATTTTGTTCCATCCTTCTTTGCATATGGTATTCAGAACTCTTGATAAGATTTGAATTTTCAAGTAACGCCACAGATTCTCGATTGGGTTTAAATCTGGGGACTGACTTTGCGATTTCGGAATATTTACATTATTTTCAGCCAGCCATTTCTGGTTTTGCAGTGTGGTTACGATCATTATCTTGTCGGAAGATCCAATCAGGAGGAAGTTCAAGATTTTAATCGAAATCATTAAATTTGCTTCCAAAATATTTTAATAAACTGTGGCATTCGTTTTGCCATCTATTACTGATATGTTTCCTGTACCTTTTGCAGAAATACTTCCCCACACCACGATGCTGCCAACCACCAAAATTCACTGTTTGAAGTGAGTTTGAAGGGATCGCCATCTTTCCTCCATATTTGATTTCTAGAATTACGTCCAAACAACTCAATTTTGTTTTCATCTGTCCATAATACTCTTTCCTAGAACGATTTTTGCTTATCCATATGTACATTAACTAATTTCAACCTGGCATTTCTGTGTCTTTTCA
>OZ038512.1:72048131-72055631 GCA_964036315.1 Acanthosepion esculentum
GAGAGGGAAAAGATCATTCAGGACTTTAGTAATAATAACAACATTCATACTCTGGCTTCCATCTTCAAACTTAATTTAAGAACCATCAAGAAAATAGGGAATAAGCTTTAAAAAGAGGGAACAGTAGAGAGAAAACTGTATCAGGAAGTTACAACTGGAAGAGGGATCATCATTTCAATTTAGAGCTAAAGAGGGCAATTAGAAAAGAACGAACTCAATCCATAGGACGTTTGGCACGTGAGAGAGGGATTTCAGCTATGACAGTCCAAAGGGCAGTGAAAAAAGGCTTGAAAATGAAATCGTGCGTGTAACGTGTTTCTCTAGGACAGAAAGTTAGAAGGCTAGAGAGGGCGAAGATCATCGTGAATAAATTGGAGAATGATCCGGAAATAATATACATATATATATATATATATATATATATATATATATATGAATTTTATTACAATCCTTCATGAGCTTCCGATCCTAAGCTATGATTAATTAATGATGAACATGTAATTTTCGTTTATGATCGATTTCATCACGATTCCTCTGTTAAGCTTGGAGAGCAATTATAGATTCTTACTGCTCAAAGTAGAGTCCAATAGTGTCATAAAAACGTCAGAGAATTCCAGTAAGATATTTTTAATCATTTAAGTTACAACGGTTCAAATCCTAATATATATATATATATATATATATATATATATATATATATATATATATATATATATATATACAAGACAAAATTAGGCAAAGAAACAGTAATAAGGCCAAAAGTTCACAAAGAAAGAAAGGGTGTTCACACGCAAAAGATATACAGTCAAGTTATTGTAGCATGTTGACTTCAAGGCAAGAAAGAACTACAATATGGCGGATAAGGCAAAGAAGTAGCCTGTGTTATTAGTTAGGAAGAAATAACAGCATGCATCTGCACGTATATATATATATGAGGAATGTACTCATATATATATATATATATATATATATATATATATATATATATATATATATATATATATATAGGCATATCTGATTGAATAAATTACAGACCTTACGTCTGCTAATTTTTAACAAAATCCGTTCATATTCACGAATAACCTTCCGTATATTGATGTTAAAGGATGAGAGAAATGTGCTATAGTTGTTTAAATTTCTTTTATTTTCATTTCCCTAGTACTTTCGATCTTCTTCCAAGATCATCTTCAGGGGTGCAAATGGTACAAAACTATATGTTGTTCATTAATATAAGTATTTATACAAAGTTGTGCGTTGTTATCCATTACCGTATTTTTTTCATTCTGCTTTTAAATGCAAAACTGTTGACAATGTGCTGACAATTTAATTATTAGCAATAACCCTTCCCCACTAACCGATATATTACGTAAAACTAACATTATATACCAATTTAAATGTCCCTTGGGAGAATGTATCTCCGACAAAAAAAACACATATATGTTGAGTATACGACAAATACACTAACAAGAAGACTTACATTACATATGTCTGACCATTCGTCTATTGCAAGACATCTACAACAACATTCCTGTCTGCATTCACAATATAAAACGTTACTAATGGACAACACAACTATCCTACACCATGAAAACAACAAAATTAGATTACAGATCCTAGAAGCAATTTATATTAAAAAAATGTAAAGCCGGCTCTGAACAGAATCAACTACGAATACTGCAGTAATGTTCTGAAATGCCTGTAAAGGAACAGTTTTTTCACGCTTTAATCCGCGTGTGACCATGACATTATAACGTAGAGAGAAAAAATTCTATAATGGATAATTTTTTCAAGTACCTATTGAACGCTGAGTCACTATTCCAACTTGAGGCGCGTGGAGACATAGCAGTTCACACAGACCTGAGAGACCTCCTCAAAGCCGAAAGCTTGAAGAACTGCTCCCCTGGCAACAACTACAATATTATCTTAACAAGAAAACTAAAAAACGCCGCGAAAGAACTAAAACACAACCCTTACATTGTCATCGGACGCTCTGACAAAACTAATGCATACGTAATTTTGGATAAAGCTGATTACCACAAAAAATGACAAAACATTATCGACGACCATTATTTACATTATTCGCCAGATTTATTACAACGTTTCGGCCCTTCAGTATCTGTCTATATTTCTGAGATGAGGTATTATGTACACTATTTACATTATTCGGACTATTGTCCTCATCTTTGTTGCCATATTTATTACAACGTTTTGGCCTTTCAGTATCTGTCTATATTTCTGAGATGAGGTATTATGTACACTATTTACATTATTCAGACTATTGTCCTCATCTTTGTCGCCATATTTATTACAACGTTTCGGCCGTTGTACGCTCCGGCCATCTTCAGGTGGTTGGAATGTCGAACTGAAACCTTTATTTCGCTCACTGGGGTAGACTGTATTAGTTCCACGTGCCATGTTTAATGGATGTCAGTTATCTGTTATCTCCTGTTAATTTCCCTCTTAGCCGGGTATTGAACTCACACTCTTTGGGTCCTGTCACTGGCTCTCACTAACGCCTTTATCCACTGTGACATGTGTCCTTGAGGACTTGTGTTTATGAATTTCTGGGCATTATAAACCTAATGTTTTCAGCAACCATTTTTACCAGTGCTCATATTGCAATTTTTGCTGTTATCCTCTCATGTTTTTACCAGAGCTCATATTGCAATTTTTGTTGTTATTATTGCTTTTCTCTGGCACTCTTTATTACTATTGTATCCATTTCTATGATTGGTCGGCTCAGGAGATTTTTGTGGCCTAGCATATGTGCTGATTCCTTAAGTTTACGAATTTGGTGGTGTTCTTTGTCTATGATCTCAACCTGATCCCACAGAGGGCGTTGATCTCCCTTCTCTCTATATATGTGGCCAGCCACGCCTGATTTTTCTACTTTCCCTCGTGTTACAGCTTTCTGGTGTTCTTGAAGCCTTACCTTAGACAAATACATTATCGACGACCGAACTAAATTCACCAAACTGAATAGAAACCCCACAGAGGCCCTAAAAAAGTCCGCCAACAAACTTATAACAAAAAAAAATCATTGACACTACCAAACTGGATATTTATATGGAAATATATAAACCCATAAACCCGGATACCCGCTACGACCTATCATTTCCCAGATCCCAACACCTATGTACGAGCTATCAAAATTCCTGAACGACATCATCACTCCATACCTACCCACCAATTACAGCATCACATCCACCCACGAATTCCTCCAAATTTTAAAAACTGCTAAACCAAAGCAAGGTATCATAGCGTCACTTGACGTCGAAAACTTATTTACAAACATCCCTGTCGATCAAACCATTAACATTATCCTCAATTCTGTGTAGACTAATAACTCTATCCCTCCGCCAACCATTAAGCCATTTATACTCAAAACATTACTACACGCGTGCACAATCAAAGCCCCATTCTGTGGTCATAATGGCAACATTTACACCCAAACTAATGGTGTTAGTATGATAAATCCCCTCGGTCCATGCTTTTCAAATTATTATTGTCCGCTACGGAGAGGATATTTTTATTTTAGCAAATAACACTAAAGAAATAGATACACTTAAGACTACATTTGAAAAAAACTCTGTCCTTAAATTTACCTACGAACTTAGTCAAAAAACAAACTCCCATTCTCAGATGTTCTTGTAGAATATAGTAATAACACTTTTATCACCTCATTATATAAAAACCCACTAGCAAAAACTCTTGCCACCTTAACTTTAAAAGAAAATGCCCACTCAGATACAAAATAGCAGTAATAAAAAAACTTCCTAAAAAGGGCACACCAGAATCCAGCCTCTCGACTACTCTTCCTTAAAGAACTCAATAATGTAAAACACACTAATCAACAATGGCTTCCCCAACCACCTTGTAGACCAACAAATTAGACTATTTCTCCCCAAAGTAAATAATACTGATAGTGAACTTAGATTAAAAATAACATAAATATTTTCTACAAAAGCCAAATTCGCATCAGCTACAAACAAGATGAACCTTCATTTAGAAATATTATAAAGAAATACACAACCCCAATTGACCCGAACAAAAAAAAAATCAAATTAAGTATCTACTACAAAAAATATAAAACAGCTAACCTTATCCTCAAAAATAACAACCCACCAGCAAAATGAACGAACATTATCTATGAGTTCAAATGCCCCTTAAGGAACTGAGTTCCTGATCAAACTGAACTCATAAATAATTACATCGGTCAAACAACTACATGCCTATCCAGACGCCTTACGTTACACCTATCTGACCAGAGCTCCATTAGAACCCATTTAAACACACACACAAACCTACCAGACTCCATTCGAAACATACTAGTAGAAAACACAAACATAATAACCTCATCCACGTATAAAAAAGATTAAAAATAATGGAAGCCCTAATAATAAAAAAGAAAAGGCCAACTCTTAAGAATATTAACTACGAACAAGGCCACAATGTTTTAAAATGTTCGGAAAATAAAAACACCTGCATAACACTAAAAGCATACACATAACGCACACACACAATTAAACTGAATAAATAAAATCATCCTTGATAATGGCTAAAAGTATAGCCGAAAGCGCTCGGAACTATAGAATATTTGAAAAGTTTCTACACACTCTGTGTCCAGAAAAGAAATCTCGTGTGTGAACACAAGAAAAATTAAATAAAAGCTTAACCGTAGTACCTTGTCTGTCGTTTTTAATGAAACATGCATATATATATGTGTGTGTGTGTGTGTGTGTGTGTGTGTGTGCTAGAAGTGGTTTCTCATCTATCCGTAAAGACATTATGCCTAGCCTCCAAAAAAACAGTGTTATTTATTGCTATAAATGTCAATGTGATGCTGACTATGTAGGTAAAACCATTTAGCGGCGAGAGGTGAGGATTGCTGAACATGTGTCTGGTCCTATTCGTAGACTGGCCATTGACAGACTCACGAGTCTGCCATTGGTGAGCACTTGTTAAGTAGAAATATTTGTTGGAACAATTATTCAGAACAGTTCTTCTCTGTTCTGCAAAGAGCTTGGCCAAAACCTCAACTGAATTGCTTAGAAGCTGTGGCGATTAATACACAGCATCCGGCTTTGTGTAGACAGAAGGAGCTCAGACACAAGTTAGAATTGTTTGGGGAGTCATTGGTTCCGTCTGGACGGCAATAATAATTGTTTCGTTTTCTGTTTCTTTTTTCCTTTCTTCCCAACCACTCTTGCATTCCCTCCAATTTTAAGGAAAAAAAACGCTTCAGGTAGTATTTTAGTACCGATGATTGACTTATTTATTTTACTCGTTAAATATTAAATTATGATTCTTATCATAAAACTTGTTTTATATATATATATATATATATATATATATATATATATATATATATATATATATATATATATATAAAAATAAAAAAGAAATATAGTCTTAAAGTGTGCTATATTTATAGGATAAAGCGCTCAATATCAGAGATAGAGCGTGTGTAAATATAAAAGTGAATGCATCTCGCATGAAACAGACTGTCACCTCTAAGTCTTGACTTCTATATTTATCATCCACAGACAGACTGTTTCGCAGCTCATCAGTGTGACTAGACGCCCGGTTGCCTCTAGCTAGGCTCGAAACCCGGCTGAATTTGCGTCAGTCCGAACTTCTCCCACTAAGCCGTCAGCGTACGGTATATATAGATACATATTGCAATCAACACCATTACTTGACAAGACACCAGAAGTGTTGAAACAAATTAAATATTTTTGTAGTGAGGTTATAACATGATTATGTTATAATTTTTAAATATATATATATATATAATTTTTGTTCATTCATATTAATTTTTCTAACGATAGCCCTATCTCTCGCACTGACTTTATGTATATTAATTATTTGTCTGTCTGTCAGACTCTCTCTCCCCCTCTCTCTCTCACTCCCTCCCTCTCTTTGACACACCTACACACACTTCTGTATAATACCGTTTTCTCTTTCTAACTTATTTTTTGTTTTTTTTTCTTTTGCAGCATGTCCATTCCAGAAATGACGACATATTCTTATTGATGGAGACGACGGACGATGAGATGTAAAACCCTTTTTCTCCTCTCACTCTTCATGAATTAATTCACATACACTATCGATCTATCTATCTATCGATCTATCTATCTTTTGCGCCCACACATGCATGCACCTTATCTTTCCCGACACGCGTTCCTTTCTCTTTCTTGCTCTCTTCTATTTCTCAGCATTTCCTTTCTTCTTTCTTCCCATTCCATACGGCATCTCTCTCTCTCTCTCTTCTCTCTCTCTTCCTCTCTTTCTCTCTTTTCTCTCTCTCTCTCTCTCTCTCTTGCCTCTCTCTTGCCTCCTTCTCTCGTCTCTCTCTCTTTCTCTCTCTTCTCTCTCTCTTTCTCTCTTTTCTCTTTCTCTTTCTCTCTTTTCTCTCTCTCTTGCCTCTCTCTCTTGCCTCTCTCTCTCTTCTCTCTCTCTTTCTCTCTCTTCTCTCTCTCTTTCTCTCTTTTCTCTTTCTCTCTTTTCTGTCTCTCTCTCGCCCCTCTCTCGCCCCTCTCTCGCCCCTCTCTCGCCCCTCTCTCGCCCCTCTCTTTCTCTCTTTTCTCTCTCTCTCTCTCGCCTCTCTCTTGCCTCCTTCTCTCGTCTCTCTCTCTCTTGCCTCTCTCTTGTCTCTCTCTTGCCTCTCTCTCGCCCCTCTCTCTCTCTCTTCTCTCTCTCTTTCTCTCTTTTCTCTCTCTCTCTCTCGCCTCTCTCTTGCCTCCTTCTCTCGTCTCTCTCTTTCTCTCTTTTCTCTTTCTCTCTTTGCTCTCTCTCTCTCTCTCTTGCCTCTCTCTTGTCTCTCTCTTGCCCATCTCTCGCCCCTCTCTCTCTCTCTCTCTCACTCTCTCTCTCTCTCTCTTCTTTATATTTGTTTTCTTCGTTGACTTCTTACATTATCTGTCCTCCGGTCTCCCACGTCTATTCTTTCTCTCCTGTGCCCCTCTCTGCGCTCTCACTCCTTATTCCTCCTCCCCCTCTTTCCTCTCACCACTCCTCTCTCTTCGAGATTTTCAAGCAAAGACGATTGTCGCGAGTCAGCTAACAAAGAAAACCCATAACAGGCTGAAACGCGTGCACCCCGAACGCAACGCAGTCAGTCTTTGCATTTTCAAAATCCTCACCGATTAAAAAGAGCTATCCCTTCTTTTTTGCATCGCCTCCTTCGTTTCCGTTTCAACTCTCTTCCCTACAAGTTTTCCTCCCCCTTTCTATTTTCCACCTTTTCATCATAACCTTCCTCCCACCCTATCCTACATCTAATCGCTCCTCCTCCAACTACTGCTCCCACAGCATCACCAATATTAACATAAATTCCAAACAAGGCAACGGAAAAAGCCGATCCTTCAAAAACCTTGTCAACAACAACAACAACACCAATAATAATAATAATAATAATAAACACTTGTACACACGAAGCCGTGAACGGATCTTGATGGTTGTTAAGGTACCTTGGAATGAGAACATCGTGAATGTGGA
>OZ038512.1:72065631-72075631 GCA_964036315.1 Acanthosepion esculentum
GAGACGTAAAGAGAACTAAAAATAGGTAGAAAAAAGGACAGATAATGGAATAGGGAGAGTTCAAGACAGACGAAAGAAAAAAGAAATAGAGAGAGTTCGAAAGAGAGACAGAGAGAAAAAATAGAGAGAAAAACAGAGGGACAGATAAAGAAGAAAAGGAACAAAAAGAGAAGAGCAGAAAGTCAGATAGAGAGAGAAAGAGAGAGAGAGTGAGAGAAAAAGAAAGCTAGAAAAATAAATAAGGAAAGAGAAAGGCTTAGCGAAAAAGAAAGAAAGAAAATAGTGTGAGAAAGGAAGAGAGGGAGTAAAGGGTAGAAAAGAGAATAAGGGGAGAGAAAAAGAAAAAGAGAGAAAGATAGAAAATAAACATTCCGAACAGGATTCGAACATAGCGAAAGAAAGAAAGAAACAAAGTGTACAGAAAGAAAGAAAAAAGAAAGGAAGAGGAAGAGAGAGAAAGAGAGAGAGAAGGTCAGAAAAATAGTAAAGGTAGAGAAATAGAGAGAGAAAGACAAGTAAAGAAAAAGAGAGAAAGAAAGAAAAACGAAAGGAAGAGAGAGAAAGAGAGAGAGAAGGTCAGAAAATAGTAAAGATAGAGAAATAGAGAGAGAAAGACATGTAAAGAAAAAGAGAGAAAGAAAGGAAGAAGAAGAGAGAGAAAGAGAGAGAGAAGGTCAGAAAAATAGTAACGGTAGAGAAATAGAGAGAGAAAGACAGGTAAAGAAAAAGAGAGAAAGAAAGAAAAAAGAAAGGAAGAGAGAGAAAGAGAGAGAGAAGGTCAGAAAAATAGTAACGGTAGAGAAATATAGAGAGAAAGACAGGTAAAGAAAAAGAGAGAAAGAAAGAAAAAAGAAAGGAAGAGGAAGAGAGAGAAAGAGAGAGAGAAGGTCAGAAAAATAGTAAAGGTAGAGAAATAGAGAGAGAAAGACAGGTAAAGAAAAAGAGAGAAAGAAAAAAGAAAGGAAGAGAGAGAAAGAGAGAGAGAAGGTCAGAAAAATAGTAAAGATAGAGAAATAGAGAGAGAAAGACAGGTAAAGAAAAAGAGAGAAAGAAAGAAAAAAGAAAGGAAGAGGAAGAGAGAGAAAGAGAGAGAGAAGGTCAGAAAAATAGTAAAGATAGCGAAATAGAGAGAGAAAGACAGGTAAAGAAAAAGAGGGAAAGAAAGAAAAAAGAGGGAGGAAAGGAAATAAGGAGGGAGAAAGACGGAGATAGATGAGGAGAAAGAAATAGAGATAGAATAAGAGTGTCTAGGCTGTAATTGTCAGAAGGATAAAGAATACAATAAGAGTGATAAAGAAGGGAGTGTGTGTGTGTGTGTGTGTGTGTGTGTGTGTGTGTGTGTGTGTGTGTGTGTGTGTGTGTGTGTGTGTGTGTGTGTGTGTGTGTGTGTGTGTTTGGAGTTTAGCCGAGAGACAAAAAGGTAATGAAAGAGGAGTGAGAGAGACTAAGAGTTGGCGGATTGCCGAAATATATTGATTGGCGGGAAAAAGAGTTCATGTAAAACAAAGAAACAAGGCAGAAGCGGAAATTAGCAACAAAAAAATGGCTGTAAGAAAAATTTTAAAAAAGCCTTTAAGAAAATCTCTGAAACATCGAAATTTGTAACGGGAGTAAAAAAAATGAAGGATGATGAATAACATCGACAAATGAAGATGTACATGTACACACATAAATTACACACACAAGCATATTAACATATACGTGTGTAGGTGCGTCTCTCTATCTATCTATCTATCTATCTCTCTAGCTCTGTGTGTGTGGGCGTTGAAAGTTTGTCTCAAAATGCAATACGAAACAAAACTAGTTGTTGACAATAAATGTTTTGAGTAAATGTCATTAGAAGTTGCTATATGGTATTGTCCAAAACTTTGTGCATAAAAGCCGGATTATTAAGGAATAGACACACACACACACAATCACACGCACACACACACACACACACACACACACACATAAACGTAACTTATCGGCTAATATAAGTTTTCCTCTTATCTTTGTTCATATTGTCCTTTTACATATATATATTTCAGTTCTCTCTCTTTTTCTCTCTCTCTCTCTCTCTCTCGCTATATATATATATATATATATATATATATATATATATATATATATATATACTCTCGACTCTTCCGTCGAATTCGACGTATGAGGGTCAAGTAGATCAGACACATATATATATATTAAGGAATAGACACGCGCACACAATCACACGCACACACACACACACATAAACGTAACTTATTGGCTAATATAAGTTTTCCTCTTATCTTTGTTCATATTGTCCTTTTACATATATATATTTCAGTTCTCTCTCTTTTTCTCTCTCTTTTTCTCTCTCTTTCGCTATACATATATATATATATATATACTCTCGACTCTTCCGTCGAATTCGACGTATGAGGGTCAAGCAGATCAGACACATATATATATATTAAGGAATAGACACACACACACACACACACACACACACATACACACACATAAACGTAACTTATCGGCTAATATAAGTTTTCTTTTTATCTTTGTTCATATTGTCCTTTTACAGATATATATTTTAGTTCTCTCTCTCTTTCTCTCTCTCTCTCTCTCTCTCTCTCGCTATATATATATATATATATATATACTCTCAACTCTTCCGTCGAATTCGACGTATGAGGGTCAAGCAGATCAGACATATATACATATATATATATATATATCAAGGAAAAGCTTAACACATCACGAGATATCATATTGCTCTGTGTTCTATACATTGATATCTCCGGATCTATCTTTTTTAATATTTTATATTAAAAAGAACCCCGTGGATTATCCTATGCACTTATGAATCTGATATTATCTATCTATCTATCTATCTATATATATATATATATATATATATATATATATATATATATATATATATATATAGTATGCATGTATGTAGAACGAATTCTTTCTTTTTATGTGCTATGTCTTTTCAAGGCGTAGTCGATCATGGCTCTCCACTTCTCCCTATCCCTTGTCGCTCTCAGTAAGTTTCGTCCCTCTGTCACCTTCCCCACACCACGTTCTGTCATCCACTTGCTTAAGCCCGCCAAGTATATCATGCGTTGCTTTCACTTGTCTCACTTTCCCTCTATCCGACTTGTGAGTAGCAGATACTCCAGGCCCTCCATTCTCATTTCCTGATGTTAAGTATAAGGCTCCTCCTCCTCCAAGACCTCATTGTTGCTCACACGCTCGGTCCATGATATCCTTAGCATCCTTCTGTAGAACCACATCTCCGTCGCCTCGCGTCTCTTCTTCATCTTTGAGGAAATTGCCTAACATTCGCTACCGTGAAGGAGGACAGATGTCAGGTAAGAGCTCAGCATTCTTTTCTTTGTTACCAAAGAAATCCTCCTGCCTCGCAACACTCTGCCCAAATTTTTGGAATGCATACATATCTATCGTAATACCTCTACGGATCTTAGTGTTGCAGTCTTTTGTCAAAACACTTCCCAGATATTTAAACTTCCGCACCTGCTTGATTTTAGTGTCCCCAACCTGCAGATCGAATTTTAGGCTCATCCTTTTACTGATGACCATGCATTCTGTCTTCTTGTAGTTTATTCTTGGTCCCTTCTTCTCATTCGCTATCTTCTGTGGGAGGTTTTGTAATTTCTTTTCCGTGTCTGCTATCAGTACTGAGCCATCTGCGTATCTTATGTTGTTAAGATTATGGCCGCTAATGCTGAATCCCGGTAGGATATCCAATTCCCTCAGAATTGCCTCGCTGTATAGTCTGAATAGGTCCGGTGAGAAGACGCATCCTTGCCTTACACCCTTTTCTATTTCTGTGTATTCACTGAACTCGTTCCCTATGTGCATGCATGCTGATTGCTGCCAGGATAGGTTCTTGATTATTCTGATATCTTTCCCGAATATATCAAGATTGCTGAGCAGTTCCATGAGATCCTTGTGGCGTACTTTGTCTAAGGTCTTTGCGTAGTCTATGAAACATAGGTGCACGTCCTTCTGCATTTGTATCGCTCTTTCTGATTCTGAGCATGAATATAGCGTTCCATGTTCCGGTGTCCTTAACGAATCCGCACTGTTCTTGTCCTATCTCTGGCCTGATTCTGGTTATAATTTATCATACAGACAAAAACTGTTTTTGTCTATATGATAAAATTATAATCAATAATTATCTCTCTACTATCGGTATCGAGCCCTCTTTTGGATTAATACTGTAAACGATAGAATTTATATATTACTTTCGTTCTCATTGCATCGGATATATATATATATATATATATATATATATATATATATATATATATATATATATACACACACAAATACTAGCAAATACACACACATGATGAAAATTTTTAAAAGATAGAGAGAACATAAAAGATAAGAACAAAGACCTCATTCCTCACCCTTTCTCTGTCCAATCCTTAATGTTTTATTATACCTTAAGCAAAGGAATATTTTTCCGTCAGTCCAAGAAGAATTTGGATTACTACCACACACAAAGGACAATGACTAAACATAAGAAAAAAATGAATTCCTTTAAATAATGTGGAAATAACCAGTCTTCGCCTGAAGAAGGTCAGAAGACCCGAAACGCGTGTAGCAAAATATGGAAAATAAAGTATATTATATATTTTAAGATCCACATTACAACTAAAAACCTTTTTTTGCTTCTCTTTTCTGTTTCATATATATATATATATATATATATATATATATATATATATATATATATATATATATATATATATATACATATATATATAGAGAGAGAGATAGATAGATAGATAGATAGATAGATAGATAGATAGATAGATAGATAGATAGATAGATCTAGTCTGGATAAAGATATCAACAACTATAAATATGTATATATATGAAAGCGGTGTGAATATAGGCATGAACACTAATTGGTGATAGCCTGTTTTGTCTTTAAACTCAATTTTCAACTTTGATGATTGCGCTTAAGATGAAGCGGTTCTTTTTTATTTTCATTCAGTGCTCATACTTATGGTCATAGTGCTCATATTTATATACGTTTTGCTCCTGATATTGAGCACTTTTTTACATATATATATATATATATATATATATATATATATATATATATATATGTATGTATGTATTATGAAATGGACAAAGTCCAACAATTATTTTAAAGACATTTTTATGTTTAACATTCTTTCTATAGATACAAGTATTTAAGTAAATGCTCTGTTTTTAATAAACTGTATTAAATAACATTTACCGGCCTGAATGTCCGAGAAATTTTCATAGAAAATATTCGTCCTCCGAATATACGGAACCGTCATATAGCCTGTATCTAGAAAAAGAATGTTAAACATAAAAATGTTTTTAATATATATATATATATATATATATATATATATATATATATATATATATATATATATATATATATATTGTGTGTATTTAGGCAGCATTTTTTTTATTGATGCATGTTTTATTAAATAATATAGACAAGTTTTGTCTATTTCAATGATAATGTTATTAAGCTTATCAGACTATATGAAAGGAATTTGCTTAAAATAAATAAACAAAACTGTATCATTTAATGCATCCATATATATATCATACCTTAAACATATATATACTATTGTCATCAACAGACAGACTGTTTCGCAGCTCTTCAGTGTGGCAAGACTTCCGGTTGCTTTTAGCTAGGATTGAAACACGACTGAATTGGCGTCAGTCGGAAATTCTACTTCTAAGCCGTCGGCGCAAGGCGGGGATAAAGGAGAATTTTAGAATATTTATTTTTAGATAAACACACAGTGACCGACAGGACTCAATTCGCTTTTGCCGAAGAGTCACGCTATATGGATATAGATATATATAGATATACAGATGTATATAGATATATATCGAGTAATATACATCTCAACCACTTGTTTAGATTTGAATACACACAAACATATTTTAATATTCACCTATACACATGTATTAGATGAAAATGTTAACCCTTTTTCTACCTGTGGCAAAATGAAGACTTTAAGACAGTGTGTCTTCATTAAAGGGAGAATAAAATTTCGGCAATAAATGACCCATAAGGAGTTGATGTGCCGTTAAAAAAAAAAACTAACCAAACCATTTTCATTAGAGTCCCAGGCTTGTTTAGAGATAGGTGACTTTATCAAGCCAGCGTCTCTAGAATAGTTGACAATAAACCCGATTAAACCCAGTATGTCCACTTATTTAACCCTTAGATGTGGGGGTGAAAATGCGGGATTCATACCATCCCCATGGGTATTTACGCGTAAGTGAATGTAACGAACTCGACTGGAATTCGAACTCGCCTCTTAATCGCAATGCTTCACTCCGCCAAAACATCCGCTGGATTAGATAAAATAAACTGTAACACCGACGCCTATGAAAAGATATATATATATATATATATATATATATATATATATATATATATATATATATATATATATATATATATATATATATATATATATATATATATATATATATATATATATATATATATATATATATATATATATATATATAAAGAGATGCTTAATGAGTATGTATGTTTTGTCCTGTCAATTGTTGCTTATATGTTCGTGTGTACGTGTGTGTTTGCGTCTTTGGACAGAGTGCGCTCAGGGGCTTCTCTGTCAGAAGACAGAGGGGCAACTGAGGAAAATAACACTGAAGAGGTGCCCAGCTCTAGGGAACAGCTTCCTGGGACCGCGCCCTCCCATTGCAGCAGAGGGAGGGATCGGTGCTCGCACCGAGGCCAGCGCAACAGACGGTTTCGGGGGCTGAGGGGAATTTTTGTTCCTGTCCCGAGCGTACGCACTCGGGTCCCACCTAAAAATAGACCTTGTGTAACATCTCGTCCTAGTCGTGTGTCTGCGCATGCGTGCGTGCCTGTGTGGACTATCTACTTTAAATACATTTCAATCGTGAAGTGCAAGGTTTATTTGTGTAATGACATTATTTAACGTATGTCTATGTACGTAAGTAAACAGAGACATAGGATATAATAAATATATATTACGACATTTGTTTGTTCATCAACATCACCGCTTCACTTGTCCCGATTACTACGCTCTCTTGAGGGAACTACTTTTTCTTTTCTCTTTTTTTCTTTTTTATCCTTTCCTTTACTGAAAAGCTATATACGTATTCGTACTCGTTCTTCCTCTCTGGATTTTATTTTCACAACTTTCATCAAGAGACTGATCGCGATGACTGAGATTTAACGCGTTTTTTAATAATTAAGTCGCACGAGAAAATGTCTGAGCGAAAGGACCGAGTGACAATTGGCAATACACTTCGCCAGTCGTGTTTTTCAAGAATATAAAAAAAACATATATAACACACACACACACACGCATACACATATATCAATATAAACATAAAAACAAAAATATCGTATGTCATTATGTGCGTGTAATTAGGTAGCAATTGCAGATTAATAAGAATTTGATTAAAAACAGCAGACAAGGAATCTTTTAAATATTCAGACATCAAAAGGTTTTACTCATATTAGACATTCTTATCAACAATAGGTGTGTACTATACAATATTAATTTTAAAAAACGGAGTACTTTATATTATTTAAGATTTACCGTAAAATCAAGAAAAGTAAAATACATTTCTTGGAACTGGACA
This sequence comes from Acanthosepion esculentum, assembly GCA_964036315.1. Lineage (NCBI taxonomy): Eukaryota > Metazoa > Mollusca > Cephalopoda > Sepiida > Sepiidae > Acanthosepion > Acanthosepion esculentum. Next base: position 72,073,282 of record OZ038512.1, read on the forward strand.
ATACGATGAACTAAGTAACGATGAAGTTTTACGCAAAGTAGAAGAAAAAAGGACTCTTATACTTAACATCAGAAGGAAATAATTGAAATTTTTAGGGCACATAATGAGGAAAGAGGGCTTGGAAAATTTGATAATCACAGGACAGATTGAAAGGAAGAAGGACAGAGGAAAACGAAGCAAAGTAAATCAATTAGAGGAACAAGGTTTTAGGAGAGATAACAAAAAGACAAAATTTCTTAAGAACTACAAAGGAAAAGAAATTGTGGAGAGTCATGATCCTGAATGGACACGTCACATAGAAGAAGCGACTGAGGGATACATTTAACCCACCGAATAATTTCGAGTCTGACGTCGTCCCGTGTGTGCCATCATAACATATAGACAGCAAGCACTAAGCATTTAAAAAAGACATGACAAAACTGAAAAGCCAAAAAAAGCATCTACAGTTTTTCCTTGATCTTGATAATTTCCCTAAAGTATGGTTGAAAGACCTCAATCACGAACGCTTGGCCAACATTTAGATTCATTGGGTTCAGAACCATGAACGAAACTATTTTTTAATTCCTTGTCTGTCGTTTTTATTCATAAATATATATATATATATATATATATATATATATATATATATATATATATATATAAATTTATATATAAAAAGTAAAAGTGTCCAATATCAGAGATAGAGCGTATATAAATATAAATGAGTAAATAAAAAATATAAATCTGTCTCCTTTGATATACACACATATATATATATATATATATATATATATATATATATATATATATATATATATATATATATATATATACACATACACATATTTTTTCAACCCTAGTAGCATAATTCCGGTTTCATGCACAAAGCAATCTTCTGGTGAGAAAAAAATGTATATTTATTAATATATAGTTTATAGCTCTGTTATATTACATCAAATACAATTTTATTAACACCAGCACCCAGTATTATCTCTCTCTCTCTCTCTCTCTCTCTATATATATATATATATATATATATATATATATATATATATATATATATATATATATATTAGGGTTATGAATTTTTTGTGACTCTCTGTTCCAATATCATAAACCGATACAATTTTGTTCACAAGTATTGAAAAAGGCGTTATTTTTTTAGTTCTTGAAAAAGCCCCCCCCCCCCAACCGAAAATTCGAGTTTACCATATATGGAATAAGGATAAAAAATCAAAATATTTCCGCAGATTATTTTTTCATTTTACTAATGATGTAATTGAATATACTTATGTATTTTTACCCACTTTAACAGTCTATTGTGAAAGCATAACATACAACCTTATAAACAGATACAATTTTTCAAACTTACAAGAGCTTTATTTTTCGATTTGCTAATTATGTAATTGTATAGTACTTTTAACTGCACTTTTAATGTATTTCACAGTTTATCTAGAACGGTACACTAGTCTATCTCGAAGATTAGTGCACCATCATGATGAAGACCAAAACACTGTAGGAACAACAAAAATGACAAAAACAGAATGCGAAAGACAGAGAAAATTGATAAAATAATAACCGTAGTGAATGTCTTCCCAGGTCCTACCGGTCTGAAATTTGGTTGGAAACAACCCGGTCTGAGTGGCGATGGTTTGAACCTAGTGGGCATAGGATATTCACAGTGACGGACACTCTTCGTCTAATTTTTTTTTATAAAAGACTGACACCTCACGAAAACAAGCAGAACTGTTGCGGCAATAGAGAAATCAAGAGCCCTTCCGAGATTTCAGATTAAATTGTATAACGGCGGGTTTAGCAGAGACACCTGTCACACACATGAAGAAAATAACAGCTGACCGACCTGTTGATTTCTTCTCTCTCTCTCTCCCTCTCTCTCTCTCTCAATCACACACACACACACATACACACACAACACACACATACACACATCCACCCACACACACACACACAGTTAGAGGCATGGAATCACGCACTGGCTTCCTCCAAGAAACAGTGCATACTAAATCCTCCATTAAATAAAACGAGAAAAAGAGAGACCTAAGGAAAAATGTCTGTCGTTAACTCAAATCTATTGATACAGCGTTGAGGTTCCTACTGAAGGATTGCCAACAGATGACTAGAATCCAGAGATGACACACAACTCAACACAACGCAACAAATGTTTGACATCAAACAAATGCCCCCATAGCGCTGTGTTTCTAAACTTTTTTAAAGAACGTCACACCTAAAAGCAAATAAAAAACATCATCGCACACTTAGCAAAATTTTGAAAGGGTATACATTTAAATGTTAGGAAATAGAACCGTAGATGTTCTTAAATACACACACAAATATGAACTTTCTTTATTAA
>OZ038512.1:72080631-72093131 GCA_964036315.1 Acanthosepion esculentum
TATATATATATATATATATATATATATATAGCGAGAGAGAGAGACTAAAAGAAAGAAAGAGAGACGGAGATAGCGTATACAGTATATCTACAAATACTCTGTCTCGAATAGTGAGCACTTTTCTTTTCATAAATACAGCACACACACACACACAAACACACACACACACACACACACACATATATATATATATATATATATATATAATGCATTACGTTCATTGCACAACTCGGGGTTTCATGTTTTTCGCAATCTTCACGTACAAAAGTTTGGGATGACACTGTTTCTTTAGCATTTATGGTTATCGCGAGATATTTTATTATTAGGTCGGATTATTATTAGTAATTATCCATTTGAATACATATATATATATATATATATATATATATATATATATATATATGGCATCGATTCTTGGCAATGAGAATGGAAGCAAAAAACAGTTTCTGTTATTTTCCACTAATATCCTTGATAAGTCATGAGTCCACTTTCCCTTTCAGTTCTTTCTCTTCGTCTTGATGGAGAAGAGACTGGTGCATTTTTGGTGAAAATCAATCTCCAATTATTACCCGACCTGTTCGGATATTAGCAACCTTAACGCTGTTGCGCTTGTTTTCAGCCGTGTCAGATTTTAATCGTATTTAGCGTTGTATAATAGAAACAGTTCATTTATTTTGACTTGGATAGGAACAAGGAAAACTGAAAGACATCAGAAAAAAAGCAACAAATATAATTGACTCCGTTGAAGATGAACAGCAAATGCCATGATCTGTCGTTAATATACGACCGGGCTATCATAGTTCGGCGTTTGTTCTTTGTAAATTGCTACTGAAACCAATGTGGGATACGTTAACCTTGAAAGATTAAAACATAAAAATAAAAGTAAAAAAAATGAGTGGAAAATTGAATTCTCTAAAGACAGAGTTCAAGTCAAAATCAGGCATTCAGACCTTTAACCTGAATCGTGTTTTGTCTCACCGCCAATGTAAAATTTGTTTCTCTGAAACAAAATTCATTTTCTAATGACGCCGATTCATGGGCGCAATTTGTCAAAGTGGGAATTTTCAACTTGTCTTATATATTTACCATCTCTATCTCTCTTACTCTCTCTCTCTCTCTCTCTCTCTCTCTATATATATATATATATATATATATATATATATATATATAAGGTGTGCATAAAGTTCGTGTGCACTTTAAAAAATTTATAACTTTATTTGTATTTGCGATAGAAATAATCTGTAAAAAAATGTTATAAAGTTTAATGTACCTAGTTTTAAGTATAGCTAAAATAACTAATGTGATTTCAGGAAATTACTGTAAATCAGTTGGCAAATGTTTTCCGTGAACCGCAAAATCGTATTACCCTTTGTATTGCTAATGATGGAGGACATGTGGAAACTTAAATAAAATTTCAATAAAACCTTAAAAAATATAGATTTACTTCTTTCTAATCCCTTTTACAAATTATTTCTATCGCAAATACAAATAAAGTTATATTTTTTTTTTAAAGTACACACGAACTTTATGGACACTCTTTATATACTCCTATATATACATATATATATATATATACTCATATATATATATATATATATATATATATATATATATATATATATATACTCATATAGATATATTTATATACTCATATATGTATATATATATATATATATATATATATATATATATATATATATATATATATATATATACTCATATATATATATATATATATATATATATATATATATATACTCATATATATATATATATATGTGTGTGTGTGTGTCTGTGTGCAAGAATGCCTGGGAGATATTTTGGTTTGGTTTCAAACCACCACAATAAATCTACGCACAGGAGTTTCTAGGGTACATGCCTCGTGCATACACAATTTATATTTACACTGTGCCGTAATTTATTCAGTGTGTGATAGTGTCAAGTCTAAAAAATTGAAAGAAAGGAGAGAAAAGAACAATATACGCACTTTAAGTTTAAAAACTACTATATTGCTATCAAAGGACGGCGATCGTCTTGCTCAATACAGGTTTTCTGCAAACCTTCAATTAGTTACGCTATGCGCAATAAAGCGATACGTAAATAAAATATATGCGCAATAATGCGAAACGCGTGTGCGTATGTGAGTGTGTGTTTGCGCGTGTGTGTCCCTACACTTGAAGCTGAAATAAATCAGATCACACTACGTAACAACATGCGAACCTAGCGATGCACTGTAACTGCACTAAACCCATATAATCATTTCTGTTTATTCTGAATATACAGGGTGTCCATAAAGTCCGTGTGCACTTTAAAAAAATTATAACTTTATTTGTATTTGCGATAGAAATAATCTGTAAAAATGTTATAAAGTTTAATGTACCTAGTTTCAAGTATAGCTAAAATAACTAATGTGATTTCAGGCATTACTGTAAATCAGTTGGCAAATGTTTTCCGTGAACTGCAAAATCGTATTACCCTTTGTATTGCTAATGATGGAGGACATGTGGAAACTTAAATAAAATTTCAATAAAACCTTAAAAGATATAGATTTACTTCTTTCTAATCCTTTTTATAAATTAGTTCATAGTTGATATTATTGAGTGTTGTTTTTTAGTTTTTATTAATAAGGCTTCCATTATTTTTAGCCTTTTTTGCATGTAGATGATGCTATTGTACAGGGTGTCCATAAAGTTTGTGTGCACTTTAAAAAATTATAACTTTATTTGTATTTGCGATAGAAATAATTTGTAAAAAGGATTAGAAAGAAGTAAATCTATATTTTTTATGGTTTTATCGAAATTTTATTTAAGTTTCCACATGTCCTCCATCATTAGCAATACAAAGGGTAATACGATTTTGCAGTTCACGGAAAACATTTGCCAACTGATTTACAGTAATGCCTGAAATCACATTAGTTATTTTAGCTATACTTAAATCTAGGTACATTAAAGTTTATAACATTTTTTACAGATTATTTCTATCGCAAACACAAATAAACTTATAATTTTTTAAAGTGCACACGAACTTTATGGACACCCTGTATATATAGCGAATATCTGGAATGTTTGATTAACTACATCATGGCTTGTTTGATAATCTCGCGATAAACGGTTGACCTTAAATTAGATTATCATCATTAAATTTATTGACACAGCAATCCATAACCTGATAGCCACTTGACAGTAAATTATGTCGTTTTTGTCTTACAATCTAACGCGTTTAAAATGAAAGCATTTGACAAAATGTCCGATTATCGTGCATTGATTTTATTCCACTTTTTTTCATTGTTTTTATATATATTACATTACTAAAGTACTTTCAGTCTGAAATATTGCTACTGGTAATGATTTTGAGAAGCGATTTGACATCACTATTGTTTGGAAACGCGTGACAAACAGAAAATTCAACCAAGCTAACCTCAATAATCTGAATTAATAGATGAATAAATTGGAATTCCCCCTGTTAAGGGATCGAACTTAATGTATGAGAAGCGTAACGTCTATCGGCTTTGAAAGTAGAATCGACGAGCCGGGTTCAAGTTTCGTCTAAGTCTGTCGCATTCGCTTCACATAAATCGCTCTCTAAGGAAAAGCATGAAGTAATTTCTTCTCTCCCACAACCCCGCCGTCTATGGGTTAAATAGCATCGAGGGTGAGGCTATCTAGTTTTGAGTAACAACCATTTTAGGTGGAGGGTTTTGAATGCAAAACCGCCGGTAAGGCAACCGGAAAACCTTGTGTCACATTCTATTACCGCTAAGAGAGGCTCTGGTAAAATATCAACTGATCCAGTTCATATTCGAAGCATCCTTTTTCTTTTTATCGCCACCTTTGATAAAAAGAGAATTTCCTCGTTTCTTAAGGATAAGAATAATATAAACAATACGAAGCTGGAGTTCAACTTTTCTCAAAGAGCTTCTTTTTTAGTAACTGTTCACCCAAGAGCCACTCAAGGAAGAGTGTACTGAATGATATTGATGTGTGGACGTAAGAGGAAGAAATAAGTGTATATTATGAGGATATGTAGAATAGATAACAGGTGGTGAAAGCGTTAAAGAGAGTAAGATTATAGTAATTAGGTTTGGTTTGCTTTGGTTTGCTTTGGTTTACGATATATCAACCTCAATTGGTCATTTAATGACTACAAGATTTTTATTGCTGCGATTATTTTGATTATTTGCTGTTTCCCCTTGTTTTCAGTATGTCCCGTGAGTGTTAAATTCTCTAAGCCGTCTTTCCTCATTATGCACCCCATAAATTTCAACTGTCTCCTTCTTATTATAGGTATAAGTGTATTTTAGTTCCTGTTTTCGGTTTGGTTTGATTTGTTTTGTCTTACGGCATATCAACCTCAATGGGTTATTTAATGCCGACAAGATTTTTATTGCTGGTAATTTTTTTTTTTCAAAAATATATTGTTGGTAATATTTTTCTTTTTCAAAATTGTACTGCTGGTAATAATTTTTTCAAAAAAAAACGTATTGCAGGTAAAAAAAAAAGAAAAAAAACTATTTTTATACTTTCGTAGTGTTTTGACCACTTTTGCGGGGGGGACTATTTGCCCATAGCAGGGACCCTGACAGGTACTACCACCCCGGGTCAAAGTGGACCTGGGAACACCAGCAATTAAGAGGTGATTCCATGCTCCTCAAAACCTCCTGATCAAAGGCCTTGTTGTTTAATGTAGTCTATCGTCATACCCAGGACGCAGACGTCATACCCAGGTCGGAATAATAAGGGAAGCATCCTCTCGGAGGTTTGTTTCACAAAGTAATGGCGTGGAACTTCTTTCTTGCCAATGGAATATGAAATGAATGACGATGATTCGAGCCTGAGTACGTGTCATGGCGGGTCCTAGCTTTAAAGATCTGAATTGATGAAACAAAGGAAAATAGCTCTTCTGAACATTTGGAGTGTTAATGTCCTTCTCAAAAGTTATAGATTGCATAAGATAGTTGTTGTAGCATACCTACGAACGATAATAGGTATGTCCCCATTCGCATAAATACAGTAGTAAATACTGTATGTTGGTCTGCAGTCGTAGATTCATTTTGGAATTCACTTGACTCACTTCTAGCAGCTGACTACTACTTCTATGCCTCGCTGTTGAATCTTATATGTGTTGTTCGTGTCCTAAGTATTATCATTCATTACCAACCTTTATTTGATTATTCTATTCAGTAACCTTTCCTAGGTAACAACAGACATCTTATTGTTATTTTTTTTTTATTTCACTGCCAACCTAGAAATTTATGGTAAAAAGTAAGATGAAGAATAAACCAAAAATTAATAAAATATTTTTTCTTTTCAATTAGCTACTCAGTAAGATAAAACAAATCGGTCATTTCTCAGTCAGAATGACAAAGTTACTATAGCCTAAAAAGAATTTCAAAGATTTAGTATATAAGAATATAAAATAATTTTAATTTAGTATTTAAAATACTTAATAAAATAATTAAAAGCTGATTGTTTATATATAATACTTCTCATATATTAACCTTTAGCATGCTGAAGGTGAAAATTGTTTTAAAGTGTAGAAAATCTGATAATTTTCTGTAAACCTAATTAACTTGTCCTAGAAACAGTAAAAGGTCTTATGACAGAATCTTTTAACTTTGAGTTTGTTTGTTTTTGTTTGTTTTGTTTTGTTTTGTTTTTTGACATTGTTGTAGCATACCTACGGACGATAATAGGTATGTCCCCATTCACATAAATACAGTAGTAAATACTGTATGGTGGTCTGCAGTCGTAGATTCGTCTCAAGCTGTAAAGGTCAAACTCTCTGCCTCCGGGCAGAGAAGATCCCCAGACGAGGCTTTGTCGAAGGGTGGAGTCTCGTCTCGGGAAACAACTACCCGACTCCGTTTTGTACGGGGTCTACGGGAAATTTTTGGCGGAGCCTACGGACCCTGATATCCCACATTAAATTCGGCCTTGTGCCACATCTGACCGGGTGGTGCGGTTGGTAGATATCCTGCAGTTGGAGATTCGTCTCCAGCTGTGCTGGTCAAAATCTCTGCCTCAGGACAGAGACGGTCCTCAGATAAGGCTATGTTGAACGGCAGAGTTTCGTCGCAAGAAACAGCTACCCGACCCCATTTTATACGAGGTCTACAGAGAATTTTCGGCCGAGCCTAAGGGGTCAGATAACCCACATTAAATTCGGCGGTTGGTAGATATCCTGCAGTTGAAGATTCATTGTGGAATTCACTTGTCTCAATTCTAGCAGTTGACTACTACTCCGCACCGCTGACGAATCTTATATGTGTTGTTCTCCTAAGTATTACCATTCATTACCAACCTTCATGTGATTATTCTATTCAGTAACCTTCTCTAGGTTACAACAATAGCCTAATTCTTAATTTTATAGAAATCGAAGTTCTAAAATTATACTGAATACAATTATATAATGAATATATATATATATATATATATATATATATATATATATATATATATATATATATATAGTTTATGAAAAACTAGGTAACCCGTATGGGTAGACCCAAGGAGGATAAAATCAATATATAACTTCCGTTAAGTTAACCGATTAAATGTGTCAATGTCTGGACCTCCTCAAGTAATATTAAGTATGAAAGAATAGAAATATTAAATTACATCTAACTCAATCATGTCTCTCCCCCCTCACTTCCTCACTTCGTTAATTTACATATGCTTAATACTGTCCGTCAAAAATGTGTAAATTTCTTTTCATTTTTCGTTTTAACCTGTGGAAGTAAAGTCTGATGATCCGCAGTCCTTTAAAAGGGCTGTAGTGAAATAATTTATTACATGGAACCTTAAAGTGGTCTGTTTTTATTTAATATATATATATATATATATATATATATATATATATATATATATATATATATATATATATATATATATAAAGTCCATCATATTAATATAAAACTTATTAAAATTGTGACTGTATTTCAAATTCTTTATTTATGCATCATGATGATAGCCAATGAACCACTTGAAGTAACCAGAGCAAAGAATCTATTTAATGGGTTCTATAGTATATTTTTTTCGTGCCTCTATTGCGAAAACAAACGTAGCCTCTCTTATAATGCCTTCAGCAGATGATAACATTGACTTCATAGGCATTAGCTTTATTGAAGGTATTTTAAAAACATACACTTAAAACATCGGAAAATATAATATAAAGGTAACAAAACTGAACTTTTTCTGAGACTGGATTTTAACACCCCATCAATGAACTTCTTAATGTACTTTTTGTGACGAAAGAGCAGCCGATATCAGTGAGGGTTTATATCAAGGCTTTTCAAATTTATTTTAGCTGTCGCCGCTGAAGTGAAAACCTATTTTTAACTCCACTTTTCCTATATGTGTTTTTTAAACTAACAAAAAAGAAAAAAAGTTTTTTTTTCGAAACTGACACAAAAAGCAAATGAAAAGTAATAATTAAGCTGTTTATTACATCATAATAGGTCATGATAATTTTCGTATGAATTAACTTGAATTAAATTTTGTTTTAATTAGAAACACGACGACCACAAAGCCTATATCAAGACCAAGTTGAAGCAAGATGATCACTTAATGAACAAAGGTATCTTAGTACCTCACATGAAAGGCTTGAACAAGTAAGACTGTAATTTAAGAAACGTCGTAGTAAAGGAACTGATTAATTAAACGGCTCATTTTGCCTTTGAACTAATTTTGTCTAAACGCAGATTAATCTTTTATTTGTATAGATTATTAAAGTGACTAAGGGAAGTAATCACTCAAACATTTAATAACTTAAGCTGATTTATGGTTTGATTATTATTATTATCTTTTTAAACATTTCACTCCAAGCAAGGCAATAAAGCCACTAAGACGCAAGTAGCTACTGAGTGTTAGAGAATATGAAAAAAAGCACTATTAAGGAGAGAAAACAATAAAAGAACAGGAAGACAGAAGATAACAATTGACATTGCATTTAAACTTTTCAAGATGGAACTTGACTGCCAAGTAAGAAGTTGGAAGAGAGTTCCACAAGCGAGAAACGCGAGAGAAGAAACTGTTAGCATAGAACTTAAGTTGATGAGACCATACCGCCAATCTAATACTGCGCTGAAATTCATAAAGTCAATGTATCAAGGAGAAAAGTGATATTTATTTGCATGATAATAAAAAATGTGGCACAAGGCCAAAAAGATGAATGGGGAAAAAGATGGTCTTCTTCTGTCTTAATTTTAAACTTAGCTAGCCACAAACACTGAGCCAGACATACCAACAATATTCCTAACACCAAAACAACGCATTCTTACTTACTTTTCTTACTACATTCACCATAATACCTCATTGTTTCTCTGAAATTCCTAAATAGTCCTCATATGTACAATTCATTATCAGTGGAAGGAGGGGAATAAAATAACAATTTAAAAAAAAATAAACCCCAATCAAGGAGGAAAGTTCATCGGAACAACTACCAAGAAATTATTTATAGAAAAGGCACAAGGAAGCTACGTTACGGCGGCGGGAAAGGGACTGAAATTATTATTATTATTATTATTATTATTGTTAATATTATAATTATTACTTGTCGAATACACTTTATTCTTCTTATTATTATTTATATACGTTGTTTTGAATACTATGTTGTTATTTTGGGGGAGGTAGGGGTTAATCTGTCTATCATGGCCTGAAAAATATTTTGAACGAAGTTTCTTTTTTTTTTTTTTGCTTTATGAATTTGTTTTAAAAAGTTTACGATAAAATACGATGTTCGGAACTATAAGAACGCCCTATTGCTTAACACAAAAGCTCACAGACAAATTTGACTGATAAAAGTATCCAGCCGGAAGTACCAGAATTGGGCCTTGGCTAATTATAAAAGTCAACAACCGATTGGTGATGATCAAAAGCATATTGAAAGAAAAAAGTCCGTCATAATCATTTTTTTTTCCTTTTTTTTCTTTTTCTTTTTGTTTCTGTTTTTTTTTGCTTTTCTTTTATTTTCTTTCCTTTTCCATTTATTTTATTTCCTTTTTCTTTTGTTTTATTTTTATTTTCTTTTTTCTTTTTTTTCTTTTCTGTTGGTTTTTCTTTTTCCTTTCTTTTCTTTTTCTTTTCTGTTTTTTCTTTTTTCTTTCTTTTCTTTTTTTATTTTTTCTTTTCTGTTGGTTTTTCTTTTTCCTTTCTTTTCTTTTTTCTTTTCTGTTTTTTCTTTTTTCTTTCTTTTCTTTTTTTTATTTTTTCTTTTCTGTTGGTTTTTCTTTTTCCTTTCTTTTCTTTTTTCTTTTCTGTTTTTTCTTTTTTCTTTCTTTTCTTTTTTTATTTTTTCTTTTCTGTTGGTTTTTCTTTTTCCTTTCTTTTCTTTTTTCTTTTCTGTTTTTTCTTTTTTCTTTCTTTTCTTTTTTTTATTTTTTCTTTTCTGTTGGTTTTTCTTTTTCCTTTCTTTTCTTTTTTCTTTTCTGTTTTTTCTTTTTTCTTTCTTTTCTTTTTTCTTTCTTTTCTTTTTTTATTTTTTCTTTTCTGTTGGTTTTTCTTTTTCCTTTCTTTTCTTTTTTCTTTTCTGTTTTTTCTTTTTTCTTTCTTTTCTTTTTTTTATTTTTTCTTTTCTGTTGGTTTTTCTTTTTCCTTTCTTTTCTTTTTTCTTTTCTGTTTTTTCTTTTTTCTTTCTTTTCTTTTTTCTTTCTTTTCTTTTTTTATTTTTTCTTTTCTGTTGGTTTTTCTTTTTCCTTTCTTTTCTTTTTTCTTTTCTGTTTTTTCTTTTTTCTTTCTTTTCTTTTTTTTATTTTTTCTTTTCTGTTGGTTTTTCTTTTTCCTTTCTTTTCTTTTTTCTCTTCTGTTGGTTTTTCTTTTTCCTTTCCTTTCTTTTCTTTTCTATGGTTTTTTATTCGCCTCTGGGAGTTTTAACCAAGTTATTTTTTTTTAATTTTATTTTGTGTTGTTTCTTTTTATGTTTTTATTCTAAATTCTGAAAAAGAAAATAGCACAATTTTTTTTTATTTTGCTATTTTTGTTCAAATTTCCAAATTCTTCAGTTTTTTATTAATATTATCGAATTTAAATTTAATTTTAATATTACACTGAATTTTAATTGAATTTAAATGTAATTTTAAAGTGAATTTTAAATTGAATTCTAAACTGAATTTAAAATCTCAGAAAAAGCAAACACGTTACTTTTCGTCCCATTTGTGACGATTTACTTTTATCTCTCTCTCTCTCTCTCTCTCTTTCAACCTCTCTCTTCTTCTTTGTCGCCCCTTCCTCTATCGCTCTTATTCTATCTCTATCTTTTTCTCCATTTATACTTCCCTCTTCCTCTTTTCGTATCTCTTCTTCTCTCATTCACTCCATCTCAATCTTTCTCTCTCTCTCTCTCTCTCTCTCTCTCTCTCTCTATCTATCTCTCTATCTATCTATCTATCTGTCTGTCTGTCTGTAACCACCTTCTCTCTTAATGCTTATTTACTGCCATCTTGCTTAATCTTTTTTTTTTAGAAATTCCGGCCTTGCGAGCAACATATTTAACACCGTCGGTTCGACAACTTTTAGGCGGGAAACTTTTTTTTCACGTCGTATAACGCGCAACATAGAATCACATTTAGCGTGTAGATAAATGTGCTTATATTTAATTTTGGTCAGCACTTGTTTTTGGCATGTTACCATAACAACAGAACCCCTTCAAATAGGTTGAACACTTCAGGTACATACGGGAGTTTCACGTATCTGTGTCAGTGGGTGAAGACATTGTGAGACACCGTAAGAGACTGAAGGCAAATTACGCTGAGGATGATTAAACCCTTTCACAATTTTCCGAACATCAAGAAAGTAGTTCTCGGAAATCGAACATTCCAATGTATTATGTTTACTGTTGATGAAAACACTTTCAAGCGAACAGAGAGGGACAGAATTATATCACGCAGTACCTACTACATTTTAAGAAGAACGTGAATATCTATGGGCACCGAGTGTAGCTAACTTGGCGTTTATGACAGACTACCTTACATGGCGTAAGAATTCCAATTACCTTATGGGGTCAATGGGAGATTATGGTGTAGCGGGCCCCTAAACGGTGAGGTTTCCAAATGTGTTGTGGACGTGCATGCCGCGGGTCCCGCCACAATTATTTTTATTTTTGTCTAGGAAAGGTGTGGAAAATGCAATTTATATTTGACGTAAAATAGCACATGGTATAAAATACAAAAGAGAACGTGGGGTTGAAAACATAACAATTGAATTTATTAAGTACTTGATGTACATGCATGTGAACTGAAAAGGTTAGACAGAGTTGTGTCTCTTAGACTAGGTAATATTTGTACCTGAGCTCATAACGAATGAATTGATTATTAAACTCTAGAAGAATGAGTTGTTGCATGTTTGGAATTGTGTATTGTACATGTTGGTAAAAATCCAGAATTATACTTGCATAAATTGTTGTAAAGTTCTTTTTACGTCTGACTGCATTAGTCAAGACGGGAGTTCTTTAAGGGTCACATTTTGGCAACGGAGTTGAGACGCACGAGTGACGAAGAGAACGAGCGAGTCGAGAGGAAGAGTTGAAGAGAGAGAGAAAAAGAGAGACAGAGAACCACTTGCGTGTTTGGTTTTTATAGTCTGTTGTATCACGTGACAGGATTAGACTTAGTTGGCGCCAAAACAGATCTGTCGCGTGGGGGTGATTTGATTGGTCGAAACTGACCAATCAGCAAGCTAGGTTGAAGGTGATTAACCAATGAATGCTTATATATTTTGTACGTAAAATGGTGGTGGTGGTTACCACAATGGGTCTATAGTAAACTTGCGTTTGACTTCGGTTTATCGATTGTGTTAGGTCACCCTAACTCTTTTTAATCATTTATCACCAGGAAAGGCGATAGCGCCACTAAGACACAAGGGTATACTGGAAGTGAAAGAGAAGGAAAAGACTTTATAAGGAACCGGAAACCGAATCCTAAACCGGAAACAAGGGATAAACCTCTACTCCCATTCAAAAGACTGGGAAGGGATTTCAACAGTAGTCACGTTTTATTTGAAACATGAAGATTCCAATCGGGGGGGAAAAGTAAAAAACATTTACCCAAGTAGTTGAATTTTCCTACAGACGCCATTGTTGTCTTTCTCATTTAAATTGTATATTTGTTTTGTTTTGTCCATGTAAACGTTTCAAACATTTCATTTCAATTTTTTTTTTTTCATTTTACATATCTTTTTTATGGAATTCATCTTATAAATTATGGTATACGTTATATGATCTCAAACACACACACACACACACACACACACACACACACACACACACACACACACACAAACACACATCTGCGTAGCGGTAAAATCCCCAATAAAGGGGTTACATTCGCTTATATGCTTATAGACTCAAATATAAACCTCAGCAATATTTATAGATAGACTTATAATTTTAAAAAATTCGATATTAAATAATCCCAAAATGTTGACATGTCATAAAATTCACCAACCCAAGCGAACTAATCTTTCTTTGTCAATGCACTTGATGGAGTATTGAATTGAGACTGAAGTCTA
>OZ038512.1:72100631-72168131 GCA_964036315.1 Acanthosepion esculentum
ATGTGGCGATAAAGATGAGGACAACTGTTCGAACGATGTAAATAGTTTAAAAACAACCTAGTAATGTGTCTTCATCAGCGAGTAGAACCTGAATGTACTCTAGTCGTGATGAACTGTTATTCTCTCAAGGAGGCCCCATTGCCTTGAACGTCTACTGGGATTCAAGTACACTCCAGGCCTCAAGTAGAACTCGTAGATACGCGTAAAATGATGGGAAGATGGTCGTTTGGTTCCTTGTACCGGTCCAGTAAATACCTGACACACCCTGCTATGCTCTACCTTGACAAGAGCCAGATCAGAAAACTGTATGCTGTTGCCATATTTCTGCTTTGTCTCAATCTAATCTGTGAAATTGTTTGTAAAGGTCATCACTATAAACAATTGTAGCAATTATGACAAATGTAATTCAAGCAAAACAAATGGTGATATGAAAAAAAAGAAAACAGCAATGTCTATATGTGTCGAGCGCGGTGGCCAAAAGGTTCATCTGCCACTAACAATTCATTTATTCAGAAAGACGTCATTTAAATTCAGTCAATAAAAGACGAGTTTCACATTGTTAAATTTACTCCAGCCTACCTCACTGTTATGGTGTAAAACTATGAGAAAAATAACACGGACTCGGATATAGGTTAAATAGTATATTCTCGCAAACGTAGTACAAAGGTAAATGCGGACAGGAGAGTACTTTCTCTCACTGGTGTCCCGACTCATAACATAGCTGGTCAATGTAGGTGATTGCTTGGCCACCAAGGCGTTTTGCTCCATGTCTAGGTGCCCGGAGCAGTAGTTCTTGTTTTGCTCGCCAGCAGTGTCCTGCAAAGCAGATTCTGCGTTTGCGTAAGAGTGTAGAAATAGCAGGGATGGCCGCACAAATTTGTGATTTAGCTGGTTGTTGTCTCCAAGAGATGTTAAGTATAGCTCTCAGCATCCGAGTGTAGATTCCATCAAGCTTAGACTCAAAGGTTTTAGTTAATGTCCTTGAATTGGCACCATACATTAACACCGCCTCTACAGTAGCTCGAAAAGAATCTGTCTGAGGTTGTCTGGTAGATCAGACTCGCAGATTACATACATTTTATGCAACGCAACCCAGGCTTTACCTATGCCAATTTTTTCATCATTTTCAGTAGAGTTTATCTCGCTTCCTAGGGATGTAAAATATTCAACAGATTTTATTGATTCTCCTGAGACAGTTTTTATTGAGCCTTGCTACTTGCTTATCAATAAGGAGGTGCGATATAAGCGTGGTCAAGAAAATATCAGAGATGGGTCCATAGAACTGTCATTTCGTTGGTTGTTGTCTCCAAGAGATCTTAAGTATAGCTCTCAGCATCCGAGTGTAGATTCCATCAAGCTTAGACTCAAGGGTTTTAGTTAATGTCCTTGAATTGGCACCATACATTAACACCGCCTCTACAGTGGCTCGAAAAGAATCTGTCTGAGGTTGTCTGGTAGATCAGACTCGCAGATTACATACATTTTATGCAACGCAACCCAGGCTTTACCTATGCCAATTTTTTCATCATTTTCAGTAGAGTTTATCTCGCTTCCTAGGGATGTAAAATATTCAACAGATTTTATTGATTCTCCTGAGACAGTTTTTATTGAGCCTTGCTACTTTCTTATCAATAAGGAGGTGCGATATAAGCGTGGTCAAGAAAATATCAGAGATGGGTCCATAGAACTGTCATTTCGTTGGTTGTTGTCTCCAAGAGATCTTAAGTATAGCTCTCAGCATCCGAGTGTAGATTCCATCAAGCTTAGACTCAAGGGTTTTAGTTAATGTCCTTGAATTGGCACCATACATTAACACCGCCTCTACAGTGGCTCGAAAAGAATCTGTCTGAGGTTGTCTGGTAGATCAGACTCGCAGATTACATACATTTTATGCAACGCAACCCAGGCTTTACCTATGCCAATTTTTTCATCATTTTCAGTAGAGTTTATCTCGCTTCCTAGGGATGTAAAATATTCAACAGATTTTATTGATTCTCCTGAGACAGTTTTTATTGAGCCTTGCTACTTGCTTACCAATAAGGAGGTGCGATATAAGCGTGGTCAAGAAAATATCAGAGATGGGTCCATAGAACTGTCATTTCGTTGGTTGTTGTCTCCAAGAGATCTTAAGTATAGCTCTCAGCATCCGAGTGTAGATTCCATCAAGCTTAGACTCAAGGGTTTTAGTTAATGTCCTTGAATTGGCACCATACATTAACACCGCCTCTACAGTGGCTCGAAAAGAATCTGTCTGAGGTTGTCTGGTAGATCAGACTCGCAGATTACATACATTTTATGCAACGCAACCCAGGCTTTACCTATGCCAATTTTTTCATCATTTTCAGTAGAGTTTATCTCGCTTCCTAGGGATGTAAAATATTCAACAGATTTTATTGATTCTCCTGAGACAGTTTTTATTGAGCCTTGCTACTTGCTTATCAATAAGGAGGTGCGATATAAGCGTGGTCAAGAAAATATCAGAGATGGGTCCATAGAACTGTCATTTCGTTGGTTGTTGTCTCCAAGAGATCTTAAGTATAGCTCTCAGCATCCGAGTGTAGATTCCATCAAGCTTAGACTCAAGGGTTTTAGTTAATGTCCTTGAATTGGCACCATACATTAACACCGCCTCTACAGTGGCTCGAAAAGAATCTGTCTGAGGTTGTCTGGTAGATCAGACTCGCAGATTACATACATTTTATGCAACGCAACCCAGGCTTTACCTATGCCAATTTTTTCATCATTTTCAGTAGAGTTTATCTCGCTTCCTAGGGATGTAAAATATTCAACAGATTTTATTGATTCTCCTGAGACAGTTTTTATTGAGCCTTGCTACTTGCTTATCAATAAGGAGGTGCGATATAAGCGGGGTCAAGAAAATATCAGAGATGGGTCCCAAGAACTGTCATTTAGTTGGTTGTTGTCTCCAAGAGAATTTAATTATAGCTCTCAGCATCCGAGTGTAGATTCCATCAAGCTTAGACTCAAGGTTTTTAGTTATTGTCCTTGAATTGGCACCATACATTAACACCGCCTCTACAGTGGCTTGAAAGAATCTTCGCTTGATGTTATCTGGAGAGCTGAGCTTTGGATTACACCCATTTTATTCAAGGCGCTCCAAGCTTTAGCTATGCGGATTTCCACATCCGTTTTATTAGAATTTATTTCACTTCCTAGGTATGTAATAGATTCGACAAATTTTATTGATTGACCAGAGATAATTTGTATTGAGCCTTCCTAGTTAAAGCCTATGATATTTGACGGGTGTAAATTAGCCACCTGCTATATTTGTAAAATTTTAAAATGGGTAACGTTTTTTTAAATGAAAATTGATTTTGGTGAAATATAAGTAAATTTCTTTATGAAAACAAAAATACCGGTTGTTAGCTCTCAATGTGATCAGTTTGTCATATAAATACACAGATGTTAGTATATTATTTATATATATATATATGCATTTCATGACTTCAGTCTCCACCCACATTTTTTATTCCTGTTCACAACTATTTCATTTTTCCTCGATGGAGTTCGGACGCGAGCGAAATGAAAACAGATCAGCTTTTTTCAATTTTTTCTTCTTCTTTCTTAATATAAGGTACGATGAGTAAACTGTCGCCCTGAGTTAAGAGTGTGGCTACTGAAATTCCTTATGTCTGGCAACAGGACTCTGCACCATGCCACACTAGCAGGAGAATCCAATCATGGCAGTTAGACAATTTCTGCGACCACATCACCCCTTACATCTGGCCACAAGACTGCAACCCCTCCGCCTTGATTATTATGTGTGGAGCAAGAGACCAACGAAACTCTTTGTAACACCAAAGATGAACTGAAGGTAAGGATTATGGCTGCATTCACCAACTTAAACAAGGAGACTGTCCAGAAGAGTTGCAGGAAATTCCGAATTCGTCTAGAGACCGAGGTTGAAGTCAATGTCGATTTTATTGAATAAAATTTACTTTTTATTATTTCAAGATATTTTTGTGTAGTTTTGGTAAATATATCTGTTAAAATGAGATGTCAGTGTTATTTCTTTATTTTTGCGCCATTTAGACGACAATTTATCCATCGCACCCTATGGATCTGTTAAAATGAGATGTCAGTGTTATTTTCATTTTTGCGTCATTTAGACGACAATTTATCCATCGCAGCCTGTATATCTGTTAAAATGAGATTTCAGTGTTATTTTCATTTTTGCGTCATTTAGACGACAATTTATCCATCGCACCCTCTGGATCTGTTAAAACGAGATGTCAGTGTTATCATTTTTGCGTCATTTTGACGACAATTTATCCATCGCAGCCTGTATGTCTGTTAAAATGAGATTTCAGTGTTATTTTCATTTTGGCCTCATTTAGACGACAATTTATCCATCGCACCCTGTATATATCTCCTTTTTTATAAATTAACATTTATAGTGATAATCTTTTTCGCCTGACCATTTTCCTTTCTTAATAAATGTGTTCGTTTCTATAGCATTACATAAAATCTATATTTGAAAAAAAAATGTATTTTCTCGTTTTTAAATTGTTTGGCGTGCATGTTCGTGCAGAGATTCCCTGTCGTTCAAGGGTTAAATATAACATTATCTAAAGCAAACGAATCAATATCAGTAGTAATACAACCGGTACAACCACTGGCCTTTTTAAAAAATCTCTCCATACGCCCTAACGTTAAGTTACAGCCATCTATTTCAGCATAAGTACAATAGTACATCTGTTAAAATCGATACGAATAAAACGCTATAAGCCTACTGTATTATGAAGTCAATATCAGCATTAGGAGTATAAGAATATGAAAGAAATCATTCAAAATAGGCCATATTGGCAATATTTGTCAAAATCGCGGAAAATACCAGTAGGCATTGGAAACATAAAAGATCCTTGTCGTTGCTAAGCGAAACCAGTTACTATCAACATAATTACAGTCAATACAATGATACGCCCAATTTAAAATATAAATATAGGCTATTTTTAATATACGCCAGTCAACATTACCACAATTAAAACCAATACATTATATATATATATATATATATATATATATATATATATATATATATATATATATATATATCAAGTATGTGGTGCAGTTCAATTTACATTACATGAATCATTCATACAAAAAACAGATAGTGAAGTTAATGATATAAATGGCGAGAATACATCGCAAATTTAATAAATGACATTAACCTCGAACCTGTAGATGAATGTTATGATCCCTGTTTATAAATTCCCGTTGCATAAGGTCATTTTTTTTATTTTTATAAGCTTTCATCTGTGCATACAGACATCGTCAGGTATGAAAATATATTTGTTTTTACATCCAGGTAATAACAGGACAACGTATGAATGATTCATCTAATATATATATATATATATATATATATATATATATATATATATATATATATATATATATATATAGATATATATATATATATATATATATTTATGTAATATATATATATATATATATATATATATATATATATATGTAATATTTATTTTAAAATTATTACATAAGTATATTATAAAAATATTTAAAAATTATAACATAAGTATGTTATAAAAATATTTTAAAATTATAACATAAGTATGTTACAAAAAATATTTAAAATTATAACTTAAGGATCAAAAATATCTAAAAATAAGCCTAAGTATAAAATATAAATATATATATATTTAAAATTAAAGCATAAACGAAACATTAAAAAATAAACACATTTCAAAATAAACATAAGTATAAAATATGACATTAGTATAAAAATATTTCAAAATTATAACGTATGTTATAATTTTTAAATAAATATTATTCGCTCTACTTTATATTGAGCACGATTTTTAAAAATAGTGTTTTGGTTACTGTAATTTTATTCCATCTACACCAACCTTGTATTTGGAATATATATATATATATATATATATATATATATATATATATATATATATATATATATATATATATAATGGACTCTCCCGTCAGTTTCGACGGATGAGGATCTGACAGCTTAGTTGATTCAGTTATGAAATTTTGTGAGATAATCTTAAGTGGCATTTAAGACCCGCTAGTGATTTACAAAGAAGGCCACATATGGAGCAAGTGTGAGGATTATGAGATGGGATCACTGTTGGATTGGCTGACCTTTTAGATATTGCTCTCGCTTCTTGAAGATGATTCAGACAAGCAGATTGAAAATTACTGAGTCCACTAAAACACGTTGATCTCCATTCTACCCGCTTTTCAGCTTGTCTTTGTATCTTAGCCATGGGCGTCCTACATTTTAGTTATGTTATTCATTTACAGTATATATATATATATATATATATATATATATATATATATATATATATATATATATATATATGCCGGGTGTAACAGCAAAATTGTTCAAAATGTGTAAAAGCAAAATTGTGCATTTGATAGATTAAGTTTTGAATCGTTTAATCTTAGAAATGATTAAAGATATCTTACTGGAATTCTCCGATGTTTTTATAACATTATTGAACTCTACTTTGATCGATAAGAATGTATAAGCTGAACAGAAGAATAGTGATGTAATCGATCATAAACGAAAATGACTTTAATTAATCATATCTATGGGTCGGAAGCTCATTAAGAATTGAAATTAACCTCAAATACACACACATATATATATATATATATATTTCCAGTGTCATTTTACAACTTATTCAAGATGAACTTCGCCCTCTCTAACCTTCTAACTTTCTGTCCTGGAGTAACAAGATGCTTCACACGTTTCACGTTTGATTTAATTTCCATTTTTTTTCTCTGCTCCTTGGACTGTCATAGCTGAAACTTTTCTCTCACGTGCCAAACGTCTTATGGATCATTTCTAACTGATCTCTTTATGACGAAGTTAAAATGAGGATCCCTCTTCCTGTTTTGATCCAGTTTTCCTCTCTTACTGTTCCTTCTTTTTTAAACTTATTCACCGTTCTCTTGATGGTTCTTGAATGGATTTTGAAGATGGAAACCAGAGTATGAATGTTGGTACCATTACTGAAGGCCTGAATGATCTTTTTCCTCTAACCATTAATCAGATGGGAAGACAGTGGCTCTGACACAAAACGATTTTAACCTGTACTTTTTTTAGCTGAATAACTCAAAGGGGTTTTCAGTGATTCTTACAATAAATGGTGTCAAGATGACAAAAATGTCAATTAGTTTTGTGTTTTTTTTATATATTAAACATTTTGTGTGATGGGCAATTATGCTGTTACACGATTTGGACAATTTTGCTGTTACATCCAGTGTATATATATATATATCTGTAATGACCGGCTACGCGTGTTCCCAGCTCACCCGTCAGCTAGGGCGGCCAGCAAGTGCTTATTACAAACTGTGATTCATACTGCAACTACTCGTATGCTGAGATGACCTGTTGTAATTTCTGGGAGAGAGTGCATAATCTGGCATGATCAATTTTTTGAACAAGCCCAGCACGCTAAAATCTCGGTCACAATGACTTGTGACTTCGTGCTAGTACAACCATCGACGGCTTCCAATCTGTTCAGTCTGCCCAATTTCACTCACAAGTCTTGAGTTATCCCGTAGTATTTTCTTTTTCCGGCACTTTCCAAAGGAGCCGAGCTCAGGGATCATCCTCTCGAGCCGATATAATCAAAGTCAACGCCCAGTCAAATGTACAGTGGTCTATAGTAGTGACCAGTAGCGACTTGGTCAATCGATTCAGAAAGCAGTCTGCTAAGGTTGTTTAAATTTCGCCCTCCGTCCATGGAATTCCAATTTACTTCAGTCACCCACATATATATTCATACATCTATATATATATACACATATATATTTTAAGACATTTTGATGTTTATACGTTCTTTTTTTTTATAGATACAAATATTTCAGTAAATGCTCTGTTTATAATAAACAGTATTAACGACATTTACCGGCCTGAATGTTCGAGAAATTGTCATAGAAAATATGCGTCCTTTTTATTTCTTTTGCTTTGTGTTAACTTTCTCTGGATATATTTATATAGGTAATGTTTTAAAAAGCAGAAATTATTCTTATATTTTTAATAGAGTTCACCTCATTCAAGGCAATAAAGCCATTAAGACACAAGGTTTAAGCGGTGTGGAAGAATTAGAAACAAAAACATTACTAATGAGCGAGAACAAAACGAGTAATCAGGAGAAAAGTAGATAGCGATTGACATTGCATTTAAATTTTAAAGATTAAAGCTGGGTGGAAAGCATAGAACCGGAAGACAGTTCCACAAGCGAGAAATTAAATTTTTCCTATTTGTTCTTTATCTTATAACGCGCGTGCGCGCACACACACACACACACAAACACACACACACACACACACACAGGAAGAATATTTTCTATGAAGATTTCTCGGATATTCAGGCCGGTAAATGTTATCAATACTGTTTATTATAAACAGAGCATTTACTTAAATATTTGTATCTATAAAAAGAATGTATAAACATAAAAATGTCTTAAAATAATTCTCGGACTTTGTCCATTTCATAATATATATATATATATATATATATATATATATATATATATATATATATATATATATATATATATAACGAAGAACTCGTCCAAACAATTACCGTGAAATTATTTATAGAAAGTCACAGGGGCAACTTTACGCCGGTGGAAAAGTTACTGTAGCCGAGATGCCAGATCAAGACCTATAATATTGCTGATTCTTCTTTGGATTTTACCAAAGTGCTCTACATAAATAACAGGAGCACTGGACCTTATGTGGCAGCAATATTCTATTTATGGACGAATGGTGGATTTATAGATATGCATGATAGATTCTGGAGAGAAAAATTGTCTCACACTTCACAGTAAACCAACTTTCCTCGCAGCTGACCTAGCAATGGAGTCAATATAGTCTTTCTACCTCATGTCATCCGACAACGTTAGACTGAGAAGACGAATGAAGTCATCTTCCTGGATGTATTTTGACAAGAAATTTAATTGCATAGATAGAAACTTCTACAGTGCACATTATAGGAAATATAGCGAAAGTAATTACAATATGGCCGTCATTCTTGGAGGTTGATGACTTGTTAGTGTTCTTTGAATCTTTTTATTTGTAATGATTTATCAAGAGCAATTCTTCCATGCTATTTAACAATGAAGTTAATTGAATATATAAAAAGTCCTTGATAAGTGATACTGAAACAATTGCAAAATTTCTTTCATATCTTTCTCTGGACTTTTTATTTTAAATAATTTTAAAGCAGACTTCTTTCAGACATTCAACAATAGAACTAATTATATTGATTAAAAAAAAGTCCTACATTATTCATGTAGAATATGTCACCAAAAAAATTGAAAATTACTGAAACATGACCATTATTTTTAATGATAGTTTTAATGTTAAATTTCTTCTAAAATTTTACTTTTACTGATTTGTATAAAAGATATATAATTTTGTATATATATAATCAATTTTAAGAAAATCTATGGCAGTAAAAAAAATTTTTGAGTGATACGTTTTGTCTTTTAGTTTCTTCCAGATGATTTCAACTTCTTCTTTTTAACATGAGATCTTCCAACGGCCTGTTTCTTGTCTGACGGTGTCTTGCACTGTGCCATTGGTGATGTGGTCTTCAGGTATTTACTTGACCCCCCACTGAGTCAGGTTGTGACACAAGGTCGGTTTTTAACGTGGGGACACCGAGTGTTTTCACACGGGCCGCTGGTCTTGGTTGGTCATAGCTTGTCCAAGCTGGTCAGAGCTGGTCTAAGCTAGTCATAGCTGGTCTTAGCTTGTCCAAGCTGGTCAGAGCTAGTCAAGGTTGGAGCCGATCCAAGCTAGTCGTAGCCATGATACTACCAGCGCAGGGACGAATCCCTACACCAGGTAAGTATCAAGTGACGCTCTCAGCCAAAAAGACGACAAAGCGAGCGATCTGCGAACAGATACTACACCCTGATCCAGGCCGAGTAGCGTCAGTGATGTGGTCTTCATAGAAGATGCCTAGGATGGTTCTGTAGCATTTAATTTCTAATGCTTGGATTTTTTTCACTGTAATTCTACTGTTAATGTCCAAGAGTCGCAGATGTACAGAAAAACTGGAAAGGCCAATGCCAATAACAGCATGATCTTTGATTTCAGGCAGATTTTATTCTTTTCATATGGTTCTTAGCATTGTGACAGCTGGAATCGTTTGTGCTGCACCTAAAATTATTTCCATTCTTGTACTTTCTTCACTGATAATGAGCCAAGATATTTGAATTAGCCGAATATTTTAAGTGACTGACCATCGACTTTTATTTTGATTTAAAGACCTTTTTCGCTGCTCATCATGAGATTGCTTTTCCGGCATTTATCTTCAGGCTACATCTGGAGCAGGCTTCATGTTGATTCTTATTTAAACTGACGATTTCCTCTTCTTTGACAATGACACCATTTATGTCGTCTGCAAAATGAAGTAGTAGGTGTCATGATAACTGTGCTTTTAATGATTTAAAATGCAGTTTTTTTTTCTTGCATTCGGCGAAAGACTCAATTGTATATATAAAATAAAATACTTGCTTGTTCAGGCAGAAAGCAGCAGTGAAATTACTTAAATATGGCCGCCATTTTTGACAGTCGGTGTCATGTTCTTTAAAAATCTTCTTTTAATGGTTTAAAAAGCTTTCATATATGCAACAACAGAGTTAATTTTACAGATAAAACATCCTCAATTACCAAATCAGAATATATAACCAAAAAAATTGTAAAATTACTTTCTTTGAATATATTTACGTCTGCTGATATAAAAAAAACAGAATTTGTTCTTACATTCGACGATAGAGTTCATTGTTTTGATAAAAATAAAAATGTCGGTTGCTCATGCAGAATATAATTGTAAAATGACTTAAATATGGCCGTCAATTTTGACAGTATTTGTCGCGTCAGGATTATTTGAAACTTTTTCTTTTAATGTTTGAAAAAACATAATTACAGTGTTGTTCGATAAAAGTGACTAACTTGATTTTTTTTACTAAATGTTCTCTTCTCCGATAAGACGAAAGTTGAGTTAAATTCAAAGGACAAGCGATCAAAAATCCGAAGAAGAAGCTTTGAAAGCTCTTTGAATTTAGCAGTAAGTACTGTCAAGCATCCGTTCAGTATAATGTTCTGGGGATGCTTTTCTTTTCATGGAAGTGGTTTCTTAAAACCTATTGAAAAGACCCTCAGGAGCGAGCAGTACAAGAGAATTTTAGTCTTGACTACTCCCTTCTGCTGAAAGGGTGCAAATCGATCCCACCAAGCTCATTTTAATGCAGGATAATGCTCCCTGTCACAAATCAAAATTGATGAAGGAATACTTTGATGAGAAGCAAGTGAGTGTTACGACATGACCGCCCAAATCTCCTGACCTCAACCCCATAGAAAACTTATGGAGCATTATAAAGTACAGGCTCTCGAGAAAGCAGTTGAGCAACAAAGAGGATTTGACTGTGAATTTCATATCCGAATGGAATTCAATGCTTGGAGATGAGATTTGCCAGAACCTAATAATGCTCCCTGTCACAAATCAAAATTGATGAAGGAATTCTTTGATGAGAAGCAGGTGAGTGTTATGACATGACCGCCCCACTCTACTAACCTCCTTTGAATCCTTTGAATTTAGCTCAACTTTCGTTTTATCGGAGAAGAGAACATTTAGTAAAAAAATCAGGTGAGTCACTTTTATCGAACAGCACTGTGTTAATGAAACTTGTTGCCAGTTCATATCTGGTGAAAATAATGAATTATTAATCTGGTGTTAAATTTACTGTGTAGAAATAAAACGGAAAACGCTGAAGAAACTGAAAGTTCATGAAAATAATTTTGATTATTTTCAATTCTTGAGGCACAAATCTATATCGACTTGTTTTCAGTTTTTCTTATATTTTCATCAATCAATGATAAACTTGATATTGCTCATTGCTATAGGTAAGAACGCTATGACGAAATGCCATAATTGTTACTAATCTTAATTATTTTTTCAATGCAGATATTCAACCTGCCACTATTCTCCTCTGGCCATGAAAGCAAGCAAGCTATCGGGCGGTTGTCGTCGTCTGAAAAATTGTTCCGAGATTAAATGCCTGGTTGCACAATTTGCATTTTTGCTTTAAATTCAAGCAGATCTGATAAGAAATTGCCTTCGGTTGAAAAATATTCCGAGGGAAGAAAACAACAGAATGTTTTAAAATTTTTCATTTTCATTAATTTACTAGCAAAGTACCCATCAAAATATGACGGTGTTATTTATGTATGAATCAACACTTCTAGTGAGTGTCATGGAGTAGAATGAGGCCTCTTTGCCAAAGGGAAGGCATTCCAAGACCTACATGTGAAAATTATATGAATTCATTTTAGTGAGTAAAATCTTACTCGCTTTACTTACTGAAGCTAAAAGGTTGCGTGTTTGTGTGTATTTGATAGGAGGGGAGCGTTTTCGCATGTTACAATTAGAGAAGACGCGTACAAAATTTGGGGCTTCTAACACGGCCGGTTTATTCTCTTTTTTATAATTGGGTAGTGAAACAAAGTTCTCAATGTATTTTGGGAACTTCCGTGTTCTTTTTGGTCCAGATGTTATGGTGTATAAGCCTTATAATAATTGTCGAACTCAAGTCAACATTGCGCAGAGTTGCAACAAAAAAAGAAAAGTTATCGTGGGAATGTTTAAACATGGTTATGGTATACCCTTTCCTTTTACATGGTCCAAATGATAAGGTAGATACGGTTAAGCATCTCTATAATGGTTATGCCCATGTCAGCCTTACGCTGAGTTGGAACGACCACACACACACACACACACACACACACACACACACACACACACACACACACACACACACATATATATATATATATTTAATTGTTTCATCCCAAGCAAAAATAAGTTATCTTTGGAATGTTTAAATATGCTTATGATACACTCGTTCTTTTTTCTTGGTCCAAAAGTTAAGGTAGGTAAGGCTAAGCATCTCTATAATGGTTATGTTCATGTCAGCCTTACGCTGAGTTGGAACGACCAAAGAAAAATATTGTCTTACTCCATAGGTGGAGGTTTCGGAAGCCACGCTTTTCGTTGGAAAACAGAAAAAAAGAGAGTAAGCCGTCAGCGGGCCGAGGAAACAAACGTCCCCAGCGGGATCGTCCGTTTTTCTACGTACTGCCACATCTTGAAGCAAAAAGGAGAAGGGTGGTGAGATAGAAAGTGTTTGTCTTTTTATAGAATTAACCAGCACCGACTAATGGCATTTGACAAAAACAAGTGGGGAAATCATATTTCCGGTTCTTTTACTCGGAACATCCTTCCTTTTTTATTATTCATTATAATTCCATTTCTTGATTTTATTTTATTTATCCACATACACTTACTCAATTAGCAACCCCTCCCCTAACTCAAAACAGAGCTGGTGTCCGTGCACTCTCCCCGGAATCAAAGTGCCACACCCCTGCATGAGTGTAAGTAAATCCTATAGCATTATTTAAGATTAAGAAGTTCTCGTCATGATTTTTCTACTCATCTCTCGGTTAGTCGTTCGATTCATTAGTGTTCATGTTAAATGAGTAAACTAAGTAAACCATGTTCAGACTAACCGCATCCGTTATATTCCCTTCGTTATATTCCTTGGGAAAGGAATGAATTGATCTCTTCCAACACCAGCTACGAGCAGCCAGTCGAGGAGAAATATTGTTTCGAATGGAGGAGTCAAGGTGAAAGCCCTCCATCATATTTATCTAGGAGTGATGGTAATTCATAAATAATAAAGGAAAAGTAGCCGTGGAGGGCCATGACCACATGCATCTTGAAGCGACATGTCACTTAACATGAACACTAATGAACAGAGTGATTTTTGCTCAATGAATTTTCCTTCTTTGTTCATAACTTCAGCATCGCTGAAAGTAAAAACATAAAATTGAATCCTAATCCGAATCGAACGACTTACCCAGAGATGAGTAGAAAAATCATGACGAGAACTTCTTAATTATACTTATTATAAAAAAATTGGAAAAACACTATTGTTTTGCACGAAATCAGTTTGAAAGCACGGGTAAGGGCCATTTATGCATATTTTTCGCCGTCTTTGGACGATGTTTTGTTACCGAGCCACCAAAACAAAACAAATGGTCCTGTTTCGGCTAGCACTAAACCTTGGCTATCTAACAAGTACCAAATTGTTTGCAAGACTGTCAAAGCCGCTTGACCAGGGAACCATAAACGGGGGTACCAAGGGACAGGATTTAGCCCTCTGAACACATATTCACTTTTCACAGTATGTACAGTTTTGGTTTGATTCAAATGAAATTTACGACACACTTGCGGCTTACTATCGCCTTTATGTGTGTCAAATTTCAGAATACTTCGGCAAAAATAACCGTAGCTGCACACGGATCAATCTTTTTTATAACTTCCTTACACACAGCTGCGTACAACCGAGTCCGCGTGTCGATACCGAGACTGCTGCAAGCCCATTTGTCGCTTTCACAGAGCTTGACCTTGGGGCCTGTCCAATCATCGCACAGGATTTCTGACACGTTATAGCGCCCGCGTGATCGCGCGTCAGCTTATGTGTAAGTGCGCTCAAGGTCAATCAC
Organism: Acanthosepion esculentum; assembly: GCA_964036315.1. Classification (NCBI taxonomy): domain Eukaryota; kingdom Metazoa; phylum Mollusca; class Cephalopoda; order Sepiida; family Sepiidae; genus Acanthosepion; species Acanthosepion esculentum. The sequence goes on from OZ038512.1 coordinate 72,115,230, forward strand.
CTCTATTGCGTGACTCGGGCGTGCTTTCACACTTTTGTGTTTATTGTTGCCTGCGTGCATGCACTTGGCTTACTTTATTCGCCTACTTCGGACACCGCAAGTTGTTGATTACGTGTTCTAGCTGCTTGTTTTTTTTTGGGGGGGGGTGTTTTATAGTTCGAACCCAACCCCCCACACGTTAGCCAATTGTACTAAAAACCCATTTCCTTTTGGATTTACCCTTGGTTTACCTTTTTAAATTTCCACTTTTTTAGTTTCGAGTACCCCTTTAGTAACATCTGAACTCATTTTACTGAGTGTTCCCCTTTTTTGTGTCTACGTTAGCAGTGCACGTTTTTTCGTTTTGGATTTGTCGAAATCTCTTTTTAAGCCACATTTTGGATGCCACATTAAAGGAGGAAACTTTTGGGGCGGCGCACGGCAGCTGCTTCCGCTGCTAGAGCAGCGAGGGCGAGTGAAACCCCTGAACAGACTTCTTTGCGTCTTTCACGGATGGCCTCAAGCTCAGCTGCTCGCTTATCTACAGAAAGATATCTGCGCGTACTGAAAGGTTGGCTTCAGCGGCTTCAACCAGGCTTTCAGTTGAAGAACGTTCACTTCAGAATTCACTGGACGCAGTCCAGGTGGCTAGGCTGAGGGCCTCAGTCCCCAGTACAGAAAACACTTCGTCGTTTGCGGGATGCCACCACCAAAGCTTGCTCCAGGAGTTTAGAAAGCCTCGAACAAACAACTTCACGTCGTCTTAGGAATACTAAGAGCTTCGGAACAATCCCAAGAAACCGCTCATCGTCGCTTTAGAAATGCCCTGTCCACCGCATCTACCAGAGCCTTAAAAAGCCCTGCACAGACCACTGTTCGTCGCGTTAGAAATGCCCGCTCTACTGCGTCTGCCAGGGTTGCAGAAAACTCTGAAGTACGCCGTCAACGGCTCGAAAACATTAGTCAACTCGATCTCTTTTGAATGGCGTAACTTCGCCGTCTGCGTCATTTTGGTCAAATGCCGCATACAATTATGACTGCACTGTCAACTATTCCGCTAGGAGAGACGTACAAATAGGGGCCGTGGATAAAGTTTGCACTTTTTGCAACACAAAAAAGTGGGCCGGTGAGCAACCTGGGCTTTGTTGCTCTGGGGGCAAAATCAAACTCCCTTCTTTAAACGAACCTCCCCAGCCGCTTAGGGACTTCCTTCTGGGTACAACTTCGGAGTCAATGCATTTTCTTGAAGCAATACGGAAGTACAACTGTTGCTTCCAGATGACGTCTTTTGGTGCGAAGGCTATTAGTGAGGGGGGATGGATGCCTACTTTCAAAGTGCAAGGCCAGGTTTACCACTTAATGAGATCACTTTTGGCTGATCAGCGAGAGCCACCTCAGTTCCTACAAATTTATTTTCTCGCTGACCACAACGAGCAGGTTGATGCGCGTCTCGGCATTCTGCATAGCGATATTTCCGTCGGTCCCCGTAGAGACATTCTGTTCTGTCTACAAGACATGCTTCACAAAACATCCGAAGCTTAAAGTTTGCGTTGCAAAACAACTCTTCGCCCTCTTTCAGCGTTGTCATCGATGCAAACAGACGGCCTCACGGTGAGCATGAGCGTCGCTTCAATGCTCCTGCATGTAATGAAGTCGCCGCAGTCATCCACGGTGAGGAGCATAACAGCCGTGACATTGTCATAAGGTACCGGGGCGGTGGTCTGCGCCGCATCAGTGAAACCCACCGTTCATACGACTGTCTCCAGTACCCCCTTGTTTTTCCATACGGAAACGATGGGTACCATTTCAAAATCCCAATATACGAGGCAAGCAGCAATTCCATGTCGACCTCAAAGACGGTCTCCTGTAGGGCTTACTACGCCTACAGGTTTATGGTTAGGGAGGGTGAACCACTTGCACAGGTGCCGTCAACTATTCAATTCGCTGTTGACATGGCTGCAAAAATGGAGTCGGAGTCATCAAATTAAACCAATCCAAACTTAGAACCGACTCCTACATTCACCTTCGTGATGGTCTGCGTTCTGATGGTGACCCACGCAATCTCGGCAAACCGTGCATTTTGCCTTCCTCTTACACTGGTGGCCCTCGATACATGCATGAAAGGACACAAGACGCAATGACCTATGTCCGTCATTACGGGAGGCCCGATTTGTTCGTCACGTTCACGTGCAATCCGAAATGGAAATCACACACGAACTTTTTCCAGGTCAGCAGTACTCACACCGCCCTGACCTAATTGCCCGCGTTTTTCGGTTACAACTGTGTAAGCTTATGTATGGATTTAATCCTTAAAGGGCAAGTCTTCAGACGCATTAAGTGTCATATGTATACGGTGGAATGGCAGAAACGCGGTTTGCCTCATGCCCACATTCTGCTGTGGCTCAACGATAAAGTTGACGCAAACAAAATAGACGATTTTATTTCTGCTGAAATTCCGGATCCTGTGCTGGATCCTTTGCTCCACGAAATCATTAAAAACAATATGATACACGGCCCCTGTAGCGCGAATTACGAAAAAAGGTCATGTTGGTCAAGCGGCGCCACTTGCGCAAAGGGTTACCCCCGTAAGTTTATCTCAGAAATGCAGACTACGACGGATGGTTACTCACTGTACAGACGTAGAAGCACCGCTGAGGGCGGCAGAACTGTGACAGTTAAGGGGCACACTCTGGACAATCGTTGGGCGGTGCCTTATTGCCCGCTGCTGTCCAATACTTTTGGAGCCCACATAAACGTTGAATACTGCCACTCGGTTAGGTCAATAAAGTACATCTGCAAGTACGTTAATAAAGGCATCGATACTGCCATTTTCGGTATCCGGCGCGACAATTGCGTTGACGAGGTGGCCGATTACGTGGCTGGACGCTACCTCAGCAGTAGCGAGGCCTTTTGGCGAATTTTCGGATTCCCCATACACCAAAGGGCTCCAGCCATTGTGCAGCTTGCTGTTCACTTAGAAAATGGACAGAGGATGTACTTCACCGAACAAAACGCCCAGCAGGTTGCGGAAAACCCCAAAGACAAAACCCTAACGGCTTTCTTTAAATTATGCTCAACAGATGCTTTTGCCAAAACATTGATATACCGTCCTACTACGTGTGGTCAAACAACCGGTGGGTTCGGCGAAAGGCTGGCGACCCTGTCGAGGGTTATCCCGATGTAAGGTCTAACTCTTGCCTTGGACGCGTTTATACTGTGCCCCCAGCCAGCAGGAGTGCTTTTACCTCCGCCTTCTACTTCATGAAATTGCTGGGCCAACGAGTTTCACAGATATTTACACTGTCAACAGCATAGAGTGCCAGTCTTATAGAGAGGCATGCTTCCGCTTGGGATTGCTTGAAGTCGACTCCCAATGGGATGCATCCATGGCGGAGGGTGAACTTCTCAGAACACCATCACGGCTTCGAACTCTGTTCGCCATTTTGTTTTTGCGGTGCGAATTAAGCGATCTTCTGTCGCTCTGGCTAAAGTACAGAGAATCCATGTCAGAGGATGTGCTGTTCTCCGTTCAGCGTAGCAGCCCAGGAGTTGAATGCGGTTTCACTGACTTCATAATGCAGTCTTCTACCACCTATCCACTAATTTTGCCGATGCCGATCGGCTTGCTAGGTGGGCCATATTGGCACCGAAGAACTGTACAGTTGATTCCATCAACCTTAAACTGTTGGATTGCATTCCCGGGCAATGACATGTTTATAATGTTTATATGTTTATTATCTGAATTAGCTGAGTATCCCATAGAAGTTTTGAACTCCCTTCAGCCGTCCGGACTCCCACCTCATATTCTTCGGCTCAAAGTTAGTGCTCCGATTATGCTAATCAGGAATTTGATCCCAGCTAAACAGTGCAACGGGACTCGCCTCATTATTAAATCCCTTTCTCCGAACCTGATTGAGGCGACCATTGCAACTGGCTGCGGCAAGGCGGAAGTCGTTCTGATTCCCAGGATGCATCTTCTTTCGTCAGACGCAAGCATACCAATCAACTTTCGTCGCTCACAATTTCCCGTGAAGCTTTGCTTTGCTATGTCCATTAACAAATCACAAGGACAGACGCTTAGCATGGCAGGTCTGCATTTACGTGAGCAGTGCTTCTCTCACCGCCAACTTTACGTTGGGTGCTCACGAGTTGGGCCTAAGGACAGGGTTTTCATTTACTCTCCCAACAACTGTGCTAGAAACATAACCTACACGGAGAGAGTTTAAGTGCCATGCACACATATGCAGTCCGATTGCATGGAAAATTTTTTGTTTGTCATATTGGTTTTAACGTTAGGTCGTCGTAGTCTCCACTTGCCATTACTAAGACATCTTTGTAACGGTTATCCAGCTCTTTTGCTGCCTTCTGACTTTCATACCTTCACCCGCCATCGTCGCGTTTCTTTGTACACTATGATAACCTCACCGTATTCAGTTGCAACACAAGCTGCTAGACACATTAACACCGGCATTAAACATGATGTTTCCACTAAAGTTCCGGTTTCATTAACAGTTGATCGGAGCACCTGCAGTTCGTACCAGTGCATACAAGCACATTCACACTTGAGAAGCTTCGGAGTTCGTTTAATTGTCACAAAAGTCGAGTGCGTCTACGAAATCCAGGCTTCTGCTTCCATATACACTTTACGGCTGCCATGGGTGAAACATGTCAGCCATACGGCTCTATTGTTTTGTTTTGTAGTCGTGTAAAAAAAAACTAAAAACACACGCCAAGTACGGCGACCCCGGTCGGTTTTCATAAGCTCTCAGCCGTGATGTTGACTGCGACTGAAGAGATGGCACTTCTCCATCGCAATTACGATGCTCGGCCTTACGGCTACCCCCGTTGCGGTTTTAAGGAATCTCAGCCGCGATGTAGATAGTGACAGATCAGAATAAAGGAAGTTATATCACAGAAATTTCCTTACCATGATACCCCGTCACTGTTCACTCTTCTCTCAGTTTTACGGTTCTGCTTTGTGGTCGTGGCAGCGCCGTCTTTTGGGCATAAGACGCGTCTTTTAGTTAGACAAGCGGTTTGTTTGTGATTGCGCACGGCACATACTTTATGTCTATGGCTTCCTCACGGCACGTTTTCCCTTCAATCCCTATGTATGTTGCAACTGAATCGTGGTTTCTTGACTACTTACCACAAGTGCTTCCAGTAATGCTTAACGGTCCAATTGGTTAAAGCAGTAACTGCAGCCAGCTTTTACTCACAAATGTCTTAGTAATGGCAAATGACTGACGCTACAACGGCTTCCCGTTACTTCCTTCGATACCTTCGAATACTTGGGCCTGCATGATGTCTGCTTAAGCTTGGTGTGCATTGCGTTTCAACGTTTTGTAGAAACTTAGTTCCTGTCGACTTACAAAGCACATCTTTCAAAGCTACAGCCGTCCCCAACTCTTACTGTTACATCCCCGGGCAATGCCGGGCCCTACTGCTAGTCATAAATAATGCTATAGGATTTACTTACACTCATGTTTTATAGCTCATGAGTTTTCTAGATAATTGCAGAGGTGTGGCACTTTGGTTCCGGGGAGATTTCACTGATACCAGCTCTGTTTTGAGTTAGGGGAGGGGTTGTTAACTCAGTAAGTGTAAAGAAAAGAAAATCAAGAAATGGAATTATAATGAATAATAAAAAGGGAAGGATGTTCCGAGTAAAAGAACCGGAAATATGATTTCCCCACTTTGTTTTGTCAAATGCCATTAGTCCGAGCTGGTTAATTCTATAAAAAGACAAACACTTTCTATCACATCCCCACTTCGCCTTTTTGCTTCAAGACGTGGCAGTACGTAGAAAAACGGACGATCCCGCTGGGGACGTTTGTTTCCTCGGCCCGCTGACGGCTTACTCTCTTTTTTTCTGTTTTCCAACGAAAAGCGCGGCTTCCGAAACCTCTACCTATGGAGTAAGACAATCTTTTTCTTTGGTCGTTCCAACTCAGCGTAAGGCTGACATGAACATAACCATTATAGAGATGCTTAGCCTTACCTACCTTAACTTTTGGACCAAGAAAAAAGAACGAGCGTATCATAAGCATATTTAAACATTCCAAAGATAACTTATTTTTGCTTGGGATGAAACAATTAAATATATATATATATATATGTGTGTGTGTGTGTGTGTGTGTGTGTATGAGTGTGTGTAAGAGCGGGGGTGGACGTGAGCATCGGTTATAATTATGTACCGACGGTAAAGGCCATAGCATATGTTTTAAGTTATTTTATCTTCTATCCTTCTTCACGTTTCACTCTGTCTTTCTCTTACTATTTCTTTTTCTCCTTCTTTCTTTCTCTTCCTCTTTCGTTCTCTCCTTCTTTCTTTCTCATCCTCTTTCTTTCTCTCCTTCTTTCTTTCTCTTAGTCTTTCTTTCTCTCCTTCTTTATTTCTCTTCTTCTTTCTTTCTCTCTCTCCTCCTTTCTTTCTCTTCCTCTTTCTTTCTCTCCTTTCTTTCTCTTCCTCTTTCTCTCTCTCCTTCTTTCTTTCTCTTAGTCTTTCTTTCTCTCCTTCTTTCTTTCTCTTCCTCTTTCTTTCTCGCCTTCTTTCTTTCTCTTAGTCTTTCTTTCTCTCCTTCTTTCTTTCTCTTCCTCTTTCTTTCTCTCCTTCTTTCTTTCTCTTCCTCTTTCTTTCTCTCCTTCGTTCTTTCTCTCCTTCTTTCTTTCTCTTAGTCTTTCTTTCTCTCCTTCTTTCTTTCTCTTCCTCTTTCTTTCTCTCCTTCTATCTTTCTCTTAGTCTTTCTTTCTCTCCTCCTTTCTTTCTCTTCCTCTTTCTTTCTCTCCTTCTTTCATTCTCTTCCTCTTTCTTTCTCTCCTTCTTTCTTTCTCTTAGTCTTTCTTTCTCACCTTCTTTCTTTCTCTTCCTCTTTCTTTCTCGCCTTCTTACTTTCTCTTCCTCTTTCTTTCTCTCCTCCTTTCTTTCTCTTCCTCTTTCTTTCTCTCCTTCTTTCTTTCTCTTCCTCTTTCTTTCTCTCCTTCTTTCTTTCTCTCCTTCTTTCTTTCTCTTAGTCTTTCTTTCTCTCCTTCTTTCTTTCTCTTCCTCTTTCTTTCTCTTAGTCTTTCTTTCTCTCCTTCTTTCTTTCTCTTCCTCTTTCTTTCTCTCCTTCTTTCTTTCTCTTAGTCTTTCTTTCTCTCCTTCTTTCTTTCTCTTCCTCTTTCTTTCTCTCCTTCTTTCTTTCTCTCCTTCTTTCTTTCTCTTCCTCTTTCTTTCTCTCCTTCTTTCTTTCTCTTAGTCTTCCTTTCTCTCCTTCTTACTTTCTCTTCCTCTTTCTTTCTCTCCTCTTTTCTTTCTCTTCCTCTTTCTTTCTCTCCTTCTTTCTTTCTCTTCCTCATTCTTTCTCTTCCTCATTCTTTCTCTCCTTCTTTCTTTCTCTCCTTCTTTCTTTCTCTTCCTCATTCTTTCTCTCCTTCTTTCTTTCTCTTAGTCTTTCTTTCTCTCCTTCTTTCTTTCTCTTCCTCTTTCTTTCTCTCCTTCTTTCTTTCTCTCCTTCTTTCTTTGTCTTTGTCTTTCTTTCTCTCCTTCTTTTTTTCTCTTCCTCTTTCTTTCTCTCCTTCTTTCTTTCTCTTCCTCTTTCTTTCTCTCCTTCTTTCTTTCTCTTACTCTTTCTTTCTCTCCTTCTTTCTTTCTCTTCCTCTTTCTTTCTCTCCTTCTTTCTTTCTCTTAGTCTTTCTTTCTCTCCTTCTTTCTTTCTCTTCCTCTTTCTTTCTCTCCTTCTTTCTTTCTCTTAGTCTTTCTTTCTGTCCTTCTTTCTTTCTCTTCCTCTTTCTTTCTCTCCTTCTTTCTTTCTCTTCCTCTTTCTTTCTCTCCTTCTTTCTTTCTCTTCCTCTTTCTTTCTCTCCTTCTTTCTTTCTCTTACTCTTTCTTTCTCTCCTTCTTTCTTTCTCTTCCTCTTTCTTTCTCTCCTTCTTTCTTTCTCTTAGTCTTTCTTTCTCTCCTTCTTTCTTTCTCTTCCTCTTTCTTTCTCTCCTTCTTTCTTTCTCTTAGTCTTTCTTTCCCTCCTTCTTTCTTTCTCTTCCTCTTTCTTTCTCTCCTTTCATTCTCTTCCTCTTTCTTTCTCTCCTTCTTTCTTTCTCTTAGTCTTTCTTTCTCTCCTTCTTTCTTTCTCTTCCTCTTTCTTTCTCTCCTTCTTTCTTTCTCTTCCTCTTTCTTTCTCTCCTTCTTTCTTTCTCGTCCTCTTTCTTTCTCTCCTTCTTTCTTTCTCTTAGTCTTTCTTTCTCTCCTTCTTTCTTTATCTTCCTCTTTCTTTCTCGCCTTCTTTCTTTCTCTTAGTCTTTCTTTCTCTCCTTCTTTCTTTCTCTTCCTCTTTCTTTCTCTCCTTCTTTCTTTCTCTTCCTCTTTCTTTCTCTCCTTCGTTCTTTCTCTCCTTCTTTCTTTCTCTTAGTCTTTCTTTCTCTCCTTCTTTCTTTCTCTTAGTCTTTCTTTCTCTCCTTCTATCTTTCTCTTAGTCTTTCTTTCTCTCCTCCTTTCTTTCTCTTCCTCTTTCTTTATCTCCTTCTTTCATTCTCTTCCTCTTTCTTTCTCTCCTTCTTTCTTTCTCTTAGTCTTTCTTTCTCTTCCTCTTTCTTTCTCGCCTTCTTACTTTCTCTTCCTCTTTCTTTCTCTCCTCCTTTCTTTCTCTTCCTCTTTCTTTCTCTCCTTCTTTCTTTCTCTTCCTCTTTCTTTCTCTCCTTCTTTCTTTCTCTCCTTCTTTCTTTCTCTTAGTCTTTCTTTCTCTCATTCTTTCTTTCTCTTCCTCTTTCTTTCTCTTAGTCTTTCTTTCTCTCCTTCTTTCTTTCTCTTCCTCTTTCTTTCTCTCCTTCTTTCTTTCTCTTAGTCTTTCTTTCTCTTCCTCTTTCTTTCTCTCCTTCTTTCTTTCTCTTAGTCTTTCTTTCTCTCCTTCTTTCTTTCTCTTCCTCTTTCTTTCTCTCCTTCTTTCTTTCTCTTAGTCTTTCTTTCTCTCCTTCTTTCTTTCTCTTCCTCTTTCTTTCTCTCCTTCTTTCTTTCTCTCCTTCTTTCTTTCTCTTCCTCTTTCTTTCTCTCCTTCTTTCTTTCTCTTAGTCTTCCTTTCTCTCCTTCTTACTTTCTCTTCCTCTTTCTTTCTCTCCTCTTTTCTTTCTCTTCCTCTTTCTTTCTCTCCTTCTTTCTTTCTCTTCCTCATTCTTTCTCTCCTTCTTTCTTTCTCTCCTTCTTTCTTTCTCTTCCTCATTCTTTCTCTCCTTCTTTCTTTCTCTTAGTCTTTCTTTCTCTCCTTCTTTCTTTCTCTTCCTCTTTCTTTCTCTCCTTCTTTCTTTCTCTCCTTCTTTCTTTGTCTTTGTCTTTCTTTCTCTCCTTCTTTTTTTCTCTTCCTCTTTCTTTCTCTCCTTCTTTCTTTCTCTTCCTCTTTCTTTCTCTCCTTCTTTCTTTCTCTTACTCTTTCTTTCTCTCCTTCTTTCTTTCTCTTCCTCTTTCTTTCTCTCCTTCTTTCTTTCTCTTAGTCTTTCTTTCTCTCCTTCTTTCTTTCTCTTCCTCTTTCTTTCTCTCCTTCTTTCTTTCTCTTAGTCTTTCTTTCTGTCCTTCTTTCTTTCTCTTCCTCTTTCTTTCTCTCCTTCTTTCTTTCTCTTCCTCTTTCTTTCTCTCCTTCTTTCTTTCTCTTCCTCTTTCTTTCTCTCCTTCTTTCTTTCTCTTACTCTTTCTTTCTCTCCTTCTTTCTTTCTCTTCCTCTTTCTTTCTCTCCTTCTTTCTTTCTCTTAGTCTTTCTTTCTCTCCTTCTTTCTTTCTCTTCCTCTTTCTTTCTCTCCTTCTTTCTTTCTCTTAGTCTTTCTTTCCCTCCTTCTTTCTTTCTCTTCCTCTTTCTTTCTCTCCTTTCATTCTCTTCCTCTTTCTTTCTCTCCTTCTTTCTTTCTCTTAGTCTTTCTTTCTCTCCTTCTTTCTTTCTCTTCCTCTTTCTTTCTCTCCTTCTTTCTTTCTCTTCCTCTTTCTTTCTCTCCTTCTTTCTTTCTCGTCCTCTTTCTTTCTCTCCTTCTTTCTTTCTCTTAGTCTTTCTTTCTCTCCTTCTTTCTTTCTCTTCCTCTTTCTTTCTCGCCTTCTTTCTTTCTCTTAGTCTTTCTTTCTCTCCTTCTTTCTTTCTCTTCCTCTTTCTTTCTCTCCTTCTTTCTTTCTCTTCCTCTTTCTTTCTCTCCTTCGTTCTTTCTCTCCTTCTTTCTTTCTCTTAGTCTTTCTTTCTCTCCTTCTTTCTTTCTCTTAGTCTTTCTTTCTCTCCTTCTATCTTTCTCTTAGTCTTTCTTTCTCTCCTCCTTTCTTTCTCTTCCTCTTTCTTTCTCTCCTTCTTTCATTCTCTTCCTCTTTCTTTCTCTCCTTCTTTCTTTCTCTTAGTCTTTCTTTCTCTTCCTCTTTCTTTCTCGCCTTCTTACTTTCTCTTCCTCTTTCTTTCTCTCCTCCTTTCTTTCTCTTCCTCTTTCTTTCTCTCCTTCTTTCTTTCTCTTCCTCTTTCTTTCTCTCCTTCTTTCTTTCTCTCCTTCTTTCTTTCTCTTAGTCTTTCTTTCTCTCATTCTTTCTTTCTCTTCCTCTTTCTTTCTCTTAGTCTTTCTTTCTCTCCTTCTTTCTTTCTCTTCCTCTTTCTTTCTCTCCTTCTTTCTTTCTCTTAGTCTTTCTTTCTCTTCCTCTTTCTTTCTCTCCTTCTTTCTTTCTCTTAGTCTTTCTTTCTCTCCTTCTTTCTTTCTCTTCCTCTTTCTTTCTCTCCTTCTTTCTTTCTCTTAGTCTTTCTTTCTGTCCTTCTTTCTTTCTCTTCCTCTTTCTTTCTCTCCTTCTTTCTTTCTCTTCCTCTTTCTTTCTCTCCTTCTTTCTTTCTCTTCCTCTTTCTTTCTCTCCTTCTTTCTTTCTCTTACTCTTTCTTTCTCTCCTTCTTTCTTTCTCTTCCTCTTTCTTTCTCTCCTTCTTTCTTTCTCTTAGTCTTTCTTTCTCTCCTTCTTTCTTTCTCTTCCTCTTTCTTTCTCTCCTTCTTTCTTTCTCTTAGTCTTTCTTTCCCTCCTTCTTTCTTTCTCTTCCTCTTTCTTTCTCTCCTTTCATTCTCTTCCTCTTTCTTTCTCTCCTTCTTTCTTTCTCTTAGTCTTTCTTTCTCTCCTTCTTTCTTTCTCTTCCTCTTTCTTTCTCTCCTTCTTTCTTTCTCTTCCTCTTTCTTTCTCTCCTTCTTTCTTTCTCGTCCTCTTTCTTTCTCTCCTTCTTTCTTTCTCTTAGTCTTTCTTTCTCTCCTTCTTTCTTTCTCTTCCTCTTTCTTTCTCGCCTTCTTTCTTTCTCTTAGTCTTTCTTTCTCTCCTTCTTTCTTTCTCTTCCTCTTTCTTTCTCTCCTTCTTTCTTTCTCTTCCTCTTTCTTTCTCTCCTTCGTTCTTTCTCTCCTTCTTTCTTTCTCTTAGTCTTTCTTTCTCTCCTTCTTTCTTTCTCTTAGTCTTTCTTTCTCTCCTTCTATCTTTCTCTTAGTCTTTCTTTCTCTCCTCCTTTCTTTCTCTTCCTCTTTCTTTCTCTCCTTCTTTCATTCTCTTCCTCTTTCTTTCTCTCCTTCTTTCTTTCTCTTAGTCTTTCTTTCTCTTCCTCTTTCTTTCTCGCCTTCTTACTTTCTCTTCCTCTTTCTTTCTCTCCTCCTTTCTTTCTCTTCCTCTTTCTTTCTCTCCTTCTTTCTTTCTCTTCCTCTTTCTTTCTCTCCTTCTTTCTTTCTCTCCTTCTTTCTTTCTCTTAGTCTTTCTTTCTCTCATTCTTTCTTTCTCTTCCTCTTTCTTTCTCTTAGTCTTTCTTTCTCTCCTTCTTTCTTTCTCTTCCTCTTTCTTTCTCTCCTTCTTTCTTTCTCTTAGTCTTTCTTTCTCTCCTTCTTTCTTTCTCTTCCTCTTTCTTTCTCTCCTTCTTTCTTTCTCTCCTTCTTTCTTTCTCTTCCTCTTTCTTTCTCTCCTTCTTTCTTTCTCTTAGTCTTCCTTTCTCTCCTTCTTACTTTCTCTTCCTCTTTCTTTCTCTCCTCTTTTCTTTCTCTTCCTCTTTCTTTCTTTCCTTCTTTCTTTCTCTTCCTCATTCTTTCTCTCCTTCTTTCTTTCTCTCCTTCTTTCTTTCTCTTCCTCATTCTTTCTCTCCTTCTTTCTTTCTCTTTGTCTTTCTTTCTCTCCTTCTTTCTTTCTCTTCCTCTTTCTTTCTCTCCTTCTTTCTTTCTCTTAGTCTTTCTTTCTCTCCTCCTTTCTTTCTCTTCTTCTTTCTTTCTCTCCTTCTATCTTTCTCTTCCTCTTTCTTTCTCTCCTTCTTTCTTTGTCTTTGTCTTTCTTTCTCTCCTTCTTTTTTTCTCTTCCTCTTTCTTTCTCTCCTTCTTTCTTTCTCTTCCTCTTTCTTTCTCTCCTTCTTTCTTTCTCTTCCTCTTTCTTTCTCTCCTTCTTTCTTTCTCTTCCTCTTTCTTTCTCTCCTTCTTTCTTTCTCTTAGTCTTTCTTTCTCTCCTTCTTTCTTTCTCTTCCTCTTTCTTTCTCTCCTTCTTTCTTTTTCTTAGTCTTTCTTTCTCTCCTTCTTTCTTTCTCTTCCTCTTTCTTTCTCTCCTTCTTTCTTTCTCTTAGTCTTTCTTTCTCTCCTTTCTTTCTCTTCCTCTTTCTTTCTCTCCTTCTTTCTTTCTCTTACTCTTTCTTTCCCTCCTTCTTTCTTTCTCTTCCTCTTTCTTTCTCTCCTTCTTTCTTTCTCTTAGTCTTTCTTTCTCTCCTTCTTTCTTTCTCTTCCTCTTTCTTTCTCTCCTTCTTTCTTTCTCTTAGTCTTTCTTTCCCTCCTTCTTTCTTTCTCTTCCTCTTTCTTTCTCTCCTTCTTTCTTTCTCTTCCTCTTACTTTCTCTCCTTCTTTCTTTCTCTTCCTCTTTCATTCTCTCCTTCTTTCTTTCTCTTCCTCTTTCTTTCTCTCCTTCTTTCTTTCTCTTCCTCTTTCTTTCTCTCCTTCTTTCATTCTCTTCCTCTTTCTTTCTCTCCTTCTTTCTTTCTCTTAGTCTTTCTTTCTCTTCCTCTTTCTTTCTCGCCTTCTTACTTTCTCTTCCTCTTTCTTTCTCTCCTCCTTTCTTTCTCTTCCTCTTTCTTTCTCTCCTTCTTTCTTTCTCTTCCTCTTTCTTTCTCTTCTTCTTTCTTTCTCTCCTTCTTTCTTTCTCTTAGTCTTTCTTTCTCTCATTCTTTCTTTCTCTTCCTCTTTCTTTCTCTTAGTCTTTCTTTCTCTCCTTCTTTCTTTCTCTTCCTCTTTCTTTCTCTCCTTCTTTCTTTCTCTTAGTCTTTCTTTCTCTCCTTCTTTCTTTCTCTTCCTCTTTCTTTCTCTCCTTCTTTCTTTCTCTCCTTCTTTCTTTCTCTTCCTCTTTCTTTCTCTCCTTCTTTCTTTCTCTTAGTCTTCCTTTCTCTCCTTCTTACTTTCTCTTCCTCTTTCTTTCTCTCCTCTTTTCTTTCTCTTCCTCTTTCTTTCTTTCCTTCTTTCTTTCTCTTCCTCATTCTTTCTCTCCTTCTTTCTTTCTCTCCTTCTTTCTTTCTCTTCCTCATTCTTTCTCTCCTTCTTTCTTTCTCTTAGTCTTTCTTTCTCTCCTTCTTTCTTTCTCTTCCTCTTTCTTTCTCTCCTTCTTTCTTTCTCTTAGTCTTTCTTTCTCTCCTCCTTTCTTTCTCTTCTTCTTTCTTTCTCTCCTTCTATCTTTCTCTTCCTCTTTCTTTCTCTCCTTCTTTCTTTGTCTTTGTCTTTCTTTCTCTCCTTCTTTTTTTCTCTTCCTCTTTCTTTCTCTCCTTCTTTCTTTCTCTTCCTCTTTCTTTCTCTCCTTCTTTCTTTCTCTTCCTCTTTCTTTCTCTCCTTCTTTCTTTCTCTTCCTCTTTCTTTCTCTCCTTCTTTCTTTCTCTTAGTCTTTCTTTCTCTCCTTCTTTCTTTCTCTTCCTCTTTCTTTCTCTCCTTCTTTCTTTCTCTTAGTCTTTCTTTCTCTCCTTCTTTCTTTCTCTTCCTCTTTCTTTCTCTCCTTCTTTCTTTCTCTTAGTCTTTCTTTCTCTCCTTTCTTTCTCTTCCTCTTTCTTTCTCTCCTTCTTTCTTTCTCTTACTCTTTCTTTCCCTCCTTCTTTCTTTCTCTTCCTCTTTCTTTCTCTCCTTCTTTCTTTCTCTTAGTCTTTCTTTCTCTCCTTCTTTCTTTCTCTTCCTCTTTCTTTCTCTCCTTCTTTCTTTCTCTTAGTCTTTCTTTCCCTCCTTCTTTCTTTCTCTTCCTCTTTCTTTCTCTCCTTCTTTCTTTCTCTTCCTCTTACTTTCTCTCCTTCTTTCTTTCTCTTCCTCTTTCATTCTCTCCTTCTTTCTTTCTCTTACACTTTCTTTCTCTCCTTCTTTCTTTCTCTTCCTCTTTCTTTCTCTCCTTCTTTCTTTCTCTTAGTCTTTCTTTCTCTCCTTCTTTCTTTCTCTTCCTCTTTCTTTCTCTCCTTCTTTCTTTCTCTTAGTCTTTCTTTCTCTCCTTCTTTCTTTCTCTTAGTCTTTCTTTCTCTCCTTCTTTCATTCTCTTCCTCTTTCTTTCTCTCCTTCTTTCTTTCTCTTAGTCTTTCTTTCTCTCCTTCTTTCTTTCTCTTCCTCTTTCTTTCTCTCCTTCTTTCTTTCTCTTCCTCTTTCTTTCTCTCCTTCTTTCTTTCTCTTCCTCTTTCTTTCTCTCCTTCTTTCTTTCTCTTACTCTTTCTTTCTCTCCTTCTTTCTTTCTCTTCCTCTTTCTTTCTCTCCTTCTTTCTTTCTCTTAGTCTTTCTTTCTCTCCTTCTTTCTTTCTCTTACTCTTTCTTTCTCTCCTTCTTTCTTTCTCTTCCTCTTTCTTTCTCTCCTTCTTTCTTTCTCTTAGTCTTTCTTTCTCTCCTTCTTTCTTTCTCTTACTCTTTCTTTGTCTCACCTCAAAAAAGTTTAGCACTAAATAATTCATTCGACCATTCACTCTAACTAATTCTTCAAACACGTCACAACATCTTTTTATTTTTATTTACACCTCTCCAGGTTTCAATCTCTCTTTCATGCCCTTCTTCGTCCCAATTTCTTTCTTTGACTCTCTTTCTATGTCTCCCTTTCTCACTCCTTCTATATTTCTACTTCTCTATTTCTCTTTTCATTCTTTTTCTCAATTTCTTTCTCTCACTCCCTTTCTACCTCTCCCTTTCTCATTCTTTCTATATTTCTACTTCTTTCTCTTTTTCTCTCCTTCTTTTTATTTCTCACTTTCACTTTCTTTCTTCTTCTTATCTTGTACGAGCGTTGTAAGTCATTTGAATATATTTGGATACTCTGCCTGCTGATTCATTGGATGAAAGATTAATGATCCCTTTTTCCATTCTCTGCTTAAATACAACAAAAGCAACGCGCTTTAGCAAAGAGCGATCACAGATGATGAAAATGGATTGTTTACAACAATGTATATCGAAAAATATCCGGTGTATAACGAAATGAGCTACTGATAAAAAAAATTAATGAACCACATTTGCATCTGCTATTCTTTGTTCAACACGAGACATCGCAGAGATACTCCTCGTTGTAAGCCATTTAGAAAACTTGCATACGGGAATCGTTACGATGTCTGTGTGCTACTCGATTTAACGGGAAAAATTAATGGACACCTTTTCGATTTGCGATTCTCTGACCCATTTTTAAAGGACGATCACAGACGATGAAAGATTGATTATTTACAACAATGTAGCGTGAAAAGGTCCTATAGGAAAGGAAATTCCGACCCTGTGCATTACGAATCCCTTCTGCAAATCAGATGTTGAATTCAGACAAATACTCTTCCCAAATGGACCGGTTAAAGCAGGGGTGGGCAAACTACGGCCCGCGTGTCACATGCGGCCCGCGAAACGATTTCGTGCAGCCCGCTTTAAAATGTTATTTATTAAAACTATATTTTTCCTTTAAAAGCCCTTTATTTTGCCAATTTTATATATCAATTATTTTGATTTATATATACTTTGCGGCCCAGTGAAACTATAAATTTTTAGAATACGGCCCTTGTACTAAAAAGTTTGCCCACCCCTGGGTTAAAGGAAACAGTTGACGAAAAAAATATGGATTTGGTCAACCGAAAGAGTGTCGTCCTCAATTCTGCAGAACCGGTCAAAATTGGTATAGTTCCTCTGTGAAATCCGACTGTACACGCAGTAGTCAACTGACTTTGATTGACATTTGTTTCGTGTCCTTCAAAATTTTCTTAATTAAAAGGATTTCAAATCTCTGAAAGCTTAGAATAGTTCATCGCTCAGAAAGATAACAAGTTCTTGAAAATTGGAATCGTGAAGCTGCTTCAAAAATGGCGAAATTTAGTGGAACAAAACGGCAAATAATTTCCGTCTGAATTTCTAGGATAAGGAGTCTAAATTGTCACTATTGTCCACTTTTTTTTTTTTTTTTTTGGTTACCACAACTATTATGCCGTTGTACCCTCCGGCCTTCTTCAGGAGTATATTGATAACAACCTACAGGGAATTCAGAACTGAACCCTTTATTTAATCTACGGGGTTAGACTGTTCAACTGCCGATATCTATGCATATCTCGTCTATTTTTTTTTTTTTTTGGTTTTTTTAGTACAGGTATATATTACTCACCCTGTTTCCACTGAGTCCAAGAACACACTGCCCGGCCCAAGGGTTGAACTCTTAATTACTATGTCACCAAAATGTTGCTTTTTACCGTCTTTCCCGTTGTAATGCTATAACTAATTACTTCTAACCTCTCATTAAACCTAATAGTAGGGTAGACTAAGGTTCTCTAGCCCGCCTAGGGCAAGGGCCCCTCTAAGTTAAAACCTGTGGAGAAAATGATGGGAAAACATTCAACTAGCTTTCACCAAATTCATGGATTTAAAAAAATGAAATAGTTTTTCTAAGGGAAATAATATAATGTGGAAAAGTTGTCTCCCTTGATTCCGAGAATCGCATACAATTTATTTCGAAATTTTCCATTTTGCTGGTGAATTCTTGAAATATTTCCTTAATTCATTTCCAAAGAAAGGGGTGAATTACACAAATTGGCCAGGTGGCCGGGTGAAGGAAAGAAACAAAGACAGAAAGAAAGAAAGAAAGAAAGAAAGAAAGAAAGGAAGAAAGAAGGAAAGAAAGAACGAAGGAAAGAAATAAAGAAGTAAAGAAATAAAGAAAGCTGTGAAGAAGAAAACAAGGAAATCATACCAAAGAAGAAAGAAGCAAGAAAGACATTTTGTGTGTGGAAAAACAAACAAACAAAAACAGAAACCAAAGAAAATAAAAGGAGAGAAATGGGAAAAATTGAAAGAAAGAAAGAAAGAAAGAAAGAAAGAAAGAAAGAAAGAAAGAAAGAAAGAAAGAAAGAAAGAAAGAAAGAAAGAAAGAAAGAAAGAAAGGTTAAAGAGAAGCTGGAATGAAATGCATTTTTGTCCGTGAAGAGTTGCTGACACAACAACATCGGGATGATACTGAACACATTATCTGGTGTCGCTTATAAGCATATTCGTAGCTGTTATCAAGGGAAATAACTCTGACCTTTAAGGGAGATAATTCTGTAAGTAAAATGTTTCAAATTAAAGAACTATGTTGTATGCTTTACCCAAGAACGTCCCCCATGAGGATCAAATTAAAAGACTTCAGTCTCTAACATAAAGAAACCTTTAAAAAAACCGGAGTTTTCATAATGGAATAAATTCATAACGAATTGGGAAGAATATTTACTAAATATTTTTCAGTTGACCAACATTTTTTTGTGAATATTAATTTTACCAGAACTCAATACGATTAGAAAATAATTAAATACTAGTCCAGCAAATTGTTACGAGTGGATCCAGTCAGATCCTCATAAGGAACCCGAAGTCTCAATTATAAAGCAACAAAATAATCGTAAATATTTAAATTATTTACGATTAAGTTACGTCCCTTGCATTCAGTCATAATTTATTGTCATTTACAAAGTTATCTCCCTTACAAAGTTATCTCCCTTACAACGTTATGTCCCTTAAAAAGCTATTGTTCTTCACTAAAATAAAGTTAATTAATGTAAGTAACAAATAATAAATAGGTTTTGAATAGTTTATTTTTTAAGTTCATCACTATACAGTTTTGTCGAAAAAAGATTTTTACGAAAATAGGAAGATGGCTATTATTTTGATAAAACTATTTTTTCTTATTCACAGGATTTAGATTTCTAATCAGCAGTAAATTGGATATCAGCGGTCATGACCTAAAATTGTGTTCTACAAAACAAGATGGAAGAAAATTAGTAATAAAATAATGGGACCAGTTTATTGACTGCGTGCTCTACCAAGTGTCAGTGTGATGTCTTTACGCTATTTGAAAGTGTAATTTTCCGGGGTGTAGGGGATACGTGTGGAACTACCTTCATCTTTTCCGCCAATGGACTTTGCCCTACGCCCAATGGTGTGGCAATCAAGCACTGTAAAAAATAAAGGATTAAATGTCATTCTCTTTCGCATTTCTTGCTTTTTTTTTTGTTTTTTGTTTCTTTGTTTTTTGTTTGTTTTTGTTTTTTTGCTCTCTCATGGAAGGCAACTGGTACAAGACGTTGTCCAGTCTTCATCAGAGGGAAGATTCCCCGAAGAAAGCCACATTTCAGCAAACCACGTGACACTTTCTACAACCAGAAAGCCTTTCATTCTAAAAATAAAATTAAAATATTGTACAATTTTAGGTACGAACACTTTATGGTAAAAACCCATATGTATATTTTTTTTCTTTTTCTTTTCCGTTTTCTTTTTTTTTTTCTTCTTTTTCTTTTATTTTCTTCTTTTTCTTTTTGTTACACACGCATACAAAGAATAGCTTATAGTTTGATTGTAATGAATTGGTTCTATCCCAGATCTCGAATAAATTCTTCTACGAAAATAATCAGGAAACACTCTCTCGTGAATTGATTATGATATCTTGTGCCAGAAACACCAAGATCAAGATAGTCACTAGCTGAATGGACTAAGACTGAATGACATCATCAAAATTGATTATGATATCTTGTGCCAGAAACACTTTTGCCATATGTAAGCTACACTTAGAAAATCATATGCGCACTTCGATGTGGTGTAATGGTTAGCAAGCTTGCCTCGCTAGATCAATTAGGACTGAGTAGCGAGTTCGATCCTCACTAGGTGCCTCATACTTTCGGCCTTTTGCCATATCTAAGCTACGCTTAGAAAATCATTTGCGCTCTTCGATGTGGTGTAATGGTTAGCAAGCTTGCCTCGCCAGATCAATTACGACGGAGTAGCGAGTTCCATCCTCACTGGGTGCCTCATTCATTCTGCCTTTTGCCATATCTAATTATTAATTATTATTCATACATATTATTGAATAGCATGCCATCCAATACATTCCTACAAATTTAAGTAGCGACAAGGTTAGCATATTTCTCTAGAGAATTTTTTTTTGTTCATAAAGTTTGCTTACCAGACCGAGAAATATGTTTGATTCTATTTGGAAGAGAAGAGCAAAAACAATGAAATCAAAGTTCCCTGCGTAGATACGTCTTTTATTAAATTATTCTTTTGTGCGAGTCCTGGGTATAAACTACATCCGACAGCGAGGCCTGTGATCGGGAGATTGGAGCCTTCCAGAGGTGTAAGACCACCTCCTAATTGTTGTTGTTCTCACATCCACCCTGACCCGGGGTGATAACACCTTTTTGGGTCCTAGCAATGGGCAAATAGTGACCCCCACCGAAAAAAAATGAGAACACTATTAAATTATAAAAATACATTTTTTATAGTAAAAATACTAATAATACATTTTTATATAAAAAGGACAAACACTACATATTAATTACTAAAATGACCAATAATCCTTTAACCTTTTGAACTCTGCGTTCCTGAACAATTTTAACAAACCTGCCTGAGCTTCTGAGTCAAAATTTGCAAATAATTCGTATGTAATATTTCACGATAGATATAAAATAGTTACAAGTGTTTACTCACCGGTTGAACGGTGGGTGGGTATTACGTCATTTTTCTCTATTACCGGTAAAACGGTGGTCAGGGCTCATAGGATTAAATCAAAATGACCAGCAATCCTTTTTATAGTAGAATTACTAACAATACATTTTATAGCAAAATGACCAACAGTAAATTTTATAGTAAAATGACCAACAATATATTTTATAGTAAAATGACCAACAGTACATTTTATAGCAAAATCACCAACAATACATTTCATAGCAAAATGACCAACAATACATTTTATAGTAAAATGACCAAAAGTAAATTTTATAGTAAAATGACCAACAATACATTTTATAGCAAAATGACCAACAGTAAATTTTATAGTAAAATGACCAACAATACATTTTATAGTAAAATGACCAACAGTACATTTTATAGTAAAATGACCAACAATACATTTTATAGTAAAATGACCAACAATACATTTTATAGTAAAATGACCAACAGTACATTTTATAGTAAAATGACCAACAATACATTTTATAGTAAAATGACCAACAGTACATTTTATAGTAAAATGACCAACAATACATTTTATAGTAAAATGACCAACAGTACATTTTATAGTAAAATGACCAACAATACATTTTATAGTAAAATGACCAACAATACATTTTATAGTAAAATGACCAACAGTACATTTTATAGTAAAATGACCAACAATACATTTCATCAGTAGTTGAAGGTAAACAATTGCTTTTAAAATATATTTACTTGACGCAATAAAATTCTGTTCAGATTATTTAGATTTCGGCATTAAATGACCCATAGAGGTATCGATATACCGCTAAACAAAAACACTAAATAAACCACTATATTGACTGACTCTTAATGGTTTTATTCTGTGAGTAAGGTTTGCAAAATGTACAAGCAACATGGAAGAACTCGTTCATGATATTTCTCCACATAATATCCAATAATCTATTAAATAAATCAAACTCTATTTCAAAATATAGCCCTGCGTTCATGAACAAATTTTACCCCTTCTGCCTGAGATCCTGAGTCAAAATTCTCAAATAATTGCTATGTAATGTTTCACGGTAGATATACAATAATTACAAGCGTTTACCCTCCGGTTGAAAGGTGGATGAGTATTAAGTCATTTTGCTCTACCACCGGTGAAACGGTGGACAGGGCTTAAAGGATTCAAGCAATATGACCAACAATACATTTTATTTGTAGTTGAAGGTAAACAATTGCGTTTAAAATATATTTATTTGACGCCATGAATTTCTGTTCAGATTATTTAGATTTCGGCATTAAATGACCCATAGAAGTGTTGATATATACCTATATTGCTTGACTCTTACGCGTTTCATTCTGTGAATAAAGTTTGCAAAAAGTACAACCAACCAAACAAGGAACATGAAAGAACTCTTTCATGACATTTCTCCATATAATATCCTAGAATTTCTTAAAGAAATCAAACTGTATTTTAAAATATAACTTCAACAAAACTACAGCATAAAACACACATAACACTGCATCTAGTAATTATGTCCACACAAACATGTATATGCACAAAAGCTGAGTGTTATTTACCATGTATTCAACTGTGAAAGCAGAATAACATATATTTTTATTGCTTCAAAGTTCCCCCCAAAATTAAATTTCGACATTCAAAGACCCATAAAGTGTTGCCATGCCATTAAACGGACAAATAAATTAATCAATATTATTTTGTGCCGAATACAATTTCGGTCTGAAATAGTCATACCGGTGGGGAATTGGTTCAAATAAACGTGCTGCCAGGAATACTTCTATACGTTTAATCAATAGGGGACAAATTAACCGTGCCGCGGAGAAAGTTATTCAGAAAATATTGAGCGTGCCGTGCGAAATGAACACCGTACAGGGTGGGTGGGGAAAAATGGAAGAAAACATTTTAATCGTGCCGGCACTTGAATTTGCTACACAAGAGTAGTTAGAAACCCTAGAAGTATTTACTTTACGTGTTTGTTTCACAAGCTTATTTAAAGGTCACAAAGTTCAGACGGATTCTCCAAACATCCGGCAGTTGATACCACTTGTCCAGGAATGTAAATATCCAAGGTGATTGTGTTTGATTTCGTTTAATTGTTGATCGTTAATACGAGAAAAGGCAGAAGCCAAACTTTGATGACCCTCATAAAAGCTTTCAGTCTTTTTTCGCATCTTTCTTCGAAAAAATATAAACTATTCCAGCGAACGACAATTTGTTAAACTTTAAAAAGAATCATGTTTCTTTGTTTCTCATCTGATCCTCTTGAAAAAATGATTGATTTGATTTGTTTTTTACGACTTATCAACCTTTTGAGGTTATTTAGAGCCAGAAAATATTTTTAGATTGTAAGAACTTTTGGAGATAATAATAATTTTTCTGGTTCAAATTTTACTAATTAACCCATAGCTGGGTTACATGCCGATTTATACCCTTTCCGAAGGTTATTTGTAAGTGAATATAAGCATATAATTTGTAAGCAATAGTACGAGAACCGTTGTGATATGGCAGTAAACGTCTTGAAAAATTAATAAAAAATTTTTTTTTAATTATTATTCTGTAATATTTTACTCATTATAAAATGTTATCTAGTCGTCTTCTAGTGTATATACTATCCTCTCAGAACGTGAGCGATCATGGATCTCCACAACTTCCTATCTGTTATAGCTCTAAGCAACATTTGATGCTCTTTGACCTGTTACACAAACTCACTCGGCAGATGAGCTCATCCTGCATGCAATATGTCCCGTGAGTGTCAAATTCTCCAAGCCCTCTGTCCTCATTCTGTATCCCAGAAATCTCAACTGTCTCTTTCTGGTTCTAATCAAAAATGTCCTTTTCATTCCCATTTTGTGCTCAGTCCATGCTATTCTCAGTATTCTTTTATAGAATCCCATCTCCGTTCCTCAAGTTTCTACTCTACTCCGTTCCTCAAGTTTCTACTCTACTCCGTTCCTCAAGTTTTTACTCTACTCCGTTCCTCAAGTTTCTACTACTGTCCTCCAGCCTTCATCAGGTACTATTCGATCCTGAAAACCTTCAAAGAATTTCGTACTGAACACTTTATTAAATTTACAGAGCCAGATTGTTCTCGTCCTGCTGACCATGTTTAGGGATATCTCGCCTCGTTTTTATTTCGTATTGATCAGTTATTGCTTGCCTTGTTTCAAGTGAGTTTATGTTTGCTCTTCTCGGCCCTAGGAACTGAACTCACAATTACTATATCATAAAATTCACAAACCAAATTCAAACTGAACCCTTTATTTGATTTACAGGGCTACATTGTTCTCGTTCTGATGACAATGTCTAGAGTTATCTCCTCTAGTTCTTATTTTGTATTGATCAGTTATTATTGCTTTGGTTCCAGTCTGCCCTCGTCGGCCCTCGGGATTGAATTCACAATTAGTATATCATAAAATTCACAAACCAATTTAAAATTGAGCCCTTGATTTGATTTACAGGGCTTGATTTTTCTAGTTCTGCTGACCATGTCTAGGGATATTTCATCTAGTTCTTATTTAGTACTGATCAGTTATTATTGCTTTGGTTCCAGTTTACCCTCGTCGGCCCTAGGGATTGAACTCACAATTACTATATCATGAAATTTACAAACTAATCTCAAACTGAACCCTTTATTTAATTTACAGGGCTAAATTGTTCTTGTTCTGTTGACCCTGTCTCGGGATATCTCGTCTCGTTCTTATTGAGTACTGATCAGTGCTCGCCTCATGAAAGAGGCTTACTGAATGTGCGTGATATGGTTGTAAGAAGAGGTAAAATGGGGATAGATAATAACTGACCCTTGATTTGAGGATTTTTAGGATTCTAATGTTCAGGGAAGCAAACATGTGAGAGTTTGCTCCATAAAGTAGCAGTTCTTGCGTAGGTGGAAGCTAAGTGGGACGCAGAATACGGGGTAAATTAGAGTGTTTCGATTCCATGAATGTAGCATGGTGTGTCCACGCTGTAAATGTCTTAACTAGCGGAACTGAACAGTGGAGTTCAAATGAATATTTGCCGTGGAAATAGCAGTAGAAAACCGATAGGCTTGCGACATTGCGTCTGTAGAGAAAGTGGCTGCAGGGTGGAAAATAAATCACCGCCCCTACCAGACGGTGTAAACAATATTGAACCCTATCAAGGGGAATTATGCAATACCAGCTCAGACATGGCAACAATATTTCGTTTTGGTCTAATCTGACTCTTCTACAACTCATATCCCCTCATTATTAACAAAAATGCTTAGAAAAAAAGCGAAGAATACGTATAGAAAAAGGCGATAAATATTCCTAGAGAGAATCTGCCTCAGTAAATCCTTGCTACCTGCCATTAAGTAAACTTGAAGCTTCATACCTACAAAAAAAAGGAGTGTTAAAAGTGAAATTATACTCTTTTTTTTTTCTTGAAAATTTATTATAAAATATTAAATACTATTTATTTATTGGATCGTTTACAAGAATAATTTAATATTGATGTAGCGGACCGTGCGGGTGAAGATGTGAAGAGATATCAGAATGTCAAAATTTCCTGCTATCCGGTCCAGCTACATGTGAATGTTGGACTTTAATTAAGTCCAAAGAAGTCAAAGGAAACATTAAGACCGATATACATGGGTAAACAAATATATATTAATAACAAGTTACACAAAGACATGAACAGTTACATAGTGTTTGTGTGGAGAAATTATGTGTGTGTGTTGTGAGTGTTCGTACGTACGTGTATTGTTCTTAGCGTGTTCCCAGAATTTGGGAAACGCTGTATCTGTGAGAGGTCACATATTGGAGTTCGTTGAAAAGAGAGATTTTACCTCATCTCCGCGCGAGGTGGCGGCCCAAGGCCTGAGTCGAAAGAGAGAGAGAGAGAGAGAAGGGTCAGCCAGTATTTATAGCCAGGGGAGAGAGACCCCTGTTGAAGGATTAAAGAAGTAAGGAGGAGCTAACTCCGACATTGATACTGGAAGAAAAAATCATTTTTAAAGTAAAATAATTGGTTTACATTATGTGTTATTTCAACAACGTTAACTATACTCACCAAGTTAAACATTGTTTAAGAATAATTTTATATTGACAAAATTCTAAAAACTCATACAATTAAAACTAATCCAATGCAATATTTATCATTTACCAATTTATAAAGAAATAAAATATGAAAACAATTTTTATTCATAAATTTATAAAAAAAAAAGCAATTAAATTATTAAACTATAATTATAATTATTATTTACCATTTTATAAAGTTTAGATCAATTTGGCAATTAGCTGATGTTTTGCCAACCATTCCAATAAATAATGTAATGAAAAAATAATATAAATAAACAATCCAATAAATAATGTTTATTATTTTTGTTTTCAATTCTCAAGAACAAAAAAAATGTATAAATTTACTTTCATGTTTCGGTTTTATTACAATTCTAATAATCGCTTAAAAAAAACATTGCCGAGGAGGGAAGATACTTGAAATAATAGCGGTGTCATGGGTAAAAAAAAAAAAAAAAAAAAAACTTTGCCGAAGAGGGAAGATAGTTGAAATAATAATGGTGTCATGGGTAAAACAAAAAAAAAACATTGCCGAGGAGGGAAGATAGTTGAAATAATAGCGGTGTCATGTGTAAAAAAACAAACAAAACATTATCGAGAAAGGAAGATAGTTGAAATAATAGCGGTGTCATGGGTAAAACAAAAAAAAACATTGCCGAGGAGGGAAGATAGTTGAAATAATAGCGATGTCATGGGTAAAACCGCCCTTTTGACACATCGTCTTATTGCAAGCACGCAGAACTCTGTTTGCTAAAACGTTTTGCCTAACATCAGAAAGAGGGAGTTAAAATGTCTAAGGCACATAATTTAGGAAAGAGGGCTTGGAAAATTGAACACTCACCGGACCTACTGGACAACGCAAGGCATTCCTAATGAGCTTGTGTAAATAAATAAATTGCAGAAGAGTGTTTAGGAGCGATAACAAAAAGATAAAATTTACAAAAAGCTACAGAGAACATGAAATTGGGTACATCCATGATAGGCAAGTATCTAAAAGGACGTGGCACATAGAAGAGAAAACAATGTGAAACCTCAAGCAAACCATTTGCTCTTGTTGAGAAAATATCATTTGTGGCTCTTCTACGGTCAGAATACATATTTTTTTAATTCCTAAATTTATAAGCACTTAACAAATTAAAATATGTGGAACAACAATAAGAAAATCCTTATTATTTACGTTGATTTGGGATGCGACCTGTGCGGATACATTTTCGGCCGGTAATTTGATCAGGTCTGCGGTTGAGCCGGGGTCCATCGCCCGGGACGCAGAGATAAAAAAAAAAAAGTACTTAAATATTCTTCTCTTGCTGATAGATCTTTTTTTTACTCCTGTGGCAGTGGAGACTTCTGGGGTTGTTGGCCATCGTTCGATGGCGTTCCTTCGGGGGATTGGCGCGATTGCGTCTCGATTAAGGGACAAGCCTTGCTAGTCGGAGTGGCTCTTGCAGCGTGTCTCACTGGCGATGGTTCGAGGTAATGCTTTTTCCATCATGGCGGCTGGCAGAGGATAGAAAAAAATTGTTTTGAACTTGCTTTGTTTCAATAAATTTTAGATTCATCATTTTATAAAGTTTGAATCATTTGGCAATTAGCCGATATTTTGCGGCCCATTTCAATAAATAATCAAATAAATAATGTTTATTATTTTTGTTGTAAACTCTCAGGAACATAAAAAATTTATAAACTCGCTTTCATCATATGTTTAAGTTTTATTACAATTCTAATCATCGCTTCTTTAAAACAATAAAAATTGCTGAGGAGTGGAGGTAGTTAAAATTAAAAGCAGTGTCAAGGGAAAAACCGTAATTTTGACACCATGTTTTTGGTTGTTTTTTTTTTGTGGGGGGGGCTGACACGAAGATCCAATTTTGCCCTTAACTGTTTCTTGGCAAGGCGCCAACATTTATTCTTTATTCGAAATAACTTCTTTGCAGCAAAGTCTACGTTTGTCTTTCCCCGTGATGCGAATGTTTAAGCTTATCGCGTTCTCGTCAGTCTTCGACAAATCGCGAGATTTTGTTGTCAATGTTATAACAGAAGATGAAAAATGAACGGGTAACGGAGTAGCAAAATGTGCCTTCTAAAAGCTAAACAAAGTATTAAGAAACAAGACTATTTCGTTAGAAACAAAGACTGCTCCATTGCTCTGTGATATCAATCATAGGTTCGCCTATACTGACCGTAACATAGGTACCCTCTCACCCTTTCTATACTCTTGAAAAGGTTCTCCAATCAGTGGTTTACTGGGGCAGTAAATGGCTTGTAAACTTTAATGCCTCCAAAACTAAACCAAACATTTAACCGCCACAGAGAAACGTCCCTGACTCCCATCAGCATGATTGATGCCGGACTCCGTGAAAGTGTCTCACTGCACCTTCTTGGCGTCACGTTTTCCAATAATTTAAGGTGGAACAACTACATTGAATCAATAGCTACATCGACTGCAAGGAAAGTCGGTTCACTGTGTCGTGCCAGAACGTTTTTCTCGTCAGAGTCCATCTTACACATTTAAAAATCTCCATTCGTCCATGCATTGAATACTGTTGCCATATTTGGTCTGGTGCCCCTGCTGTTCATCTCGAAGTTCTCGACAAAATCAAAAGAAAAATATGCAATGTAATCGGTCCTGTCTTGACATCTCGAATTCAGTCACTGTCTCAGAGACATGATGCGGCTTCCCTCTGCCTTTTCTACAAATATTTTCATAGCAACTGTTCTGATGAGCCATTTTCCTGGTGCCCCGACAACATGAATTTAAGCGCGCTACTAGATTGGCATCTAGGTTCCACCCTCTTACTGTTGACATAGTTAAATGCAAGCGCCACTTCTACTTCAACAGTTTCTTTTCTCCCACTTCCCGACAGTGGAACTCCCTTCCTCTTACTTGCTTCCCTGATAACTACAATCTCCAATAATTTAAATTCAACGTCAATCGACATCTTCTGCTGCCTTAATCCCCGTTCCTCTTTTATCCTTTCCTCAACCCCCACCCTCTATACACTTCCCTCCCTTTCATTCTCTGTAACCCCCTGCGTGCTAGTGGCACTCCCGTGAGTGAAATGCTCAAAAAATACTTTCATGGTAATTGTTCTGATTCTCCGTTATGGTGCCTAGACTATAAATTTAAGTGCAGTACTAGATTGGCGGCTAGGTCTCATCATTTTATAGCTAGATGTAACCGTAAGTTCTTTGTTAACAGCTTCTTCTTTCGCACTTCTCGCTTGTGGAACTCTCTTCCGATCGGATTCATGCTTTCCAGCAAATCTTCAAAAATGTCAATCATTATCTCATGTCTTCTGAATTCCAGTTATTTTATTTATCTCTCGCCTTAATTACATTTTTCTTCTCATATCCTCTCGCGCTCAGTAACCCTATTATTGCCTTGCTTGGGGTGAGATGATTTTTAAAAAAGGATCCACTTATATGGCAGTGTATGTGAGACAATCTTCTCACAGATGAAGTGGAAACTGGAGGCACGAGAAATGTGGTTCTACAGAAGGATACTGAGAATTCCATAGACGAGTAAGCAACGAGGAAATCTTAACGAAAATGGTAAGAAAATGAACACATGCTCAGAATCAGAAAGAGACAGCTGAAAATTTTTGAACACATTATGAGGAAGGAAGGCTTGGATAATCTGACACTCACGGGGCATATGGAGGGTAAGAGAGATAGGGAAAGGCAGCAGGCTAACTAAGTGACGGACTTGTGTGAAGGCGAAGCAGGGAGCCGGTAACACTGTTAAGTGGCACGTATCTTGGGAAGTTGTGGAGAGGCATGATTTTTCACGTCCTGAAGAGACACGGCAGATTGAAGAAGAGAAGCTCTATGTTTGTTCACGTTTAAAACCACCAGCGTTTTCTACGTGAGTAACGTTAACAATTCCTCCAAGCAGCAGAGATTGGTGCGTGCGTGTAGTTTGTGTTTTATGCGTGCAACGATTCGTAAATAATAATTTATTTATTTGCCTTCTGACCCGATTCAGTCTTGATATCGAATGATTTTTTTGTTTGTTTGTTTTTGCTTGTTTGCTTTTTTTATTTATTTTCGTTTTTGTTATGGGTCCTTACCTATAACTACAGAATGAACAGTCATACTAACACCTTCCACATCTTGTATTATTATTCCGTGTAATATATCTTCGTTATTTCTACTCTTGTGTTCGTGTTGTTCTTCCTTGGTCCTAACCTGGACCAGATAGATAGATAGATAGATAGATAGATAGATAGATAGATAGATAGATAGATAATGTTCATACGTAGATAGATAGATAGATAGATAGATAGATAGATAGATAGATAGATAGATAGATAGATAATGTTCATACGGAGATAGATAGATAGATAGATAGATAGATAGATAGATAGATAGATAGATAGATAGATAGATAATGTTCATATGGAGATAGATAGTGTTATGGTTCCTTACCTATAACTACAGAATGAACTCTTCCTGACACTATGTATACTACGCCTCTCAAGAGAGAGAGACGAATCGAGTCGAGCCGATAGTAGTTCACTCCAAACCAGACTGACAGTCATACTAACACCTTCCACATCTTGTATTATTATTCCGTGTAATATATCTTCGTTATTTCTACTCTTGTGTTCGTGTTGTTCTTCCTTGGTCCTAACTTGGACCATAACAGTTTTCTTTTTCTTTTTTCTTTTTTTCTTTTTGTTTTTTCGTCATTTTTTTTTCTCAAATTCAAGATCCCCTTTCAATGTCTCGCCCATTTTTCCCTTCCCACTTATTTCCAATCCGCTTCCTGAAGGCAAGTGACATTCGATTATTTTGTTTTGTTTTGTTTTTGCAATAACTTCCTGTCATTTTGTTTGTTTGTTGTCGTTTTTGCTTGCGAGGGGGAGGGGGACTTTTGTCTTTGTTTTTGCACGATATGACCTTTCCACGTGAAATCTTGTTTCTCCGAATCATTGACTGTGAGTATCCAACCAAAAACCCATATTTAATAAGCTCTTCTCGCAGACAATTACAATTACTACATCAGAGCTGTTTATCCTGACTAGGAACTCCAAACTTGTGTCCTCTTACCAGACTAAGTTAATATTAATAATTACGTGATTTCTCTTCCTTCTGTTTTTGCTACTTTCACTGGTACCCCAACTGCATGAATTTAAGCGTGCTACTAGGTTGGCATGTCGGTCCCACCCTTTCACTGTCGAAACAGTTAAATGTAACCGCCTCTTCTACTCCAACAGCTTCTTCTCTCGCACTTCCCAACAGTGGAACTCCCTTCCTCCCACTTGCTTCTCTGATAGCTATAATCTTCAAATATTCAAATGTAATGTCAATCGACATCTTCTGATGCCTTGATCCTCATCCCCGTCCTCCTCTACATCCTTTCCTCAAGCACCCCTCTTTACTCTTGCTCTCACTCTCTGTAACCCCTCCCTCTTTACTCTTACTCTCACAGACTGTAACCCTCCCTCTTTACTCTTACTCTCACTCTCTGTAACCCCTCCCTCTTTACTCTTACTCTCACTCTCTGTAACCCCTCCCTCTTTACTCTTGCTCTCACTCTCTGTAACCCCCCCTCTTTACTCTTGCTCTCACTCTCTGTAACCCCCCCCTCTTTACTCTCACTCTCACTCTCTGTAACCACTTGCGTGCTAGTGGCACTCCTGCCTTGCTTGGGGTGAAATGCTTAAATAAATGTTTCCTCTTTCAATTTAATCTGATTATTAAACTTGCCATTCTTCTATATTATTCTACCTCTGTCCCATAATGATTGTTCCATCTAGTCTATGAAATTTATACGTAAATGGAACAATCATTATGGGACAGAGATGGGAACTCCCTTCCTCTCACTTGCTTCCCTGATAGCTATAATCTTCACATATTCAAATGTAATGTCAATCGACATCTTCTGATGCCTTGACCCTCATCCCCATCCTCCTCTACATCCTTTCCTCAAGCACCCCTCTTTACTCTTACTCTAACCTCTTGCATGCTAGTAGCACTCCAGCCTTGTTTGAGGTGAAATGCTTTTAAAAAAAAAAGAGAGAATTATTTGCTATGAAGTAATTGTTTTCAAGCGCTAATGATTTCCGATTTATGTAGCCTTATGACAAACTCTGCTAAGCTAATGAAGCCTAGCCGTGAGGCCGTGGTTAGCAAGCTATTATAAGATAACAAAAGAGCGGGGCGGTTTTAGGTGAATTTCAAAGACATATAAATATCTGTACATAAATTTAATCAACTATATACGCGTCATTTTGTTCCACTTTTCACCGTCTTTGGCGCAGCTTCAGGATGCCATCGTCTTAGAACTTGGCGTCCTTCTGTTTGATAACCTGATCAAAGTAGTTTAAACATACTTTCAAAGAGTTGAAGTCCTTTTTTTTTCTTGTTTCACCCCAAGCAAGGCGGGAAGCCACTAGCACGCAAGGGGTTACAGAGAGTTGAAGCGAGAGCATATAGGAGTGATAGAGAAAAGGATGAAGAGAAGGATAGGGGATAGATCAAGGCATCTGGAGACGTCGATTGACATTACATTTGAATAGTTGGAGATTATAGCTATCAGGGAAACAGGAAAAGGGGTGGGAGTTCCACAGGCGAGATGTGCGAGACATGAAACTATTGGAGTAGAAGAGACGGCTACATTTAGCAGTTTCGGCAGTGAAAGGGTGTGAACGAGATGCCAGCCTAGTAGAACGCTTAAATTCATGAAGTCTGGGAACCAGCGAAAGCAGGTCATCGGAGCAGTTACCATGAAAGTATTTGTAAAAAAGACATTATGAGGAAGGAAGGCTTGGAAAATCTGACACTCACGGGGCGACGACACGTCTGTGAGAGAGCGACTGGAGCCGAAATGCCAGATCAGGGCCAATTATGTTGCATATCCGTCTCTGGATTTTATCAAGAACCTTGAGACAAACATAAGGTTCTCCAGACCATATATGGCAGCAATACTCCATGCAAGAGCGAATGGTTGATTTGTAGATTTGAAGGATCGACTCCGGTGAGAAAAATTTCCTGGCGCGGCACAAGGAGCCAACTTTCCTTGCAGTGGACGAAGCGATTGACTCAATGTATTTGTTCCATCTCAGGTCAGCAGTCAATGTGAGGCCGAGTAGTCGCAAAGAGGAGCTCTCGAGAAGTTGAGCATCAGACATTCTAATGGGAGGCAGGGATGGTTCTCTGTGATGAGTAATAGAGGGCAGTTTTGTTTTTGAGGCATTAAAGTTAACCAGCCAATTCCTTCCCCAGTTCACAACCGATTCGAGGTCCTTTTCGAGACGAACGGCCAGGCTAGTTTTGTCAACGACACTAGATTTGTTTTTGAGGCAGGAGTAAATTGTAGTGTCGTGCGCGCAGATGCCTACTTGGGAATCTATGACGTCAGGAAGATCGTTGATGAAGATAAGGAACAGAGTGGGGCCTAGGATGGAGCCTTGGGGAAAACCTGCGTTCGTTGGATAAGAGCTGGAGGAGAATCCGTTGCCTCCCATTAAAAGTAATTTGTAGGAATCAAAATAAGTGGTAACTCGGAGGTTCAAAGTCAGGATGGTACGGCGGCTGTAGTAGGACATCCCGGCCATAGTGGATCAATTTCTGCTGGCTCGGCAGAGAGACATGAGGTCCGCTGCTGCCATTATGGAACATGACACCCTTACGCTAAAAAGATTCCGGTCATTTTACATCGATTGCTGCCTTTAATCAGTCCAGTTAAGAGCAGTCGTCTTTTATGTGCTGTCTCCTCAGGACGTAGGCGACCATGGCTCTCCACAACTTCCTGTCCTTCGTAGCACTTAGTAAATTTTGTCGTTTTGTTATTTCTCCTAAAACTTGTTTCCCGCTGTCCATACGATCTGTCCTTTGAGTATCAAATTTTCCAAGCCCTCTTTCCTTATTACGTATCCTAGAATTTTCATCTGTCACTTCCTGATGTTAAGTGTAAGTTTGCTTTTTCTTTCTATTTTCTCTAAAAAATTCATCGTTACTCATATATTTGGTCTATGGTATCCTCAGCATCCTTCTGCAGAAGCAGATTTCTATTGCTACATGTCTCTTCTTCATCTTTGTTCAGCTTTTACTATCATATAGGAGGACAGATCTCACTTAACAGTTCAGTACTCTTTTCTTTGTTTCTAACGATGTTTTCCCTTTTCTTAATACTTTGCTTAGCTTTTGGAAGGCACTTTTGCTATTCCAAATACGCCTTTGGATTTCAGCGTCGCACTTTCCATCCTCTGTTAAAACATTCCCCAGATATTGAAATTTTAGTACTTGTTTGATTTTGCCATCTCTAGTTAGTAATTTGCATTTTGGGATCATCCTTTTTCTAAGAACCATCTGAAAAACGACGTCTGATTTCGCGATAGGACTTCCTAATACATAATGCCATTCCAATCCCACAAGATACATAGTATCACAATAAGTCATGTGAGTGTCAAATTCTCCAAGACTTCCTTCATCGTTCTATTTTAGGTATTTCTTTATGATTTTGAGTATAAGAATCCTTTTTGTTTCCATTTTCCTTTGTTGCTAACGAGCTCCGTTCGTGGCATTCTGAGAATTTTTGTCGCCTCCACTATATTCCCTGGGAAGTCACTGCAATTAACAAATAATGAAGAAAAGAGACATGCGGGGAGTCATGATCGCCTACATCCAGGCATTTAAAAATGTAAAAAGTTAATTTACATCCCATCCCATATACGCACGGGCCATAGACCGTATTCCCCGCGGACACT
Organism: Acanthosepion esculentum; assembly: GCA_964036315.1. NCBI lineage: Eukaryota > Metazoa > Mollusca > Cephalopoda > Sepiida > Sepiidae > Acanthosepion > Acanthosepion esculentum. The sequence continues at coordinate 72,148,843 of OZ038512.1, forward strand.
GCTGTACAACGAAGAAAGTTTTGTAATAACGGTGGTGATTTTGTTGAAGTTCCCAAACTGCCCATCGAATGTCACCGCATTTTCGTGTATGATTTAGTATCTTCAATTCATTATATTGTTATTAAGCACTGTCAAACCAAGTTACCTAATCCTTAATTCTGACAGCATTGAAACAGCCAAGACGCCGGTGAAGGAAGATGTTTGGGCGGAGGTTTTTCCTCTTATTTATCATTAATTAACTTAATGCTGGTCGACTGTTAACTCGTGGACATGATTGTCCAAGCAGAATTACAGTCGCTCATAGTTTAGTGACTCAAAGGACAGCCATTAATATGATGTGTCATTAAGACCGGCCGGAAGTGACCTCTGTTAATTTCATTGGTAGTTACCAATCTAATGAAGAGAGTTAATACAGAGGGATTTGAATTTTACAAGGACACAAACGTAGTCATCATAGTTTCTTTATGATATGTCCCTTCAGAACATCGGTGAACAAAGTTCTCTACCAATGCCTATTGATTATTAACAGTGAAAATTCATCACTATTTGGGAAATATAGTCGAGTAGTCTCTTATGTCTTCTCCATGGTTTTCTATCTATCGAATGGCTGCAAACTGAGGCTAGAAAATCCATATGTACTGATCTTTGAACTTTATTATCTATGCATTATCAAAGCAACGACTCTTCAGAACGTAGGTGATCATGGCTCTAAACAGATTCTCATTCTTTATTATCGATGAATTGCCAATCCAATGTCCATTCAGAATGTATGTGATCATGGCTTTCCACAGATTTATTTTCTTTATTATCTATGAATTGCCATTGCAACATCTCTGTTGGTCGTAAGGATCATGGCTCTCCATATATACATTTCCTTTATTATCTATGAAATGCCATTGCAACATCTCTGTTGGTCGTAAGGATCATAGCTCTCCATATATACATTTCCTTTATTATCTATGAAATGCCATTGCAACATCTCTGTAGGTCGTAAGGATCATGGCTCTCCATATATACATTTTCTTTATTATCTATGAATTGCCATTGCAACCTCTCTGTAGGTCGTAAGGATCATGGCTCTCCATATATACATTTCCTTTATTATCTATGAAATGCCATTGCAACATCTCTGTAGGTCGTAAGGATCATGGCTCTCCATATATACATTTTCTTTATTATCTATGAATTGCCATTGCAACATCTCTGTAGGTCGTAAGGATCATGACTCTCCATATATACATTTTCTTTATTATCTATGAATTGCCATTGCAACATCTCTGTAGGTCGTAAGGATCATGACTCTCCATATATACATTTCCTTTATTATCTATGAATTGCCATTGCAAAATCTCTGTAGGTCGTAAGGATCATGGCTCTCCATATATACATTTTCTTTATTATCTATGAAATGCCATTGCAACATCTCTGTAGGTCGTAAGGATCATGGCTCTCCATATATACATTTCCTTTATTATCTATGAATTGCCATTGCAAAATCTCTGTAGGTCGTAAGGATCATGGCTCTCCATATATACATTTCCTTTATTATCTATGAAATGCCAAATGTCTCCTCAGACATTAATCATGGCTCTTTTCTCAAGAGTATTCGTGTGAAAATGAACGCAACGAGCTAGGCGTGGATTTGAACCCGACTCTCCTGCTACCTGCATCTGATAACTGATCCAAGCCAGTATACGCGAAAATCTTTGGTTCAACTCTTCCCCGATGTTCTACATATTCGACGAACATAAAGATGCAGGTAAAATGATCGGTTAACTTTACCGCTGCATTAAGTACCTGACACTTCATAATATCCTCTACATTTATAAGAGCCAGATCAGACCGAAAATGGCGTACTGTTGCTATATTTGAACGAGGGCTGCCCAGTCCTTACTATCCAGTCTTGATAGAGTTCATAAGTTTCTCCGAGAATAATTATTTTCCATACTCCATCCTCTCTCATACAGACGCGATGTGGCGAGTCTCTCACTGTTTTATCGCTACTTCTATGGAATTTGCTCGTTCCTTGGTTCTGCCAAGTCTAACCTTCACGGCTAGGAGCCGCCATGTCACTTACATAGTAGCAAACCATCCACATTGCCTCCGTATTCCATTGGCGAGAAGTTCCACTCAAATAGCTTCTTCTCGTGAACCAGTTCCCCGTGGAAAAGACTCCCAAGAGAATGTTTCTCCATCACTAGAATCTTAACCTGTTTAGGTCAAGAGGTAACCGTTATGTTCCCCTCCTATCCATATAAACCACCGCTTAACGTAACCCTCTACCTTGAGTGGCTCCTGGGCCTTGTACAAGATGAACCTTACTGTAAAAAAAATATATTTTCACTTTTTCATCATAAGCAGTCTTGTTTTCGTATATTTTATCTTTTATGTTATTATCGTTGTTTTTTTATCGCAACGTTCAGGTCGATGCAATCTACGACCATTTTTCAAGAAAGCAGCATAGACAGGATTCTGAGATATTCAGCATGAAAGGTCGTCTACTAGTTGATCTCTAGGACTAGATCAGTATGACTTCGTCCATATTAGATATTCGAAATGAAATTGAATATGAGTTTAAATTTCGTCGATGGCTAATTCTTGTTTGCAATCCATGTTAAGCATCATACTATAGTTAGTATTCATCTATATATATATATAAATCTGTGATTTCTGTTATTCCATCTGTCCATCACATCCTCGAAAATGGACATACATTAACCGATCACAACCGAATTTTGGCGAGAAAGGCAACAGGTAAGTGGGGGGTACAAAGTGCAGTTAGTTTTACTAGGGTACGTAGCTTAGTACAATAAATTTTAATTTTCTTTTTTAGAAAAATTAAGTTTTCTTATTTAACATACAAAATATTCCCACGATTTAAAAATGTTTAATGATTAAAAAACAAATACTTATTTAATAAAAATGCAATATTGTTTTTTGCATATCTTCCTTTAAGTTTTAGATATATAAAGAATCTAGTTTCCAGTTCGTCCTGCATTTGCGAGAACTACAAACAAATCACAAAGCCAAACACTTCAAAATTTAGAATTTGGCACCAGAAAGAAATATTTGCGCATTGCCCACTGTATGTTGCAAGATTAAGAAATCCCAAGAATTTATTCTTCGCTGTTAAAAAGGAAACAAAGAAATTTTCTTAAAAATATTGTTTATAATGAAGTTCTATAAAATTAAATTAAATGAAAGAAATTATCAAACCGTGAAGTAGGGTTTTCGTCCGAGTAATTTTCCAAATAAATCAGCTTATTGAAATTTCATCGATGGGTTTGCGAAATTGAACGAAACGTAGAGTTTGTAAATCTCGGCAAAAAATTCAACAATATTAATACTGTGAGGATTTCAACACGTATTGCAAAAAATTTCAGTGGTGCTAAAATACCAGATGGTTGGTGAGGAAATTTGTATTACCCCAATCTTCCAAGACGGAATACTTTCAACTACATTGCAAATATGAAAGAGTATTTATATATGCTTGATCAAGTCTGTGTTTGCATGTGTATTTTTGTAGTTGTAGTAGTAGTAGGTGCTGTAGACTCCACTGTTAATTATATGGTCACAGCCTCACCATAGTATGGACACGGCATCGCCACACGAGGTGATGCTGCTGTAGCACTAAAGCAGGTAGGTTTTTACGGGTTTTGAATTAAGAAATAGTCCTTCTTTTAGACCGGTTGCCAGCCAAGTCTAGACGACCTATCTGTCCTTAATTGTTCACTAGTTAATGACAAAAGGTAAATTCTTACCTTTTCAAAGGTATAAATGCAAAATGCCATTCAGCTGTTAAGTTATTTTGTGTACATAATGTAAATAGTGAGCCAACCAAAATGAGCTGACTCATTTTATACTTAACTAAGAGAAGGTTAACCAATCAGAAGACGTGGAATATTCGATCCGATGTGTATAAAAGCGGCCATTTTGTTTTTTTTCTTGTCGGAATATCCACTGCTAACCTGTCAGATGAAAGACCTGCAGAAGTACGCTTTACTACTCTCTCCGAATATCCACTGCCAACCTCTGATATGGAAGACCTTAAGAATTCCTGAATAGCTGCTACTAGACATTGGTGCTGTTTCACTGAACAAATTACTTACTACGTTGGATTTCTACATTCAAACTACATTAAACATGTTTTACATCAGCATCAACTGGAATTTTAACACAGCAAGCCAAACCAATTTACCGCGTTGAAAACCACTCCATTATACACTGTGTGTATTTTAGTATCTTTAACTAATGCAATATTAACGTGAGTCATTTATATCAGAAAATGAATATATCTGAACTCATTATGAAGGTCATTCAAATAGTTTTAAGCCTCATCCAAAAAGAAGAACCATAGCTGAACATTTTTTGTTGCGGCAATACACTACCAGTTCTTGTGAAGCTAGAAAGACTAATTCAGATTGATGTCTCCATTTCTGGGCAGGTGAGGCCCATACAAATGTGAGAGGTGTGCGACAAATCTAAAAATGGACGAAACAGAGACCTCGTAGGTCATCGTGGTGTGTTCAAATAGCACTTCATTTTTACACGTGGTCGAATGAAAGCAAAGTATGTTACCTGTTCACATGGATAGGTATGTATAATAAAGATAAATAGAAACAACAGAAAAAAAGAGTAGTCTCATAAAGGTATCAGGAATATGAAAGAAATGTATGAATGCTGGTCAACACGATTTTTGGTGCCAAGACAAAAAAAAACACGTATTTTATCTAATTTGATGGTGCTGATTTCGAAGATGGCCCTAGGTTTTCATGATTATCTACCGTTCTTGCTGTACTGAAAGTGCGCATTTTTGGAAAAAATATTAATATACGATATTGGTTGATCGCAAAATTTAGTTAATAATGGTCGCCAGTATATATATATATATATATATATATATATATATATATATATATATATATATATATTACATGAATCATTTATACAAAAATCAGATAGTGAAGTTTTGTATGAATGATTCATGTAATGTAAATTGAACAGGTTCGGGGTTAATGTATTTTATTAAATTTGTTTGCGAAGATGTATTCTCGCCATTTATATCATTAACTTCAATATCTGTTTTTTTGTATGAATGATTCATGTCATGCATATATATATATATATATATATATATATTAATAGTAGTAGTAGTAATCTTATAAGTATAAGAAACTATACTCGTTCGGAAACCTTCGGTGTCTTGCTTTTCAAATAATCAAACCAATACCAAAGGGAAAAAAAGGGTATAAAAAAGAAAGAACCAAGAACATTTACGTTAGCCGAAAATAATCATCTAGCATGCAAGTCCAAAGCCCCCAAAAAAATCCCGATTAAAGTATGCAACTAACTAAATAAAGTGCTCTATACAATAAGTAGAGCAGAACTAGTTAAACCTAGAGAGCCAGACAAACCTACCAAGGTTTCACCTAAGCAGATCGTCAGGGAAGGCTGGCTAAAAAGGTAAAAAAGAACGGAATACTTATAGGCAATAAAAAAAAAACATAACCACGTGACCAAATAAAAACAAACAAACAAACAAGCTTTGTTTCATCCTCAAGAAAATTTCGAAAATTTCGCTTGAGGATTAAACAGAGCTTGATACTTTAATTCAATTTAATTCTAATAATTATATTGAAGTTTTTCGCTCCTGTTTTTGAAACATGAGAACTCTTATTTAGCGAAGGAATCATATTTTTAAAACATAATAATTATATATATATATATATATATATATATATATATATATATATATATATATATATATATACATATATATATATATATATATATATATATATATATATATATATGAAATGGAGAACAGGAAATTACATCTATAGTGACGCCAGCACTGATGAGGCAAACGATAGGCGGCGCTATTCTGCTAATGGTGGTTACAATAGTTCTTGTAAATCATTTGGCAAGGTAGTTTTATTGGATAACAGGTGTGGCACGGCTTGCTCAACAAACTAGTTGTGGGCTGGGGCTTGGGTATTGGTTGACAAATAATGACTATAAAACCTGAGATTCCAAGAACTGCAATAAACTGACAAAAGACTTGAATTACCAAAAGGTATGGTTTCGAAAAATGTACTAGAATCTAAATATACATTCTTCGAAAGAAAAGAAAAAGAATTTTCCACTGTAATTTATTTTTTATTTCGTTTTCAAATTGTTGGCATGACTTAAATTAAAAAGTAATGAAAATACATAAAGTATACGATGTATGTTCAAAATGTACATAGCATTTTGAATATTTTTAGAACTAATTACGCAGGAACTTGCAGTGTATGAGCTAACAGACACTCATCCAAGGGGTTTCTCAGTTAGTATACCATTGAACAAAGTATGTCACCGAATGATTGTGACATTCACTACATAAATGAATTGGTCTGCTCGTAAAAAAAAACAAAGAATTTAGCGGGTCAGAAAAGATTTTGTAGATTAGCATTCATTGGAGATTTGTCAGGATCGCAAAATATTGATTTGTATCATTTTAGAAGCGAGAGTCCTGTACATAATATAAATACAATTTTTTTATTTACAAATGTCAAATTTGAAACTGTGCTTACGTCATTGATAACTGCATACTACCGGTCGAGTGTGTGGCCTTCTTCGTCGCGCAGAGTTGTCCACCAAAATCAAATCTCCTCGTCAAACTCTCTTTGATTCACATCCACTGCCGTCAGCACCGACAAAGGGAAGATAAAGCAGATAGGGAAAGAACGACCCCAATGTTCGGATTCGAACGGGTGCTGATAAATACATAATTGTGCAAAATTTCAAACTTATCTTTTGGAAATAAAAACAATTTTCTCTCAATTCATGATTGTACACAGTTATCAATGACGTAACCAAAATTTCAAATTTATCTTTTGGAAATAAAATCAATTTTCTCCCAATTCATAATTGTACACAGTTATCAATGACGTAAGCAAAATTTCAAATTTATCTTTTGGAAATAAAATCAATTTTCTCCCAATTCATAATTGTACACAGTTATCAATGACGTAACCAAAATTTCAAATTTATCTTTTGGAAATAAAAACAATTTTCTCCCAATTCATAATTGTACACAGTTATCAATGACGTAACCAAAATTTCAAATTTATCTTTTGGAAATAAAATCAATTTTCTCCCAATTCATAATTGTACACAGTTATCAATGACGTAAGCAAAATTTCAAATTTATCTTTTGGAAATAAAATCAATTTTCTCCCAATTCATAATTGTACACAGTTATCAATGACGTAACCAAAATTTCAAATTTATCTTTTGGAAATAAAAACAATTTTCTCCCAATTCATAATTGTACACAGTTATCAATGACGTAACCAAAATTTCAAATTTATCTTTTGGAAATAAAATCAATTTTCTCCCAATTCATAATTGTACACAGTTATCAATGACGTAAGCAAAATTTCAAACTTATCTTTTGGAAATAAAAACAATTTTCTCCCGATTCATAATTGTACACAGTTATCAATGACGTAGGCAAAATTTCAAACTTATCTTTTGGAAATAAAAACAATTTTCTCCCAATTCATAATTGTACACAGTTATCAATGACGTAAGCATAATTTCAAATTTATCTTTTGGAAATAAAAACAATTTTCTCCCAATTCATAATTGTACACAGTTATCAATGACGTAAGCATAATTTCAAATTTATCTTTTGGAAATAAAAACAATTTTCTCCCAATTCATAATTGTACACAGTTATCAATGACGTAAGCATAATTTCAAATTTGTCTTTTGGAAATAAAAACAATTTTCTCCCAATTCATAATTGTACACAGTTATCAATGACGTAAACAAAATTTCAAACTTATCTTTTGGAAATAAAATCAATTTTCTCCCAATTCATAATTGTACACAGTTATCAATGACGTAAGCAAAATTTCAAACTTATCTTTTGGAAATAAAAACAATTTTCTCCCAATTCATAATTGTACACAGTTATCAATGACGTAAGCAAAATTTCAAACTTATCTTTTGGAAATAAAAACAATTTTCTCCCAATTCGTAATTGTACACAGTTATCAATGACGTAAGCAAAATTTCAAACTTATCTTTTGGAAATAAAAACAATTTTCTCCCAATTCATAATTTTACACAGTTATCAATGACGTAACCATAATTTCAAATTTGTCTTTTGGAAATAAAATCAATTTTCTCCCAATTCATAATTGTATACAGTTATCAATGACGTAAGCAAAATTTCAAACTTATCTTTTGGAAATAAAATCAATTTTCTCCCAATTCATAATTGTACACAGTTATCAATGACGTAAGCAAAATTCCAAACTTATCTTTTGGAAATAAAAACAATTTTCTCCTAATTCATAATTGTACACATTTATCAATGGCGTAAGCAAAATTTCAAACTTATCTTTTGGAAATAAAAACAATTTTCTCCCAATTCATAATTGTACACAGTTATCAATGACGTAAGCATAATTTCAAATTTATCTTTTGGAAATAAAAACAATTTTCTCCCAATTCATAATTGTACACAGTTATCAATGACGTAAGCATAATTTCAAATTTGTCTTTTGGAAATAAAAACAATTTTCTCCCAATTCATAATTGTACACAGTTATCAATGACGTAAACAAAATTTCAAACTTATCTTTTGGAAATAAAATCAATTTTCTCCCAATTCATAATTGTACACAGTTATCAATGACGTAAGCATAATTTCAAATTTGTCTTTTGGAAATAAAAACAATTTTCTCCCAATTCATAATTGTACACAGTTATCAATGACGTAAACAAAATTTCAAACTTATCTTTTGGAAATAAAATCTATTTTCTCCCAATTCATAATTGTACACAGTTATCAATGACGTAAGCAAAATTTCAAACTTATCTTTTGGAAATAAAAACAATTTTCTCCCAATTCATAATTTTACACAGTTATCAATGACGTAACCATAATTTCAAATTTGTCTTTTGGAAATAATATCAATTTTCTCCCAATTCATAATTGTATACAGTTATCAATGACGTAAGCAAAATTTCAAACTTATCTTTTGGAAATAAAATCAATTTTCTCCCAATTCATAATTGTACACAGTTATCAATGACGTATGCAAAATTCCAAACTTATCTTTTGGAAATAAAACCAATTTTCTCCCAATTCATAATTGTACACATTTATCAATGGCGTAAGCAAAATTTCAAACTTATCTTTTGGAAATAAAAACAATTTTCTCCCAATTCATAATTGTACACAGTTACCAATGACGTAAGCAAAATTTCAAACTTATCTTTTGGAAATAAAAACAATTTTCTCCCAATTCGTAATTGTACACAGTTATCAATGACGTAAGCAAAATTTCAAACTTATCTTTCCCTTTTAAATGTTTAAAAACGCAGATTGTCTTTCATATCCATTTTTTAAAAATATATTTCTTTAAACCGAATAATTTATTACGTAAAAATATAAATATATATTACTATATAAAAATAACAAAACAAAAGTCATTGAAACAAAGCAAGTTCAGTCGACCAATGATGACAATTCCAGAACAACATAACTATAAACATTTTTTTTTCTATCCTCTGCCAGCCGCATGATGGAGAAAGCATTACCTCGAACCGTCGCCAGTGAGACACGCTGCAAGAGCCACTCCGTTTCGCGAGGCTCGTTCCTTAATCGCGACGCAATCGCGCCAATCCTCCGAAGGAACACCATCGAACGAGGGCCAATAACCCCTGAAGTCTCCACTGCCACAGGAGTAAAAAAAAATCTATCAGCAAGAGAAGAATATTTAGCTATTTTTTTTATCTCTGCGTCTCGGGCGACGAACCCCGGCTCAACCGCGGACCTGATCATATTACCGGCCGAAAATGTATCCGCACAGGTCGCATCCCAAATCAACGACTTACCCATTTTAAAAGGGAAGATGGTAATGCCATCCGGCCGCTTTCCATCACCACGGTCGAGGCCTACAGGTTCGATTTGAGAAGGGAACCCAGCTGCATCCAAACCTCTTTTGATGATGTCGTTAATTGCTGCATGCCGTGGAAAGCGGCCGGCACTACGACGACAGGAGAAGGATGCAAACCAAACTCATCGATGGAGGCTCCACATCTGCATCTGTGACGCTCACATAATTTGAGTCCAAGACGGATCGCGACTCCGATCCGAGTGCACTCATCATCTAAAAGGGTACCGGTAGATGAAGAGGGCACTGCGTTGAGCCAGGCGCCACTACTCGGTTGTGAAGCAGATAGTAGACAGGCGAGGCGATGCTGATCCAGAGAGAGCAACAAATTAGTAAAATTAGCCTCGCATTTTATTTTATCCCAGCTTTTTTGTTTTGATGTGTCTAGTGGGATAGAAAGTAATTCTTGGGCCCAGACGCTGCAAGCTTGTTCGAAAGAACTACCCGAGAAACACTGAGACGATCCACTGTGTATCTCATCAATTAACTCGCGACTGGACGAAAGTGAAGAAAGATATGCTGGAAGGGCCAAATCTACCGCTGATCGAAGGCCCAGGCCGCCGAAACTCAAAGGGAGCTTTGCCTGCCTTCAGCCTGTGTCGTCGAAATTGATGTTGCAAATTAGCTCCGCGCATCCCTTAATTGTGATATCTATCTCATTTAAGAAATCCTGTTCAAGGTAGCAAGGGGCACTTCGGAGAGTGTAAAGGAAACTTGGTAGCGAAAAACTGTTCTTCAAGAGGAAGAGGGCAGGATGTGCATCAATTAGTTGCAATTTCCCAGTCATTCTTGTTAGAATGACATGTTTAGTATCCAAACACTCTCGAATGGCCATTGGAAAGACTGGAGAACCAAGAATGTGTAACTCCTCCTTAGGTGTTATTTTTATATCCTCAAGGATGAGTCTGATATCCCGTATAGCACTCTCGAAATCATCTGCACTATAATTCAAGTTTATTATCTCTGACTTGGACGAGTTAATCTCAAGTCCAAGCAGCGATAAAGCAGGAATAATTCGTTGGAGGTCAGCAGCTACAGTCTCGACAGATCCTCCCAGCGTTGCATCGTCAAGATACCATATATTGAAAGGAGAAGCGATGGAACGAGCTACCCCGTCAATATATCTTTTGGAAATAAAAACAATTTTCTCCCAATTCATAATTGTACACAGTTATCAATGACGTAAGCAAAATTTCAAATTTGTCTTTTGGAAATAAAAACAATTTTCTCCCAATTAACATCGGATGGTTAGTACACATTGTATTGCAAAAACGTTTCTATAATAAAGTCTAACTGGGTGTAGAGGTTCTTATTTGGTGTGTGTGTGTGTGTGTGTGTGTGTGTGTGTGTGTGTGTGTGTGTGTGTGTGTGTGTGTGTGTGTGTGTGCGCGCGCGCGCGCGCGCACGCGTTTAAAATTCACTATGTTTTTAGAGTTCTCATTACAGGTGATAATGAGATATAGATATAATGTGGACATAGGTATCAACATTGCAGAGTGACTGTCAGTTTCAAACGATTTGAAACCACAACATTGATCAGTAAACGCATAGAAGCGTAGAACTGACACAATTTAGTGTTGATTCCTATGTCCGCTCTCTCTCTCTCTCTCCCTCTCCCTTCCCTCTCTCTCTCTCTCTCTCTCTCTCTTTCTCTCTGCCTAATATATATATATATATATATATATATATATATATATATATATATATATATATATATAAGTGGCCTGACGATTGTGTATCAGCATGAAATACACTTTCGCCGCTGGATGTTGACTTCAATGTCCACTTTTATATTTGCATCCGCTCTGTTCTTGATTTTGAGCACTTTAACCCATAAATATAGCAGACCTTAAAACTATATTTTATCGTGTATATATTATCCGTTAACAATAACACATTTCTAAAACATCATATTTCTATTCACATTTAAATTTTTCGTCTCTGATGCTCCCTGGATTTACTAAAAACAAAACAATTTCCATGCCTGAGGATGACTGTGTGTACAGTTGAAAGTACTAGCAGATTAAAAAAAAGACCTCATACAGATCGTAGTTATTAAAAACAAGGATCATAACATTTATCGAGTGGTTCGTAGGTTAATGCCAATTTTGTTTGCCTGGATTTCGCCATTTTATATCATTAACTTTACTAATCTAATTTTTGTATGAATGATTCACTGTAATATAACTTGAACTGCACCACATAATATACATACATATATATATATATATATATATATATATATATATATATATATATATGCGTGTGTGTGTGTGTGTATTTAGGCAGCAATCCTTCTTTCATGCACATTTCATTAAAAACGACGGACAAGGTGCTTTTATTTAGTTTTTTATACAATTTCTCGTGCGATCTAATAATGTTTTTCTTTCCGGATGATAAATTATATAACAATTGTCCGAATGTTTTTTTTATCCGAGCGCTTTCGGCTATACATTCAGCCATTTTCAAGGATTATATTTTAACTGTTAAAATTAGAGATAGTTTGTTGTATGTATGTTTTATAAAATGTTTCATTCTTTGTTTCAAAACACGGTCAAGATATTATGTCCATGTTCAAAGTTAAAATTATTAAGTGTTGCTTTGTTTGTTTTTATTAATAAGGCTTCCATTATTTTTAGCCTTTTTTTTTTGCATGTGGATGATGCTATTATATTAGTGTTGTCAATAAGTATGTTCCGAATAGTATCCGGTAGGTCTCCATGAACATTTAAATGAGATCTAATTGAGCTATTGTCAGAAAGGTGTAGAGTTAGTCTGCGTGTTAAACAATTTGTAGTGTGGCCTATATAATTATTTACGAAAGTTGATTCTTGGGGAATACAATTCCTTAATGGGCATTTGAATTCGTAAATAATATTCGGACAATTTTGATATAATTTGTCATCCGAATTATTAGATCGCACGAGAAATTATATAAAAAACTAAATAAGAGCACCTAGTCAGTCGTTTTTAATGAAATGTACATATATATATATATATATATATATATATATATATATATATATATATATTGAATTAATGGATTTTACTTTTAACCCGAAATTATTTCTTATTACTCTAAATGTCATTTTGTGACTATATATGTTTAAGTAGAAGATCTGATTGTTTTTCAGTAATTCGAATTACTCCTACCGGCCAGCGAATTCAGAGGCTTAATAAAGAAAAATTATCTCTACTTTTATTTTTAACTTTTTTATTTTTAATATTAATTTTATTTTTTTAATTTAATTTTTTTTTCCGATGGTCAGGCCGAAAACCTTTCAGAAGATCCTCGTATTTTCAAGGCTTGATTAGCCGAGCACATACCTACAATTAATAGTAGCTCTCCGAGACAGGCATGTTAACTCCAAGGCGAGCCACCCAAACACACCTACATAGATAGACGGAGAGAGTGGAGAAAAAGTGAGAGAAAGAGGGGGTTTATAATAATGGTGACGGTGATGACAAGGACGTCTCATAGTCCATTTCTCTCTCGTCAAGTGACTTCGATCCATCTGATGGGCCCCTGCCCACAACATTACTATGGCTTTTAGCCAAACTAAATAGTAAACAACTAGACAAGTAATAATAGACTGACATAGATAGATAGATAGATAGATAGATAGATAGATAGATAGATAGATAGATAGATATGTACAAACTGAAATAGATAGATATGAACAGACCGAGATAGATAGATAGATAGATAGATAGATAGATAGATAGATAGATATGAATTGACTGAGATAGATAGATAGATAGATAGTTAGATAGATAGATATGTACAAACTGAAATAGATAGATATGAACAGACCGAGATAGATAGATAGATAGATAGATAGATAGATACATAGATAGATAGATATGAATTGTCTGAGATAGATAGATAGATAGATAGATAGATAGATAGATAGATAGATATGTACAAACTGAAATAGATAGATATGAACAGACCGAGATAGATAGATAGATAGATAGATAGATAGATAGATATGTACAAACTGAAATAGATAGATATGAACAGACCGAGATAGATAGATAGATAGATAGATAGATAGATAGATAGATAGATAGATAGATAGATAGATAGATAGATATGTACAAACTGAAATAGATAGATATGAACAGACCGAGATAGATAGATAGATAGATAGATAGATAGATAGATAGATAGATAGATATGTACAAACTGAAATAGATAGATATGAACAGACCGAGATAGATAGATAGATAGATAGATAGATAGATAGATAGATAGATAGGTAGGTAGGTAGGTAGGTAGGTAGGTAGGTATGCGAAGTATCGAAGCCTGAAATAAAGAAAAAGAAAGAATAATACCAAAGAGAGCTAAACAAACGCGAGGGAAGATAAAGAAAAAAAGAGGATGAAAAGAGAGAGCGAAAGAGAGCAAGGAATATTTTAAGTAAAATTGAGAGCGGGAAAATAGGCTTTTAACAAGACATGCGAACATGAGACAGATATAAATAGAAATGAAGAAAGAGGCCAAAAGAAAGTGAGAAGGGAAGTTCCTCGTAAAGACGAGAAGAAATGTTACGATAAAAAAAGATGTCTCGTTTTCACATTGCCACTGACTCGAAACATAATCTCACAAAAAGCCATTAGCAACCGTAAAAGAAGACGACGACACTAAAATAGTTTATATGCAAGTATGTGTGTGTTTGTTTACGGTTTTTTTCTTTTTTTTTTTCTTTTTAATCATTTCACCCCAAGCAAGGCGGGAATGCCACTGGTACGCAACGGGGTCTTACAGGGAGAGAAAGCGAGAGCAAAGACTGGTTATTGGGGGATTGCGGAAAGGACAAAAGATGAACGCGATTCTAGAAGACAGATGGTGATTGACGTTGCATTTGAATCGTTGAAGACTACTTTTCAGGGAAGCAAGAAAGCAGAAGGAAGTTCCACACGCTGGAAGTGCGAGAAAAGAAACTGTTGGAGTCGAAGTGCCGGCTACATTTGACTATTTCTGTAGTAAAAGGGTGAGACCTAGATGCCAATCTAGAAGCACGCTTAAATTAAAAAGTGTGTCAGAGTAGTTGTCATGAAAATATTCGTAGAAAAGACAGAGGGAAGTTACATCACATCTCTGAGAAAGTTTTTGAAGCCGAGATGCCAGGTCAGGATCGATTACATTGCAGATCCTTCTTTGGATTTTGTCAAGAACCTCAAGATGAGTAGCAGTAGCACCAGGCCAGATATGGCAGCAGTATTCAGTGCACAGACGAATGGTAGATTTGTAAATTTGCAAAATGGACTCTGATGGGAAAGAGGAAAGGATAAAAGATGAACAGGATTCAAGAAGCTAGAAGATGACGATTGACATTGCATTTAAATTTGTGAAGATTGTAGTTATCGGGGAAGCAAGCAAACAGAAGGGAGTTTCACAGGCAGGAAGTGTGAGAAAAGAAACTGTAGGAGTAGAAGTGGCAGTTAACTAATTCAACAGTAAAAGAGCAAGGACCTAGATGCCAATTTAGTAGCATGCTTACATTCATGTAGTTGGGGCATGAGGGAAAAAGGCTCATCAAAGCAGTAGCCATGAAAATATCTGTAGAAAAGTCAGAAGGAAGCCATGTCACATTGGTGAGAAAGTGACTGAAGTTGAGATGCCAGGTCAGGATCGATTACATTGCAGATCCTTTTTGGATTTTGTCAAGAACCTCAAGATGAATAGCAGTAGCACCAGACCAGATATGGTAACAGTATTCAATGGTAGATTTGTAAATATGCAAGATAGACTCTGACAAGAAAAACAGTGACAAGGGGAACACTTCTAGAAAGAAATTAGTGTGGCAAAGGTTAAATAGCTATTTCAACAGTAAATGGGCGAGACCTAGACGCCAATCTAGTAGTATGCTTAAATTCATGTAGTCAGGGTATCAGGGGGGGGGGAAACTTATCAGAACTTGTTATGAAAATATTTGTAGAAAAGACAGAGGGAAGCCAAGCCACGTCATGTCGGTGATAAAGTGACTGAAGTCGCAATGCCAAGTCAGGATCGATTACATTGCAGATCGTTGTTTGGATTTTGTCAAGAACCCCAAGATGAGTAGCAGCAGCACCAGACCAGATATGGTAACAGTATTCAATGTGCATGTGTGTTTATATGTTCACGAGAATGCAGCCGGGGTGTACAGAGAGTAAAGTGAAAGAGAATGAGAAGACTGAGCATGGGTATGATCGAGGAAAGGACAAAAATGGAACAGGGTTCAAGAAAACAGAAGATGGCGATTGACTTGCATTTAAGTTTTTGATGATTGTATTTATAAGAGAAGCAAGAAATTGTGGATGGGGAGTTCCACATGTAGGAAGTACAAGAGGAGAAATTTTTAGAATAAAAGTGCCGGTTATATTTTGCTAGTTCAACAGTAAAACGGTGAGACTTAGTTGCCAATCTAGTAACTCGCTTAAATTCATCTATTCGAGTTACGAGAATATGAAAGCTCATCAGAAGAATTACCATGAAAATATTTATGGAAAATACAGATGGAAACAACGTATGTTAGTGTTTGCGTTAATGTGTGCGGGTTTATACAGGTATTGTAATATTACTTTTACATATTTGATGTGGACCCGAAGTAGGGGCCACGGAAGGAAAACACGGAACACGGGTTAGAGGTAAAAAAGATATATTAAACAGAAAAGTTACAAAGAATAGTGTAAGCAGAGCTTACTATCCAGTGGTTTCCGATATTGGTATCGTACGCGGCTGCGCATTACTGGTGCTACTCCTCTGATTCACATAATAATATAGTACTGGGAGAGTCCATGATGTAGGGGAGTATCGGTCTCACAACAATATTTTTATTCTAATAATTACTATTAATTAAAAAATGCCAATTTATTAAAATATGTAATACACCGAAATACAAAGGTACATTGAAATAGCGAAAGATGTCTTCCAAAAGCTAAGCATAGTATTAAGAAACAGGAAAATTCCATTAGAAACAAAGAAACATGTGATCAACTGCTATGTAATATCGGTGATCTTATATGACATGAATGCGAGACAATCTTCTCACGGATGAAGAGGAGGCTTGAAGCAACAGAGATGTTGTTCTACAGAAGGATGATGGGAATGATATGGTCAGAGCAACTATGAGGTTTTAAAGAAAATGGAAACTAAAAAGTTCTTCAATATGCCGTGTGCCTTCAGTATGTGGGTGATCATAGCGCACCACAGCTTTCTGTTCTTGTTACTATAATAATAAACTCTGTTATGTCTTCTAGTTCTCTGTATAAATCTTTTTCTATGTGCCATTCCCTTCAGTGTATGGGCGATCATGGCTCTCCACAATTCCCTGTTCTTTGTAGCTCTTAGTAAATTTTGTCATTTTCCTATCTTTCCTAATCCTCTGTGGCCAAATCGGTAAAAGCACGTCAGGCTATATGTCGGTTCCGTATAGGATACAGGTTCGATTCCTGTCGGAGGACGAATATTTTCTATGGAAATTTCTTGGACATTCAGGTCGGTAAATGTCGTTAATTCTGTTTATTATAAACAGAGCATTTACTTAAATATTTGTATCTATAAGAAGAACGTATAAACATAAAAAATGTCTTAAAATTATTGTTGGACTTTGTCTATTTCATAATGTGTGCCGTCATTTGTTTACATTTGGATACGCATCAAGCAGATATGAATGCACGAGAGAAAATCATGGAGAATTGTAGTTTGAAAACAGTAAAATCGACCTTGGTAACCGAAACGCTTCTCTGTGGTGTAATCGGTAAACGCACGTCAGGCTATATGACGGTTGCGTATAGAATAAAGGTTCGATTCCTGTTGGAGAACGCATAATTTCTATGTCAATTTCTCGGACATTCAGGCCGGTAAATGTTGTTAATACTGTTTATTATAAACAGAGCATTTACTTAAATATTTGTATTTA
Organism: Acanthosepion esculentum; assembly: GCA_964036315.1. NCBI lineage: Eukaryota > Metazoa > Mollusca > Cephalopoda > Sepiida > Sepiidae > Acanthosepion > Acanthosepion esculentum. The sequence continues at coordinate 72,166,709 of OZ038512.1, forward strand.
TAAAAAAAAAAAAAAAATGTATAAACATAAAAATGTCTTAAATAATTGTCGGTCTTTGTCCATTCCAAATGTTGTGTGCCGTCATTGGTTTACATTTGGATACGCATCGAGCAGATATGAATGTACGAGAGAAAATCATGGAAAATTGTAGTTTAAAAACAGTAAAATCGACCTTGCTAACCGAAACGCTTCTCTGTGGTGTAATCGGTAAAAGCACGTCAGGCTATATGACGGTTCCGTATAAAATAAAGGTTCGATTACTGTTGGAGAACGCATAATTTCTATGTCAATTTCTCGGACATTCAGGCCGGTAAATGTTGTTTAATACTGTTTATTATAAAACAGAGCATTTACTTAAATATTTGTATTTATATAAAGAACGTTAAACATAAAAATGTCTTAAAATAATCTATATTTACTGGACATTTAAGTTTGGCTATATTTACTGGACATTTGGGTTAATCCATGTTAACAGGACATTTAGGTTAGTTTATATTTACTGAACAGTTGGGTTAATTTATATTTACTAGACGGGTTTATGTATATTTACTGGACAGTTGGGTTCGTCTATATCAACTGGACACGTAAATATCTAAGAATATAGAAGAAAGTCTTAAGGAAAAATATAAACTAACAAGAAACTTAGAATCAGAAAAAAGGCTGTTTAATTTCAATGAGAAAATAAGGCCTGGGTAACCTAATACTCACATGACAAACTGAAAGCAAAAACAACAGGGGGAAATCAACGAGTTTATCTACCTTCCAAGTTTACGTGAATGGATGACGGAACAAAAACAAAACGGGATGGTATGGAGTCAAGATTTCTTAAAGCATCAAAACACAGCATAATGGGGAGAGCCATCATCGCTCACGTCCTAAACGGTCAAGGTATATAAACGAATTAAAAACATTTTTTTTTTTAAATTGAAAAATTATATATTTTCATAATTTTTTAGTGAAGTTTCCATAATTTTGCAAGATATTGTATATGCATAATACCCCTGTTAATATTTCTAACAAGGTCACTGGTAAAATTCCCTTACTGTATTGTTTAGCACTTTACTAATTTCGTCTTCGGCTCGCAAATCCGCCATAACAGAGTCTTCCAGAGGTTCGCATTTCGCAGGTACCAATCTAGATAATCCATACGCATGACCAATTTCCTTTGATGGTAGGAACTCTAGTTTGAAATTATAATTCAATAATATAGTTCCCCATCTCAGAAGTATGTTGGCTGTGTAAATTGGTAGTCCTTTTTTCGATCCGAATATAGTGAGAAGAGGTTTATGGTCAGTTTGAAGAGTAAACTCTCTTCCATATATGTATCTGTGGAAGCGAGTTATGGCGAATATTATGCCTAACGCTTCTTTCTCAATTTGCGAATAATTCCTCTCTGCTGGTAACAACGATCTAGATGAGTGAG
>OZ038512.1:72175631-72190631 GCA_964036315.1 Acanthosepion esculentum
GAACATAGAAGTCAACACTTAGAGGCGACAGTCTGTTTCATGCTAGTGCAATCGTCAGCGCCTGACGATTGCACTAGCATGAAACAGACTGTCGCCTCTAAGTGTTGACTTCTATGTTCACTTTTTTATTTACACACGCTCTATCTCTGATATTAAGAGCACTTTATCCCATAAATATAGCACACTTTAAGACTATATTTCCTCATATATATATATATATATATATATATATATATATATATATATATATATATATAAAGAATTTCTCGAAATTTCTTAAAATTAAATAAGTGGTGATTAACAAATGTAAAAAAAATATTTTTCAGAAAATTTTCTAAAAAAGAAACATTTAAGAAATAATTTGACTTGTTTATGTAAATATATTTATAGATATATATAGGTATAGATATATATATGTGTGTGTGTGTGTGTGTATCTCTTCAGTAAAATGAATTGGAGCACTCCGGCTGATTGACATTTGATTACATTCGTAAAAACAATACGCTAGATTTAGCTGTTTCTGTCGAATGAAGATATCTCAGTGGTAGAAACTCTGAAAAAAAGGTTGTTGAGCACCTAGATCAGAACAGTCTCTTGAGCCTGATCCACTGCTGATGTCCTAACTCTCATTGTACACAGAATCAGTGAGTCACTAGACAGCAAATACATCCCAAGGACCATAGCATTAGGTATTTCGAAAGCTTTTAACAAGGTGTGGCACAAAGGATTGCTGATCAATCTCTCTAGCTATGGAATCACTGGAAGAATTTTGTCAATAGTAAAGTCTTTCCTAGATCCCTGAAGGTAGTTGACCTTATACATACAATCCCTCGCTGAAGATGCAGGCAAATGGTCACTTAACGCGCGAACGTGACTCCACGTGATATCCTCTATTTTTACAAGAGCCAGATCAGGTTTAAAATGATGTACTGTTGTCATACTTGGGCAAGGCTTACCCTGAAGATCCATTTAGGTGAAACCTAGGTAGGTAGTTCCTGGCTCACTAGCATTTTTTATACTCTGCTCTATTTAGCGTATTGAGCACTTAATGTTTTTTTTCTTTTTTACTCGATTCGGGTTACGGCAATTAACGGCACTGGGCGATTTTTTCGTCCTAACTCGGATGTTTTTAGTCCTTGCTTTTTTTTCCATTTTTTTTTTCCCAGATAACTATTTGTTTTAATATGTTTTTATTTGCAACTTGTGTTATCCCGGTTTTTTTTTTACATCAACCGAGTACATATACTCAAGGACACATGGCACAGTGGATAAAGGCGTTAGTTAGATCCGGTGACAGGACCCAAAGAGTGTGAGTTCAATACCCGGTTAAGGCAATGGAGAACTTGGAGAGGGGAATTCACAGGAGATAACTGATAACTGACATCCATTAAACATGGCACATGGAACTAGAACAGTCTACCCCAGTGAGCGAAATAAAGGGTTCAGTTCGACATTCCAACCACCTGAAGAAGGCCGCAGCGTACAACGGCCGAAACGTTGTAATATAGCGACAAAGATGAGGACAATAGTCCGAATAATGTCAATAGTGTACTACCGAGTATAGTTATTAACATTATATATATATATATATATATATATATATATATATATATATATATCACTATCTCATATATATATATATATATATATATATATATATATATATATATCACTATCTCATATATATATATATATATATATATATATATGAGATAGTGATATATATATATATATATATATATATATATATATATATATATATATATATATATATATATATATATATATATATGCAAATGAGAGAAAGAACAGATGGAGTAAAAATCCACTGTTCGTAGCATTTAATCGCCTGAAGAAGTACAATCATAGTATTGAAACATGAAAGCTTATGTGTAGCGATTTCAAAACGTTTTTATTATAATTCTTTATAATAAAAAATATAATATATATATGTGTGTGTGTGTGTGTGTCTCTCTCTCTCTCTCTCTCTCTCTCTCTCTCTCTCTCTCTCTCTCTCTCTCTCTCTCTGTGTGTGTGAGTGAGTAAGTGCGCGTATGTGTGGGATTTTTATAACTTTAACTCTTTTTCATCAGTCTGTTGCCCGCATATACATTATATACATTCTTGTACGTCTACATAAAATGATGACTTATATTTCTACAACTCTCGTGCCAACATTTTTTTCTGTCTCACTCATTGTGTGCCCCCGTGTGTGATGAATATCTGATTGTGTGTATGTGTGTGCGTGCGTGTGTCTGTGCATGTTCGTGTGTGTGCGTGCGCGCACTTGTTTGTGTGTATGGGTGTGCGTGTGCACAAAAACAGTTTAGCGATCACGTGAATGGATTCGTGTGCACTAGTGCGCCGGTATATTCTTACTTATGCACAAATAAATATATAAGTACTTACTAAGCTTAGCTTAGATTACTGCAGAGTAGAACAAGAGAAAAATAAGATTATGTTGCGCCAAATTCTTATCTGGTAATATTTTGTTTATAATTATAAATCCGGTTATTTTTTATCTTGGATCAGACACGAATCACTGTCGTCGATGGGGAATACGCAAAAAGTAAGATGTGTGTGTGTGTGTGTGTGTGTGTGTGTGTGTGTGTGTGTGTGTGTGTGTGTTCCTGTTTCTATACATATGTGTGTGTGTGCCTTCCTGTGTGCAAGTTTGTATATTTGTGTCTCTGTGTATGCGTGGGTGTGCGTGCTTGTGTGGGGTGTTGTATCTTTGTCTGTGCGTGCTTGTGTGCGCCTGTGCGTGTGTATCTGTACGTGTATGTGTTCATGTCTATGTGTTCGTGTCAATGTGTCTGTGTGTGCGTATATGTGCGTGTTCGCGTGTGTACGTGAATGTGTTCACATCTATGTGTCTATGTGTTCGTGTCAAAGTGTCTGTGTGTGCGTATATGTGCGTGTTCGCGTGTGTTTGTTGATATCTATGTGTCTATGTGTTCGTGTCAATGTGTCTGTGTGTGCATATATGTACGTGTTCGCGTGTGTGTGTTCATATCTATGTGTCTATGTGTTCGTGTCAATGTGTCTGTGTGTGCATATATGTACGTGTTCGCGTGTGTGTGTTCATATCTATGTGTCTATGTGTTCGTGTCAATGTGTCTGTGTGTGCGTATATGTGCGTGTTCGCGTGTGTGTGTTGATATCTATGTGTCTATGTGTTCGTGTCAATGTGTCTGTGTGTGCATATATGTGCGTGTTCGCGTGTGTGTGTTGATATCTATGTGTCTATGTGTTCGTGTCAATGTGTCTGTGTGTGCATATATGTGCGTGTTCGCGTGTGTGTGTTCATATCTATGTGTCTATGTGATCGTGTCAATGTGTCTGCGTGTGCGTATATGTGCGTGTTCGCGCGTGTGTGTTCATATCTATGTGTCTATGTGTTCGTGTCAATGTGTGTGTGTGTGTGCGTGCGTGTGCGTATGCGTGTGTGTTTGTCTTTGCCGTGATTTGCGTGTTATTTGTTGTTTTTGCCCAGACTGACTGCCACCCGCCTGCCTAATGAGGACGTATCACCTTAAAAACAGAAACCGTTTCTTTTTTTTTTTTTTGCCTCATACAAACTGAAGCATCTCACAGCGACCCACCCGTCCCCGCGTCTCACACTGTCACATATATGCGCAACGCGCACGCGCGCGCACACACACACACGTAGGATACATACACTCACGCACATCTACGCACTTAAACACCTATCAGTCCACCCGTTAATTCATTTTGCCACCCGCCATTCTAAACCAACGATTCCTCAACACAAATAAAAACCTGTGAGGAATCCAAACAGGTAGAAACGTTACTACCTGCTTCCTGGCGGACCAGGTGAGATTTGAGTCGATTTTGGATTATGAAACCCATTGTTCAGTTGATGTACAACGCCTGTTCAGGTAAGATCGTCGCGCATTATAAGATTTAATCTGTTTTACTTTTTATTTCCCTTTTGCTTTGGTTTTTGTTTTTAATATTTGTGATCTGTGGTTCTTTGAAATTATAAAGGAAAACGAAAAGTCTCATCGATAAATTAAGTCACGCACAAATCCGATGTTCACTGCTTCAGTTTGTACCCTAGAAGTGTATACCACCTGCCCCCCACATACACTGAAAAACCAAGAAATGTGTCGTATTGAAGGGCTATTTATCTACCTACACACAACCCGCACATCTATACACACATACCTTCGAAAACTTGTGATATACTTTTATCGATGCTTAGTCTGACACAAGGCAATAAGTATAGAGCACCTAACAGTGAGGATCGACTTCTTTACATCAGGTCTGTGACTAGTTTGCTAATCGATATTCTAAAAAGAAAAGTTAAGAAATATGAAAGAAGATTTCGAATTGAACAAGAGGTAAAAAAAAATACGTGGAACTCTTTTTAAACCAAAGTTTTTTCTGGCAATGGTTGTTCCGGAACAAAATTACGAGTAAACATTTGCATTTCGTGCTATGGCCAAATTAATTCAGTCATTTAATTTCTACAGAATTTACATTTAATAATAATTTAATTTTCTAACAGTTCATGATGCCGTAGAGATATGTGAGATGCATAATGCCTATCTAGAATTCTTATTACTAAATAAGTCCAGCAAACGGATAGTCCGATACGATTCTGGTCCCAAGGCTCCTGGATAATCGGTGGTATATCTATCTATCTATCTATCTATCTATCTATACATACCTACATACATACACACATATATATACATACATACACACATACATATACATATACATACATATACATACATACACATATAGATATACATACACATATACATACATACACATAAATATACATGCATACGCATATACATACATACGCACACACACATATGTGTATATATATATATATATGTGTGTGTGTGTGTGTGTGTGTGTTTAGGCAGCAATCCTTCTTTGATGCATATTTCATTAAATACAATAGACAAGGTTCTTTGATTTATTTTTTTTATACAATCTTTATGTGATCTAATAATTCTTTTCAGATGATAAATTATATAAAAACTGTCCAACTGTTCTTTTTATCCGAGCGCTTTCGGCTATACATTTAGCTATTTTCAATGTTGAAATATATTAAATGTTAACAAGAAATAGTTTGTTGTATGTATGTATCTATATAATGTTTTCATTTTCAAAACACGGTCAAGATATTGTGTCCATGTTCATAGTTGATATTATTCAGTGTTGTTTTTTTGTTTTTATTAACAAGGCTTCCATTATTTTTTAGCCTTTTTTGCATGTAGACGATGCTATTATATTTGTGTTGTTAACATCTATGATAAAACACGCACACACACACACACACACACACACACACACACACACATATATATATATATATATATATTCGTGTGTGTGTGTGTGTGTGTGTGTGTGTTTCGATGTAATATCCGAAAATAAAGAATATTGCTCTACTTTGTATTGAGCCCACTTTTAAATTAAACGAACGTTGGAATTGTACTCTATCCGTTCTCATCTACCTTGATATATATATATATATATATATATATATATATATATATATATATATATATGTATATAGTAGTTTATTTGGACAGCAATCGCTTTTTAATAAGTCTATTTGGTACTTTTGTTTCGTTTACAACTGTCTTCTTTCAAAAATCGAATTAATGTAAAAAAAAAAAATTTTTTTAATTATTAAAAAAAAATAAGACACAAAGCTTTAATAACATTAATTATGAACACGGCCACACTGTAATGGCCGTATTCGGAAATTAAGAATATATCTACTTTCAACAATTTTATACTGCCTACAATAACACATACACACACACTCATACACATACACACGCACGCACACAATTTATGATAGCAGTATAAAAAATGAATCCTTGAAAGCGGCTAACAGTTTAGATGAAAGCAGTCGGGGTCAATAAACTTTTGGACAATTTTACATTCATTAAATAAAGAAAAGAATACACTTGTAGACAGACAGAAAATTAAAAAAATAAACAAAAGTATTTTGTGAAGCTTGTTCATATATAGACACACACACACACACACACACACACACACACACATATATATATATATATATATATATATATATATATATATATACGAATAACTTGTGGGCCCGTAGCTCGGGGGAAATGATGTAAATAATAAAATTCTGAATGAAAAACAAACACAAAAAAACGGCCAAGTGAAGAGATGAACTTCTTCTGTAAAGATATGACAATCATATATATATATATATATATATATATATATATATATATATATATATATTGAACAATAAAAATTATTAAAATAATTAATATCTTCAGACACATTGGGTTGTATATTAATATTCTTTCGTTTTTATTATTATTTCATTTAGATTCCTCGACTAGTTTCGGCCAACATGGCCATCATCGGGAGAAAAAATATTTCTGCTTGCTGGTAGCAGTGAACTACAGAAATGAATGTCTTGATGGAGAAAATTAACTTTTGTCTGTAGTTTTCATGTTTTTTATTTTTTTATCTTTTTAACATGAATTTTTTAACATTCCTTGTGTTGGTCAAACAGTCTCTTTTAAGTTGTTATTTGAGATAAGAGCTGGATGGATCCATGCTGCTCTGAATTCCCTTGGTCAGTTTGGCAGATTTATTGGTTCCTGGAGAGGGGATGTGTCTCTGTTAAGTGTGTGTGTGTGTGTGTGTGTGTGTGTGTGTGTGTGTGTGTGTGTGTTATTTCGTTCTTAGGGAGTGAGTGAGTATGATGTGTGTAAGTGTGTATATACGTGTGGGTGTGTGTATAAGTGTGAGGCCTCAACACCTCCGTAAGCATGTCTGTCTTGTGTCGGTGAGAAATGTGGGTAGGTTTTGATTTGTAGGGTTATATATTAAGACTATCTATATTGTTAAATTTATGGTTTAGCCCGGCTGGATAGTGTGTTTTTAAACGTTGTATCCACTTATATTCATGGAACTCTAAAATCTTTCTAATGTTATCTGCTCTGGACTTTTCTATTCTCTCAATTATAGTGAATTTGGCATGGTTTTGAAATCGTGTTTTTCTAGGCGGAAATGTTGTTCTACGGGTAATCATTTTTCATTGGGGGTCGACTTAATTCGATTACGATAATTATTAATTCTGTAGTGAAAGGGACATTCAGATTTTCCTACATATTTTTTCTGGCATAGTGTGCATTCTAGGAGGTAAATTATGTTATGACTTCTACAGTTAGAATCGTGGTAGATTTTGAAAGTAGATTTAGTGACTGAGCTAGTGAATGAATTCGTGTGTCTAATCTGGTTGCAGCATAAACTTCTTTTGTTGTTGTTGTTAGTTTATTACGGATTACCTTGTCCCCTGAAATGTGGTTACTACCTATGATTTCTTTTAGGTTCTTAGGTGTACGATATGCTAGAAGGCCGGGTTCCTTAAACAAATTTTTGAGATTTAGTATTTCCCAGCGACTTTTGATTATTTGCGATAGTGGAGGCAGAGTGGGGTTGAAAGTGGTTACTAGGGGAATGCGGCTAGATTTATTTTTAATCTTGTACATTAGGGTGTCTTGTCTAGGTGTGAAAATAGCTTTATTTATTTGTTCCCTGATTAGGTGTTGTTTATAGCCCCGTGTTGTGAATTGATGCTCCAGATTTTCAATGTGTTTGTTTAATTCTTCATTGTGGGAACATATCCTTCTGAGTCTAAGTGCTTGTAAATAAGGAAGGTTCTCTTTGAGGTGTTTAGCGTGGGAAGACTTAAAGTGTAGATATTTGTGGGTGTCGGTGATTTTAGTGTGTAGTGTCGTTTGTAGTTTCCTGTTTTCATCTATGTAAATGCGGGTGTCTAAAAATGTTACCGATGTTGTGGATTTTTCATAGTCAAACTTAATTGAGTCGTGCACTGTGTTTAGAGCCATGAGGAATTGTATAAGTTTGTCATCACTGCCTGTGTATACAAAATATATCATCGATATATCTTGCATAGAATACGCAGTCACTACCGATGTGGGGATAGATATGGGTCTCCTCAAATTTTCCCATGAATATTGTAGCATATGATGGAGCTGCAATGGTGCCCATGGCACAACCTCTTAGTTGAAGGTAGTGTGCTCCACTGAAGTTGAAAATATTCAATGTAAGAATATGCTCCATGAGTTTTATGATAACTTCTGTGGGGAGGATCTTGTTTTCTTCTTTTAGTAAGTGCTTCCTGAAGGGCGGTTAGCCCTTCGATGTGTTTAATGTTTGAATAGAGTGACCTTACGTCCATAGTCACTAGAATAGCATTCTCTGGAACTGTTTGTATGTGATTAATTTTGTTTAGTAGATCTGTTGTGTCTCTGATGTAGGATTTTACTTCCTTAGCTAAGGGTTGTATGTAATGGTCCACGTATTTGGAAATTTTGGTTGTGTGGCAGTTGAACGATGAAATGACGGGCCTTCCTGGGTTGTTGCTTTTGTGTATTTTAGGAAGGAGATAGAAGCGAGCAGGTGTAACGTTTGTGGGTGTAAGTGTTGTGCATGTTTCCTTGTCGATTAGATTGTTGCGAAACATTATGTTTAGTGAGCTAGTTAATTCTTTTTGGTATTCGGGAAGGGGATAGGTAAGCTTTATAGGTTTCTTTGTCGGCTAGCTGTTTGTTGGCCTCTTTAATGTATTCTTTGATTCCCCAGATCACTGTGGCACCCCCTTTGTCAGCCTGTGTTATGATTAGGTCATCTCTATGTGTCAGCGTGTCGAGGGCTATACGTTCCTCTTCAGTAATATTGTTACGTGGCAGCTTACGTGCTATTGTTTTCTTTATGTCATTTGCTACGGCTATTTCAAATGTTTGTATAGTGATGTCTGTGTTCTGTGGGGTGTATGTAGTATCCTTCTCTTTTAATGTATCAAGTATGGAAGGTGTGTGATCATTGTCCCCGTAGTGGGCTTTTAGTCGTATTCTTCTGAAGAAGGATTTCAGGTCCTTTGCCAAGGCGTCTTTATCAAACCTTGGGGGACTAGGGGAAAAGCTTAATCCTTTATTTAATAACCTGAATGTGTTGAGTGAAAATTTATTGTTACTTAAATTTATAACTCGCCCGTATGGGTCAAGTTTGAATTTGCAAGTATGGAGAAGTTCTTTCGTAAAAGCTCGAAAGCTTGCATCATGTCTCCTATTAGGGATGCTATACCCACATCCAGGTGTCCTGGCTGGGGGCTTATTCCGTTTTTTTGAAGGTTGAGTGTGTTTACTGTTGATTGTCTACTAGGGGCTAATCTGGGTGGTCTGGGATGTCTAATGGCGTTATGCGTTCTGTAGAAGGATTGCTGTGTTTTGATTTGTGTATTTTTGTACAGCACCCTATGGATGTCCGCGTAAGTTAGTGGTTTGTTTTGTGTGTGTGTGTTTGTTTTGAAGTTCTAGCTATCGTTGATGGTGGCGGTGTTGTTATTGTTGGTTGTGGTGCTGGTGGTTGTCTGTTGGTGTATTTATTTGGTCTGTTTTTTTTTGTGTTTGCATTGGTTGTGTGGTGCTCAATGTAGTTACGGTGTTTCGTTGTTTTCTTTTGTGATATGGTCATTCACTTTTTTCTGAGTTTGGTTTGATTTATATATATATATATATATATATATATATATATATATATATATATGCGACACTCACACGTACAGAAACAGAGACACACACACACCACACACACACACACACACACACATATATATATATATACAGTCAAACGCACAGCACATGCATATGTGCAACTGTGTGTGTGTGTTTGTCTCTGAATGAAGGCAAAGGAAAAACCTCTCTTTACCAACGCGTTTCGTCCTCGGATGTACTTTACCAAAGTAAATGTGCTAATTGTTTTATTCACAAACAATTTACATTTAATAAATGTCATATACGCTTCTAATTGACGCGATGCATATCGATATAAACGCGGCATAATTAGTTGATCAAGAGTCAATTATTGATTTTTTTATTACATGCCCTCAAGGTATCCTGATAATCATGTACGGTCCCAAAATAATAGCAACTGGGAAATCGATGGTTGTACATGCACACTATATTTCTATTTGAAGATTCTATGTAATTACTAAGATGAAAAGCAAACAAGCAAAAACGTAACTATAAACACCTGATCAAACAAAATGACACACACGCACACAGATATTGAATATAAATTGTCTGATATCAGATTACTTTCGGCTTTCACTAAGAAAAAAGCAACAGCAAGAAAACTTTACCAATTTAAGAACAATCACATGAAAAATGGTTCATAACTAAGAAGTAAAAAAGACACAACACAAATTGGCGCGTGATGACGTAAAAAACGTAAAAAAAAAACACACAAACATACAAAACAACATGAACACACGTTATTTGGAAACAGATAATGTTGATAAAAACGCACTAAATTCATACGGTAAGAAAATTATCAACAGAATTCATACGGTAAGAAAATTATCAACAAAAATTCTTTGAGAAGGATTTGTGAAAAACGAAAGCACTTAGACATCGAAGAGTTTATATTCAAATTAACATCGACAAACAGAAAAGTCGACTGAAATCTAGAGAAAAAAAATGAACATTAAAATCTGGAGCAGAACTAATTTTCGTTCTTCTTTAGCCAAACTTATCTGAACGAAAAAATGTCCCTCAATTAAATTACATATTTCTGTCGTTCACTGCTACTAACAAGCAGGACATTTTTCTCCTGATGATGGCCATGCTGGCCGAAACTAGTCGAGGAACCTAATTGAAATAATAAAACAAAAAAAAATATTAATATGCAACCCAGTGTGTTTGAAAATTTTAATTTGTTAATATTTTTATTGTTCAAAACACGCACACAAATACATATGTGTGTGTGTGTGTGTGTGTGTGTGTGTGTGTGTGTGTGTGTGTGTGTGTGTGTGTGTGTGTGTGTGTGTGTGTTTATGTAATAACGATATATACATTTTTATATATACCAAGAGCAATTCCGGTGAAAAGATGTCTGACAAAGTGGGAAAAAGTTTTCGTGTGACGCGTTTCGTCCTCTCGGACTCCATCGGACTAACCTTATGTTTGGCGTTGATGCCTTCTGCACATGCGCACGAACGAACGGGCGACGCTGCAAATTTTAAATTTAATGATAATTTTTTTTTTCTTCATTGGGTAGATTATATACACCCCAAAACATTTTCTGGTTATTTTTTGTTTTTTAATCGGTCAGATTATATACAAAAAAAAAAAAAAAAAAAAAAAAAAAAAAGGGAAACTTTAAATTTTAAATTTCCAGCGTCTCACGTTCGTGCGCATGTGTAGTCGCATCAAAAGTAAACATTAAGCTGATGAATTTTTAATGAACGGAACCAGTGACACGAAAACTTTTTCCACTTTGTCATATATATATATATATATATATATATATATATATATATATATATATATATATATATATATATATATATATATATATATATACGTAAATTATGAAATTACGACAATTATTTAATATATTTTCTGTTTATACGTTATTTTATAGATGTAATGTATTTAAGAATTTTTACTTAAATAAATTATATCTATAGCGTTCAGGACGGCAGACGTGATTAATACTGTTTAATTAAAGAAAAAGAGCATTTACTTAAATACATTTTATCTACATAATTAGGTATGAACAGAAAATATTATATATATATATATATATATATATATATATATATATATATATATATATATATATATATATATATAAAAGTGAACATAGAAGTCAACAATTAGAGGCGACAGTCTGTTTCATGCTAGATACAATCGTCGTGGCCTGACGTAATTGAGGAAACGCTCTGTTTTTTTTGTCTATTATTATTATTATTATTATTATTTCGTCTACCAAAAATGTACTCCCCGGCAGAATTCGAACCCTACCTCCCTCTTTGAAGGAGAAACCACTGTTTGATCCGGCTTCCTTTGATCGTTCGGCTACAGAGAGCTTCACGATCAGCCAAGCTTGTGTCGGAGGACACATTATCTCTATAAAATTTTCTCTAGACGAAATAAACAATGTTAAAAACAATAACAAAAAATCCAGAGCATCTACTCAAATACCGGTATCCACTAAAAATAACGTTTCAAATAATTTATATATATATATATATAGCTGGGCACTCGTATTCGAGGATACCCGTCTATTAGGGCGGCAAGCCAATCCCTATTGCAGACGCTCGCTCAGGTACATTTGTATTTATTCAACCCTCACAGAGCCCACCTGTGGTTTATAGCAGACCGTAGTTACAGTTTCTAGGAAGGAGCGTGTTATCTAGCGTGATCAACCATTTGAACAAGGACTGCACGCTCGGCCACGATGACTTCTGACTTCGTGCTAGCACAGTTATCGCCGCCCCCGCCCCAAGAATTCCGCCTACCCAATTACATTCACAAGGCTTGGGTCAACCTGTGGTATGGTTTTTGAGGCACTTTCCAAAGGTTCTGCACGCTGGGATTGACCCCAACTGTCCGATAACACCAGGAAGTCTCCTTTTTGACAAATTGACCATAGTGAGATTCGAACCCGGGTCTCATGGTTGGAACGCGAACGTTCTAACCACTGGGCCACAATAATAATGAAGCAACAATAGTAATGAAAGAAATGACATAAAAAACTGTTCAAAACAAACTGTGTGCAAAAATACAAAGCCGAAAAGTAATATTTTCTGATCTAATTTCCATCTCTCTAATGACTGAAAGCAACTGAGGTAGTTAATCTGAGATTTTTCTCAGGGGTAATGACTTTGCAAACAGCTATTATTGCTTTACATAGTTCATTTTTAGATATATATTGCTTGCCGCCCTCAAAAGCACGCTACTTGAAAATGCTCCAGTATTTCTCGACGGAGTTTACATTCAAGAACCATGACAGCTGCACTATAACCCTGTTGTTTTTAAACTCTCTAACTTACCTACCTATTTCTTCTCTGTCTCTCTGTCTCTGTCTCTGTCTCTCTCTCTCTCTCTCTCTCTCTCTCTATCTCTCCCTCTCTCTCTCTCCCTCTCTCTCTTTCTCTCTCTCCCTCTCTCTCTGCCTCTCTCTCTCTTTCTCTCTCTCCCTCTCTCTCCCTCTCTCCCCCTCTCCCTCTCCCCCTCTCCCTCTCTCTCCCTCTCCCCCTCCCCACTCCCCCCCTCTCTCTCTCTCTCTCTCTCTCTCTCTCTCTCTCTCTCTCTCTCTCTCTCTCTCTCTCTCTCTCTCTCTCTCTCACAAGCAGCGACAGCTGATGTGTTGTCGTGTATGAAATGGAGATTTTGCTTTAATGCCACTGTCATCTTGAGCCATATTTGAAAGCTAGTCTTTTAAAGTTCAAGAGGTCATTTTAACGCCGCCGTTCGTTATAATAAAGGGACAACCAACTCATTGGCAAAGTTTAACATATGTACCCGCAAAAAAATGATTTTTCTCTTGTCTATTACTGCATACTATTACTGTATATCCCCTCGGCAATTTTTTTTATTGTTTTTCGATTAACGTCATTTTGGAATAACGCTGTTAAAGATTTTAAAGGTTCCACTGAGATCGATCGAGAAATGAAGTCCATTGACAAGGAAAAATACCTTGCAAGTGAAATATTTGTTGCGTAAAATAAATGTTACCCATTTCTCGTTAGGCTACGGATTTATTGACGCACCTACGTTTATGTATATGCTTGCCTGTAAATATTTGCAACGTTTTGCTTACTTCGGCTCAGGGACAAATAGAAAAAGACATGGGAGAAGATTCTGTTGCGTACTATATTCAGGACATAAAAGAAGGTGTTTCAGTCAATACCTTGTTTCAGAGGCCCAAAGACAAAGAAGGGCCCCACAGCAGCCCGTCCCTTGAGAACAAGCATTTCTACTACCCCCAGCCCGACATAAACTTACATTCAGGTGCTCAAACGTCACTATATTTACCACTTCTTTTTATTAGTATTTATTATTAATCATTGTAAGCCTAGTTGTACAAAAATATAACACCAAGAGTATGAATCTGCAGCCTGGGGTAGATGTATAGGTGCGTAAAATAATCGTCATGACGTGACAAGCGCACACCAGTTTTTCCTCATCATGTTCCTGTATGTATATATTAATATTATTATTTTGTTTGGTTTGTTTTGGTTTATATTACGATATATCAACCTCAATGAGTTATTTAATGCCGACAAGATTTTTATTGCTGGCAACATTCTTTCTTCAAAAATGTATTACTGGTAATAATTTTCCTTCAAAAATGTATTGCTGGTAATATTTTTTCCTTCCAAAAAGTATTGCTGGTAATGTTCTTTCCTTCAAAAATGTATTGCAGGTAATATGTTTTCCTTGAAAAATATATTGCTGGTAATATTTTTTCCTTCGAAATTGTATTGCTGGTAATATTTTTTTCACGAAAAATGTATTGCTGGTAATAATTTTCCTTCAAAAATGTATTGCTGGTAATATTTTTTCCTTCCAAAAAGTATTGCTGGTAATGTACTTTCCTTCAAAAATGTATTGCAGGTAATATGTTTTCCTTGAAAAATATATTGCTGGTAATATTTTTTCCTTCGAAATTGTATTGCTGGTAATATTTTTTTCACGAAAAATGTATTGCTGGTAATAATTTTCCTTCAAAAATGTATTGCTGGTAATATTTTTTCCTTCCAAAAAGTATTGCTGGTAATGTTCTTTCCTTCAAAAATGTATTGCAGGTAATATGTTTTCCTTGAAAAATATATTGCTGGTAATATTTTTTCCTTCGAAATTGTATTGCTGGTAATATTTTTTTCACGAAAAATGTATTGCTGGTAATAATTTTCCTTCAAAAATGTATTGCTGGTAATATTTTTTCCTTCCAAAAAGTATTGCTGGTAATGTTCTTTCCTTCAAAAATGTATTGCAGGTAATATGTTTTCCTTGAAAAATGTATTGCTGGTAATATTTTCCTCAAAAATGTATTGCCGGTAATAACATATTGCTGGTAATAATTTTTCATCCATAAATTTATTGCTGGTATTAAAGCCTATTTTTACACTTTCATAGTGCTTTG
>OZ038512.1:72195631-72205631 GCA_964036315.1 Acanthosepion esculentum
TAGATAGATAGATAGATAGATAGATAGATAGATAGATAGATATGAACAGACGGAGATAGATAGATAGATAGATAGATAGATAGATAGATAGATAGATAGATAGATAGATATGAACAGACTGAGATAGATAGATAGATAGATAGATAGATAGATAGATAGATATGAACAGACTGAGATAGATAGATAGATAGATAGATAGATACATACATACATACATACATACATACATACATACATACATACATACATACATGATGAGTGTCACTTCTTTACAGAAGACAACCATCTCTTCACTCGGTAGATTTTTTGTTTTTCATTCAGAATCCATCTCCATCATTTATACCTGAGATAACGCTCTGCTATGGGCCCATAAGTAATTCTTAAGACCAGCTTCATTTTACAACCTCTCTTACACACGTAGCAAACATTAGGTTTGTCTGTGTTGGAAACTTACCTGTCCTATGTAAAATCATGTGACGTTTCATTCCCGCAATAAACTTACAAACTTTGTCACAAAACCCACACAAGTAACCTGAAGGTCTATCTGGTAGAGTTGCATTCACAGGAGCTTGCACCAGAGCTCTCTGGTTTGATCCCATTTGACTGGCTTATGGTGACATTTCCACAAATACTGCAAGTGTCTTTCTGTCATAATAGAATTTTATTATTTCTATCATTTATACCTGCTATGGGCCCGTAAGTGATTCTTAAGACCAGCTTCTCTTTTTCTACTTCGCTTACACATGTGACAAGCATAAGGTTTGTCTGTGTTACCTATGTTGGAAACTTACCTGTCCCTGTGTACAGTCATGTGACTTTTGAGACCGCAATAGACTTACAAACCTTGTTACAAAACCCACACAAGTAACCTGCAGGTCTTTCTGGTAAGGTTGCATTCATAGGAGTTTGCATCTGACCTTTCTGGTGTGATCTCACATGACTGTTTAAACCAGCCGCCGAAGGGGTGTCTTTTCCACAAATACTGCAAGTGTGTTGGTGCCCTAATAGCTCTGGGACATATTCTATTCCTCCCTTTTTAATGGCGCGCTCTTTATTGGAATTCACAATTCTCTTCTCATAAATTAATATCCAAGACTGCATACATAATGATGGTTGTCACTTCTTTACAAAAGAAGGCCATCTCTTCATTTGGTAGCTTTTTGCTGTGTTTTCCATTCAGAAATTTATACCAGAGCTAACGTTCTGTAATGGGCCCGTAATTAATTCTTAAGGTCAGCTTCACTTTACAAGCTCTCTTACACGTGTGGCAAACATAAAGTTTGTTTCTGTTACCTATGTTGGAAACTTACCTGTTCTATGTACAATCATGTGACGTTTCAGTCCCGCAATAAACCTACAAACCTTGTCACAAAACCCGCAAAAGTAACCTGCAGGTCTTTCTGGTAGGGTTGCATTCATAGGGGTTTGCATCCGACTTCTCTAGTTTGATCTCATGTGACCGGCTAAACCAGCCGCCGAGAGGCTGACTTTTCCTCAAATACTGCAAGGGTTTTGATTGTCCTAATAGCTTTGGGACGAATTCTATACATACATACATCATGATGACCCGCCGCAGATGATGGCCGCCTAATCACGTTCGCTCCCCCACCTCGCACCTCTCTCGGGCATGACCCCAAAGGTGACTTGCCCAGCCGGCTGTGGACATGCATGACTTGTGACACAAGTCACATACGAACAATGTGCTTGACACAACGTTGATGGATTCACGCCGCTGTGCCTGATTCTTATGCACCAACCATGTGTCTTTTCAGTCCGGAGCTGGATTTGCATATCTTGTCACACAGCGTGCAGGCTATGTCACTCTGTGTCTGGGGAATGTCAAGGGTGATTTTTTTCTTTATGCGACTTAACGATTCACCCAGCCAGCCTTTGAAAGTATGCACTGACAGAAATCGCAGCCCTTGATACCCTCGTCGAGTCCATGCTTATCACCCATCCAAAAACATCGCTTCAGCTGTTTCTGTTCCAGAAGACATCTTCGAAGAGCTGACACCCGTCTCTTATTGGACCTCTCCATCCAGTTCAATCTGGAGCCATCTCTTCCCAATTGTTGAAGTCAAATGCCAGTTTTTTTACGTTGTTCTTGATATAGTCATTGTATCTTTTCCTTTGTTTGTGCTGAGGACGTTTTCCGATATTCAGCACACCATAAAGCAATTGTTTTGGGAGCCTACCATCCTTCATCTGAATCATGTGTCCTGTCCATCACATTTGGGAAGCTTTTACACGAGTCTCTATGCTTTGGCAGTTGGCTCTGACTAGGACATCAGCATCAGGAGTTCTACTTTCCCATTTGACATTCAATATGAATCTCAGGCATTTCTGCTGGAAAAGCTCAAGTTTTTTTATATGTTTGCTGGGTAGCGTCCAAGTTTCAGAAGCATATAGAAGAACTGTCAGAATGCAAGTTCTATACACACATACCTTGGTATGGCTGGTAATGTCACAAACTGACCATACTATCCTTTTCAGCTTTCCGAAGACCACAGAGGCCTTCTGGATGCAAGGATATCTTTCAGCATCCAGTAAGCCATCTTTTGTAATTGTGCTGCCAAGGTAAGCAAACTTCTCGACTATCCCTAATCTTATTCCATGAAATATATACACATACATACACGCATAAAATGTTGGGGCTAATTAAAGTTTATCATAGTGATTTATGAAGTGTTGCTGAAAAAGTTCTTGGTTAAACACAATTCCCACATGCTGACAGAAATCACCTGTCCCGCCCTTGATACCCTCGTCGAGTCCATGCTTATCACCTATTCGAAGTTACCGTTTGTGTTCCAGATGATATTCTTCGAAGAGTTGACACCAGTCTCTTATTTGACCTCTCCATCCAGTTCAATCTGGGGCCATCTCTTCCCAATTGTCAAATGCCAGCTTTTTTAGGTTGTTCTTAATACAGTCCTTCTAACATTTCCTTTGTTTGTGCTGAGGACGCTTTCCTATACTCAGCACCCAATAAAACAATTGTTCTGGGAGTCAACTATCCTTCGCGAATTATGTGTCTTACATACATACATACATACATACATACATAATGGGCTTTTTATCTTTGATAATTAAATGTGCGTTAATTTTTGCTTTGTTTTGCTTTTTGCTTGAATGCCAAACTGGAATGTAGCTTCTGATAGGAATTTGATCGGATCATTTGCAAGTTTGTCAGCGAAAGGTTTTCGTCAGCAAAGAGCAGATCGTCAATGTCCATCGAGATTAGTTATTTATATCGATCAAATCATCGATTGAAGAGTTTGCGTTTAGTCTGTGCCGAGACAGCTTACACTTATCTACGTCATGTGCTTTCAGTGACTTCGGGAATTTATCACCATTCTATCTCTTGGAATTGAATTTCTCTTTATGTCACTCACTCACTCATCGCCCTCTCTGTCAATCATCGTTCTTTATCCCCCTCTCTCCCTTTCATTTGTATCTTTTTTTACCTTCCTCCTTTCTTATTTTCTTATATTTCTCTTCATGTCTCCCTCCCTTTCTCTCTCTCTCTCTCTCTCACTCACTCACTCCGTCTTTCTATCTCAATTCTCTATGCGTATCTCCCTTATTTTTACGTCATTTTCTCACTTTCACCTTTCCTGTTAACTTCCTCTCTCTTCGTTTCTCCCTCCCTTCTCTCACTCTATATATCAATCCTTCTCTCTATCAGCATTCTCTCTCTCTCTCTCTCTCTCTCTCTTTCTCTCTCTTAATCGTCTTTTGGGTCTTTTCTCCTTTTCTTTTCCTCTCCTTTTTTCTCCATTCATTTTTCTCTCTGTCTCTCCCGCTCTCTCTCTCTCTCTCTCTCTTACTTTTATATCATTTTATTCCTTTCCCTTTCCTTTGCATCATTATCTTCCTCTTTTCTACCCTCCTTTCTCTCTCTCTCTCTCTCTCTCTCTCTCTCTCTCTCTCTCTCTCTGTCAATCTGTCTTTCTATCGTCCTTAGTATGACGATAAACTATATCCGGCAGCAAGGCCTCTGATCGGGAGATTGGAGGTTATTGAGGAACGAGGAACCACCACGTAACTACTGTTGTTCCCAGGTTCACCCTGATCTGAAAGGGTAGCACCTCTTAGGGTCCGAGATATGGACAAATAGTGAACCCGAAAACAGAAATCAACAGTACATTTTTATAAGAAAATGAGCAACAATGCTATTTGGAATCGAATTTCGAACCATACCCTTTATTAACACCGAAATTACAACCAACGGAAGAAGGCCGGAGCGTACAACGGCCGAAAAGTTGTGAATATAGCAATGAAAATGAGGATAACAGTCCGAATATTGTAAATAATGCAAGTAATCATAATACCTCATCTCAGAGATATAGACAGTCATATAGAGAGACATAGACAGAAAGGCCGGAGCGTACAACGGCCGAAACGCTGCGAATATGTCAATGAAGATGAGGATAACAGTCCGAATAATGTAAATAATGCAAGTAATCAAAATCCCTCATTTCAGAGATTCAATCACCTGAAGAAGGTCAGAGCGTACAACGGCAGAAACGTTGTTCATATGGCAATGAAGATGAGGTTAGCAGTCCGAATAATGTAAATAATGCAAGTAATCATAATACCTCATCTCAGAGATTCAATCACCTGAAGAAGGCCAGAGCGTACAACGGCCGAAACGTTGTAAATATAGCAATGAAGATGAGGTTAGCCGTCCGAATAATGTAAATAATGCAAGTAATCATAATACCTCATCTCAAAGATTCAATCACCTGAAGAAGGCCAGAGCGTACAATGGCCGAAACGTTGTAAATATGGCAATGAAGATGAGGTTAGCAGTCCGAATAATGTAAATAAAGCAAGTAATCATAATACCTCATCTCAGAGATATAGACAGGACAATGAATGCAATACTAAAAACTATAAAGGTACATTTTTATATCAAAATTAGTAACAACACATTTTATGATATATACATCTAAAAAAACATACGTTTACTCTGAAAGCATAAAATTACGTACCAACTATTTATATTTCGGTATTAAATAACCCATCGAGATATTGATATGCCGCTAAACTAAATCAACCAACCAATCAACTACCTTCTCTCTGTCAGCATTCTCTGTCAGTCTGTCTGTCTGTCTCTCGTACTTTTACGTCTTTTGGGTCCTTTCACCTTTACTTTTATCTCCCTCTTTCTTCTTTTTCTCCCTCTCTTTCTTTCTATCTCTCAATCCTTCTCCCCCTCATCATTCTCTGTCGCTTTCTCCTTTACTTTTACGTTTTTTTCTATCATCTTTTCTTTCTCTCTCTCTCTCTCTATATATATATATATATATATATATATAAATATATATATATATATATATATATATATATATATATATATATATATATATATATATATATATTATAATTTTATTTTTAAAATATGATTCCATCGTGAGTCGTGTAAGGTTGGCTTGAGTTTTTTTTTCTGGCTACAATGGCTAACTTTATACGACTCCAAAAAATTGACATATAACAAACACTCCTATTTCATCAAAGCAGAGACCCCTTGATAATGAAAAATTAACCCCAGATTACACCTCCATTTCAAAACTATAAATGATTAAAATATTGCTTTGCTTAGTTATTCCAAACATCGCTTGAGGATGAAAATGACACCCAACATTTAAAGTTTAATATTGAAATTAAACTTGAATAAGGATGACGAGTTCTACTTCTGTATCAAGCACTGTTTTTGAAAATAAAAACAAAAGTACTAAAGGGCTTAGGATCATCAATCTAACAGTATATATATATATATATATATATATATATATATATATATATATATATATATATATATATATATATATAAATATATATATATATATATATATATATATATATATAATATAATATAATATAATATAATGTAATATAAAATGAAAAAATAACCACAGATTAAACCTCCATTTCAAAACTATAAATGAGTAAAACATTTCTTTGCTGAGTTATTCCAAACATCGCTTGAAGATGAAACAGTCATCCAACAGTTAAGGTTTAATATTGAAATTAAACTTGAATACGGATGACCAGTTTCGAAAGTTATTAATTTCTGTGTCGCGATGGGATCATATTTTTTTTAAATAATTATAATTTAGACTCTATCGAGTACTGTTTTTTTTTTTAAAACATAAAAACAAAAATATTAAAGAACTTCGGATCATCAATCTAAAAGTTCTTTCCTATCATATCAACACACACACACACACACACACACACACATATATATATATTTTCAACACTTCTGGTGTCTTATCATGGCCACTTGATTAGACACCAGATGTGTTGAAACAAAATGGCTATTTTTGTATGATTTTATAACATATTTATGTTATAATTTCGAATAAATTATACTTGCTCTACTCTGTATTGAGCACTCCTGATCTGGCTTCTCATCTGCAGTCTCTCTCTCACAGACGCGCCTCTCTATGTCTCTTTTACAAATACTTCCATTGTAATTGATCCGATGAGCTGCTATCGCTGGTTCCCAGGCTCCATGAATTCAAGCGTCCTACGAGGCTGGCATCCCGTTCCTACCCTTTCACTGTTGAAACTGTTAAATGTAGACGTCTCTTTTATTCCAATAGCTTCATATCTCGCACCTCACGCCTGTGGAACTCCCTTCCCTATTCCTGTTTCCCTGACAACTATAATCTCTCCAACTATTCAAATGTAACGTCAATCGACATCTCCAGTTGCATTGATCTATCTACCATCCTTCTCCACATCCTTTCCTCTATCCTATCTGCTCTTGCTCCAAATCCTTTGTAACCCCTTGCTAGTGGCTTTCAGCCTTGCCTGGGGTGAAAAGCTTAAAAAAAAAGAAAACTCTTTTAAGAATAGTATTTTTTGGTTATTGGAATTTATTCCGTATACACCAGTCCTATACTCTCACTTCCAAAAAATTCCAATTTGGACTCGTCTGTCCATTATAGATATTAGTAGTTTTTTTCCATATCCAGTGTTTATAAACAATCTTTTCTGTTTATTCACCTTCTATAACGGTTTTTTTATGGCAATGCGCACCATCTGAGCCCGACTGATCTAAGTTGATTTTTCACAGTTGCGAGCGACACTGGTTGGTTTTAGGAGGAAACATGTTCAAGTCTCAACTCTGCATCAGTTTTCCTTCTTTTCTTTCTTTTGCTCTCAATAATCAAGTGCTTATCTTCAGCGGCAGTTGTCACTTTTGGGGCTTCAGCTGTATTTCGGTCAATATTTGCGCCAGTTTCTATCTGCCTTTGTAACGAATATTATACCCAATGTTTAGAAATCTTCAATTTCTTGCCAATTTCTCTTTAAGAATTGCCTTTTTTATTAAAATTTCAATTTATGCCCTCACCGCAATGCTTACCTGCTTTGATCTTGTCATTTTGTGCAAATTATGTCAAATTTTGAAAATAAATTTGAAAATACAAGAAAAAAAAATGAATAAAATGCTTAATCGCAGTACCCTGTCTGTCGTCTTTAATGAAGCTTATAATTATATATATATATATATTTTAAGACTTTTTTTATGTTTATACATTCTTTTTATAGATACAAATATTTAAGTAAATGCTCTGTTTATAATAAACAGTATCAAACAACATTTACCGGGGTGAATGTCCGAGAAACTTTCATAGAAAATATTCGTCCTCCGACAGGAATCCAACCTGTATACTATACGGAACCGCCATATAGCCTGACGATTTGACAACAGATTAACCGATTTGGCCACAGAGGATCGTTCCGTTAGCAAGGTCGAATTTACTGCCTTTAATCTTCAATCTTCCATGAATCTTTCACGTACATTCATATCTGCTCAAAGCATATCCAAATGTAAACAAATGACGTCGCACATTATGAAATGGACATAAAAATGTCTTAAAATAATTGTCGGACTTTGTCCATTTCATAAGATACATATATATATATATATATATATATATATATATATATATACATATATACATATACATATATATATACATATATACATATACATATATATATACATATATATATATACATATATATATATATATATATACACATATATATATATATATATATATATATATATATATATATATATATATATATAACTGAATAATAATTTTGTGGATTTGAATAATTTTACGGTTGTGTGTGACACTAGTGGAGGTGGAGAGGAATTAATTCCACCTGTTAATTCGGGAGCAGTTTTTCTTGTATTTATTTTGTTCTTAATAATCAAGTGTTTATCTTCAGCGGCAGTTGCCATTTTTGGTGCGCCAGATCTTTTCTGTTAAGTTTTGCATCTATTTTTAACTGCCTTTGTAACGATTATTGTACTCCGTATCTAGAAATCTTCAACTTCATGCCAATTTGTCTTTGAGAGTAGCCTTCTTTTAATAAAATTTCAATTTGTACCCCACCTCAATACTTAGCAGCTTTGATTTTGCAATTTCTTGCAGATTACTTAATTAAGTATATGAAAATACTGTCGTAATGGTACAATCTATTTTTCTCCAAACAGAGACAACTACATATGGTTTGTTTACAAGATTATTCTGTAATGAGTTAACATTCTGCACCTACATTAACATTTTAGTTAGCTGAAAATGTTCGTAGCCTCACAAATTATACAAAGGGTTAATGGCGAAAGCAAAATATTTATAATTTAGAAAAATATATTATGCATAGACGAATCCAAATTTGGACATTTGAACGCAATCTTCACGTCAGAAATATAAAACAGACTGTCAGAAATGTAGGACGTCCATGGTTAAGATAGAAAACAGTCTGAAGAGCAACTTGTCAGCTGTCAATATTCCTCATAACACCCTCAAGAGCTTATCCTTGGAGCAGGTAGAATGAAGATCAACACGTTTTTGTGGATTCAGCAGTTTTCAATCTGCTAGTCTGAATCGTCTTCAAGAGAGCAAGATCTAAAAGGTCAGCCAATCTAACAGTGATCTCATACCACAATCCTCACCCTTGCTCCATATGGGGCCTCCTTTGTAAATCACTAGCGGGTTTTAAATGCCACTTAAGATTATCGCACAAAATTTCATAACTGAAACAGTTGGTTAAGTTGTCAAATCCTCATACGTCGAAACCGACGGGAGAGTCCATTATATATATATATATATATATATATATATATATATATATATATATATATATATATATATATATATATATATATGGCCGAGTGGTTAGAACGTTCGCTTTCTGACCACGAGACCAGAGTTTAAATCTCACCATGGTCGATTTGTCAGGAAGGAGACTTCCTGATGTTATCGGAATGGATCGAGGTCGATTTTTGGAAAGTGCCTGAAAACCATACCACGGTTTGACCCAAGCCTTGCGAATGAAATTGGGCTGTCGATAGATGTGCTAGCACAAAGCCACAAGACATGTTCGCCTTGTTCAGATTGTTGATCACGCTCGATAACACGCTCCGTCCCAGAAAACTGTAACAAAGGTTTGCTCAGTATAGCTGCAATTGATTACTAAGAATAAAATAAATATAAGAAAACTGCTCCAGAATTAACAGGTGAACTTAATTCCTCCCGGCCTCAACCAGTATGTGGGTGTTGAGCAAACACAAATGATTGGCTAGGGGATAGGGATTGGCTAGTAGACCATTATCCTCGAATACGAGTGGCCAGCTATTATTATATACTAAATATGTAATAGGCAGGAACGATTCCAGGCCAAACGCGGGGATTTAAAAAGTGCTCAATACACAGCTGAGAATTGAAATGGGTTTGGCAGGAAAACTCTATTCTTTCAAGTTAAAAATTATTTTTCCCGTCGTTTCGATACGGAAATGACGTCATTACTTGCGCGTAGTGCGTAAGAAGTGGCTCAGTCATTAGCTAGATATCAATTCCTTCAATTCGGTTAATGGACCGAGTGACGTATTTACACGAAATGCTGAAGTGAAATAAAGTAACAAGATACCTAGGGCCAACATATTCTGCCAAAAGAATGCTTTAAATTCAAA
>OZ038512.1:72210631-72275631 GCA_964036315.1 Acanthosepion esculentum
GAAACTTGGTTCCTCTACTCCTGACAGGAGATACTGCTGAGCGACTTTCATTTTCGCTGTCTGAGACGCCTTCTGGGCATCAACTGGCCCCCGACCGGATCACCAATGCTGTAGTTCTCACCCGTGCCCAGTTACCTAGCCTATATGTCCTTCTCAAACAGCGCTGGCTTGGACATGTACACCGTTTGCTGGATGGGAAGATTCAGAAGGTCTTTCAATGAGAGGACCTGGCCACCGGCAAGAAGGCGCAAGAACGACCTCATCTCCATTTCAAGCACGTCCTCAAAGGGGGACATGAGGGCGATGAACATCGAGAGGTGGGAAGATGTCGATGGCTCACGCTGGACAGAAGAATTACAGCGAGGAGACACAAAGGCTTGCCACCGGGGAGAAGTTTGCTCGACGGAAAAAAAACAAGGCAACATCGGAGGAGATCGTCTTCACATACATTCATTGTAATCGAGACTGTCACTCCCTAGTGGACCTGTACAGCCATAACAGATGCCGCACCACCATCAGCAGCTGGGGTATAACTCTGGGTGCAGATTCAATGTTTTTCGAGACCGACGGATGCTACACAATCCAGCGCTATACGGCGGGCTCTCTACATCTTTTCTTTCTATTTTTTTTTTTTTTTTTTTTTTTTTGCGAACGTGAATGCAGTAAAATCGTGGCTCAGCTGATTTGAAATCGGATGTGCTTGGAGAGGGGCAGTATTTCGTCACTCGTTAGTGAGAGTTGGCAAAGATTGCTCTGATATCTATGACATCATTCCTTTCAGCCGACAACTTTGCAGACGCGTCCAGGCGGCAGATGAAACGTCACTCGAGTGGCACAGCGGGCCTGGTTTTGGCGGGAAGCCACATATCCCGACTGTTTTAGTTATCACGCCTCATTCCTCTCATGAAATAGAATTGTTTTCAGCGCTGGATAATAACGTATCTTTTTACAGATATACAAACGCAAGGACACACACTCTGACACACACAAAGACACACACTCTGACACACACACAGACACACATACATACACACACACAGACACACACACGATAGAAATGCCTCCTATTTATCGCCACGTAAACTACGAACGATACCGAGAACAGTTCTTTATCAAAATACAAAGACTAGCGCTGCATAATAACAAAGAGGTTTTAGAAAATACAGGACTTGAAGACTTCCAGCAGCAGCAACAACTAAAATGACTAACACATGCAACTCGAAGAGAAAATAATGACATAATCAATATTTTGACTTTCCACACTACTTTAGAAAAAAGTTTAGGAAGGACCCCCCCCCATCAAAACTACATCCATTGGTTCTACATTATCACTAGTTATTTTGAAGAGCATATAGGCTCGTTCATGAATATCTACACGAGCGAAGATACTTCACTTTTTCACACACGGTGCTGTCGCCACTACTGAAATGTATCAAACACCACCTGTGTTCACATCCACTGTTTCGTTTCTATATGCGGACAGCCAGATTCACTAGATGTCAACGGACGCATTTTTTTCATATGACACTTCTACTTCAAATTCACTTTTTATTGTGTGTATGCGTGAGTATTGTTGTGTTATCAAGTAATACCTGTCTAATATTATGGGTATGGCTATGTTTTTCTAAGAAATGTTTTTTAATGGAACTAAGATTAGAAATTCCAAATATTGGACAGTTTTTGTCTTTATTTTCTCCCGAAGGTAAAGCCATTGTATGAAGCTAACAACGGCACATGATCAAACATAATAAACATTCGTTGTATGTTATATTTAACAATATATGTTTGAATATATATATATATATATATATTAGCTTAAAAGCCACCCTATCGGACAGCATTTAAGCTAGCTTCTGCATGTTCAGGAGTTTTGGAATCCCTAAGTCTTTGCATATTCTCAGCATTGGAAGCTTTCCTGGCTGCCGTTTGATGTGGGTCTTTATTTGCACGAGACTTTCTTTTCCTGGCTGCAACCTTAGCTCTTTTGGTTGCAACCTGGCCCTCTGTTGGCGGAGATTTCTTTTTGCGATGCATACTGCTGCTGCTGAATGCGATAGGCAACAATTAACTACAGAAGAACTCAAAGTTGATCTCTGCATTTTGCATTTATATTTAAGCTTACCTTTTAAAAGTTCAACGATAATTCTTCTGCCGCCACTTAATTTAAAGATAATTTGATGTTCGTAGGTCCTTACTTTCCGTACAGTTATTTTTATTTCATGGGGGACTTTCGTTGGATTTCGCAACTAATTTTTAATTGTTCCCAAATGTATTTCCAAGTTATAAAAATTGTCTTCGTACGAAAAAATTTGTCGCAAAAATTCACGTAATCCAAAATGTCAGGATCGCAGGTCCGGATCTGGTACTGAATGTTTTTCATTTGCTCGAATTTGCTCGTGAATTCGGCCTGATTCCAAAATGGTATATGTTGGGCTCCGGGCTATAGGAGTGTTGTGGTTTTGTTAGGACCAGAAATAAAGACATAAGAGATGAATTGAGTTAAATATATTAAAAGAAACAGTAATACAAACATATACAAACGAGAGTGTTACAGCAAGAATGTTCGGTCCGACTGTCAGAGCTGACTGCTGGAAACTTGCTTCTACAAAAGGCAGTACCTGCTCCTATTTATAGCTGGGAGAGTCCATGCGTGCGTGGGTAATTTACCATAACAAGGAGTAAATTTGAAAAAGTGTCACACACTGATATTCGCATATATATATATATATATATATATATATATATATATATATATATATATATATATATATAACATATTTTTTAGGTGTACAGTATTATGAGTAATAGATATTGAAGAGAGAGAGAGAGAGCGTGTATAAATATATGAATGGGTATTGAGGGCAACACCAATTGGCAGCAGTCTATTTCATACTTGAATTCAATCGTCTGGGCATGGATGACTTGAAGATTTCATTCAAGCATGTAACAGACTTTCGCTGCTTGGTGTTGACTTCAGAAACCACTCATATATATATATGTGTGTGTGTGTGTGTGTGTGTGCGCGCGTGTATAGAAATAGAAATATATATATGTGTGTGTGTGTGTGTGTGTGTGTGTGTGTGTGTGTGTCTGTGTGTGTCTGTGTCTGTGTGTGTGTAATATATTATATATATTATTATATTATTATTTATATATTATATGCGCGGTAATTATTAGAAAGCGCTCAATATCAGAGATAGAGCTAACATATATATATATATATATATATAATATATATATATATATATATATATATACATTAATATATATCCATATTTTTGTATATTTATATATATATATATAAATAAAAAATATATAAAATTTCTTCCTCGCACCTATATATATATATATATATATATATATATATATATATATATATATGTCATTCACAGACAGTAATGTTTCGTTGTATCACAGCTCCTCAGTGTGACTAGACTTCCGAATGCCTCAAGCCAGGATTGAAACACAATTAATTTGGTGTCAGCCAGAACTATCTTCACTCGGTAGATTTACACAACTAAATCTAGCGTATTGTTTTTACAAATGTAAACAAATGCCAATCAGACAAAGTGCTCCATTCATATTACTAAAGAGCTTTGCATTAGTGCAGGTGGCTGTTGTTTATAGAATTAGCTTATCACTCAACAGTGCTCACTGAGATGTATTATATATATGTATATATATATATATATATATATATATATATATATATATATATATATATATATATATATATATATATATATAGGTGAGATGAAGAAATTGTGGTCTAAATTACGCAGAAATGAAAATAACACTGACATCTCATTTTGACAGATACATTTACCAAAATTACACAAAAATATCTTAGAATAGGAAAGAGTAAATTTATTCAATAAGATTGCCATTGGCATCAACCATGGCCTCAGAATCACCTGCAAATCGTCTGTGCGGTCTCCTTGTTTGAGTTGATAAATGCTGCCTTAATCCTTGCCTTCAGTTCATCTTTGGTGTTACAAGGAGTTTTGTCGGTCTGTCTCTCAAGTGCGCCCCACACATAATAATCAATGGGGGTTTCACTATGGGGAGTTAGTTGGCCAGATGTAAGGAGTGATGTGGTTGCAGAAATTGTCTGAA
The DNA here is from genome assembly GCA_964036315.1 of Acanthosepion esculentum. Classification (NCBI taxonomy): domain Eukaryota; kingdom Metazoa; phylum Mollusca; class Cephalopoda; order Sepiida; family Sepiidae; genus Acanthosepion; species Acanthosepion esculentum. Next base: position 72,214,748 of record OZ038512.1, read on the forward strand.
ACCCATGAATGTATTCTCCTGCTTGTGTGGCATGGTGCAGAGTTCTGTTGCCAGGCATAGTGTCTTCCAGCAGCCGTCTCCAAATTTCTGGCGGTCTGGATTGCGTCGTTGGGCTCTTTTTCTCACAGACGGTGCCCAACTGACCCTACTATACTGTGCAGTCGACAAAATCAAAAGCAAATAACGCGCATGTGCAAAATTAAACATATAAAATGAAGATAATTTACCCATCGCACCCTGTATATACATATATATGCGCGTGTGTCTCTGTGCATATATATATATATATATATATATATATAGAGAGAGAGAGAGAGAGAGAGAGAGAGATAAATCAATTTTGTATATATATATATATATATATATATATATATACATATATATATATATATATATATATTGCTTAGTAAAGGTTCAAAGAATATATCTCTTTGATCAGCTGCAGTATTTTGAGTAACGACGCTCGTCCGAGGCAGATGGTCCGATAAATATATTGAATTATTTCAAGAAATCATATTAATAACTGATCGTTGATACCACAGTTACCCTGATAAGTTTGGACATTATAAACGTGTATTGAACTAATACATTTATAAACTATTGTTATTCTAGTTATATCTAGACCATTGTTTTGACAAAGATTCTTCTGACCTTAATATCATTTTATATTCTAACGTATTTTGATAGGTTTCACTGAGATGTATTATATATATATATATATATATATATATATATATATATATATATATATATATATATATATATATATTAATACACAATAAAATCCAAAATCACCTCATATGGGCAATAAGCTTATTTCAACCGACAAAAAAATAAAATTCGTCAGTCTTATTCAACGCCGGTATAGACTGAGTCCGTGTTGGAATTAGAAATTTAACTATATATATGTATATATATATATATATATATATATATATATATATATATATATATATATATATATATATATATATATATATGTAGAATTATTTATTCGAAAATTATAACATAAATATGTTATAAAATCACTACAAAAATAGCCTTTTTGTTTCAACACTTCTGGTCTTATATATATATATATATATAATGAGAAGAGGTTATAGTAGTTCCAACGAGAGAAAAGTGTGTATATTAAAAAGAAGAGAGAAACCGCAAACGTTTTTGGTTGTGTTTTTTTTTAAAGAAATATATTATGCTTTATTTTCCATCATTTTGCTACACGTGTTTCGGTCTCGCGACCTTTATCAGGCAAAGAGTGGGTATTTCCACATATTATTAAAAGGAATTAATTTTTCTTATGTTTTTCGATGTTAAATATTCTCGATATTAGACATTCTGTTTTTTGTGTGTTAGTGACCCAAATGTCTTCCTTGAACTGGCAGTGAAAAAGTTCTGCGTGAAGGGTAATAAAACAATTATGATTGGCCCGAGAAAGGGTGAGAAAGATATCTGTATTCTTATCTTTTAATGACCCCTGTGTATTCTTAGATCTATTTTCATTTTTTGTTTTTGTCAGCATGCGCATGTATACGCGCACTCCCTCTCTATACATACATACTATCTTATTATAAGGAATTAGTATACACATATGTACACATACACATATACACACGCACACACATACTTCCTATGTTGCGTAGGGTTCGCGTGTATGCCCGTGAGCAGTCTTGTTTTTGCCAATATGTGCATATATATATATATATATTAATACGTGTATGTATACGCGCGCACTCTCTCTATACATACATACTGCCTTCTTATAAGGAATTAGTATACACACATGCAAACACATACACATATACATACATATATACATACATACACATGAGGATATTGTCCAGCATTCACTGCCATATTGCAAGACTGATATCAAGTAACAGTTCAGTATCTTTTCTTTGTTTCTTACGATATTTTCTTGTTTCTTAATACTTTGCTTAGCTTTTATAAGGCACCTTTCTTTATGTTGTGACTAAATGAATGGTCACATGGAATAACAAAAGAAGTGTTCGCAGATTCGTTCGGTATTCGTCCGTCTCGCGAGCCGATGAAATAGCACTGTAGTTGCTAGGCGATGGAGTTACATCGCCTCTGGTGACTGTGTAGTCCCACTCTGAAGCAGCAATCTCTCAAGCACCTGGCGCAGATGAAACTGGATGACACGTAGACGGAGGCTGTCCTTGCTTTTCTTCTGGATCTCTTTGCTGCCTGCTGATCTTCCCTCGCGTCTTCTGCTGTCGTGATGCCGTCTGTGATTGTGACGCGGCTTCCCAGGTGTTGGGGTCGATGTCGGCCAGCTTCATATCTCCTTTGCAGACATCCTTGAAGCGGAGCTGAGGTCTTCCAGTTGGACGGGACCCCTCACACAGCTCTCGGTACAGGATGGCTTTTGGGATGCGGCCGGTACCCATGCGACGTACGTGCACCAGCCATCTGAGACGTCTTTGGCCGAGCATCGAGAACAGGCTGGGGATGCCGGCACGTTAAAGGACCTCTGTGTTAGTGACCCTGTCTTGTCACTTAATGTGCAGGAGACGTCTAAGGCAGCGGAGGTGGAAGGTGTTTAACCTCTTCTCCTGACTGGCGTAAGTTGTCAAGGACTTGCTGCTGTACAGGAGGGTGCCGGGGACGCAGGCCCGGTAGACCTGTAGTTTGGTGTTCTCCGTCAGCTGGCTGTTGTTCCAGACGCGCTTGGTTAGCTTGGCCATAACGATGGTTCCTACTGAAATGTGCGAAGAAGGCCAGTAAGTCTAAAGCCGCCCGTGGCAGTAACAGTAAGAAAAGAATGAAGACGAGGAAGGAAAGCTACTCGATCTATATTTACAAAGTATTGAAGCAGGTTCATCCTGATACCGGCGTCTCTAGCAAAGCCATGTCCATCATGAACAGCTTTGTCAACTATCTTTTTGAGAGAATTGTCGCCGAAGCCAGTCACCTGACCCACTACAACAAACGTTACACCCTCTCCAGCCGGGAAGTACAGACCGCTGTTCGTCTCCTTTTGCCAGGAGAATTGGCCAAACATGCTGTGTCTGAGGAAACCAAGGCTGTTACCAAATAGACCAGCACCAATTAAACGTTGTTTACGGTTAAATTCTTCATATAGTCGATTATGAAAAGCAAATTAGTAGTATTATAACAGAATAGTAGTACTATACTTGAAAGTGTGTGACGGTACACTGTTTTCCCTCTACAATCAGTCTTATACCAAGTGGAAGAGTCCACCACCGACTCATTGTAGGTAGTACACCACAGCACTATCATAATGCGCATTCAGATTTCAGTGTCTTACTTTCCATTCTCTGTTATGTTGGAGTTTTGGGGTACCTTGGTATACTAGTGAGCCAGCCAAAATGAGTTGGCTCATTTTATAGTTCACCAATAGAAGAGTTAACCAATCAGAAGGCTCAAAATATTCAATACGACATGTATAGAAGCGGCCATGTTTTTTCCGGAATATTCACTGCCTGCCTTTGATATCGAAGACTGAAGAATTACGGAACAGCTGCTGGTGGTATTGGCGATATAGTCAGATTCAGTAGAGTGTCTGACTCGTGAGTGTTAATCTTTAACGTTGTTTCATTGAACAGATTACGTACTGGGCTGGATTCGATATTCATAGACTATGGTCAACATGGTCAACATGTTAAAACACTACCCAGATATTTAAATTGTTGTACTTGTTTGATTTTGGCATCTACCCCGATTTGTAATTTGCATTTTGGGTTCAACTTTTTGCTAACAAAACCATTGCTAACAATCTAATCTGCAATGGTCAGTGTAGATTTTGTAAAAGGTATCTACTGCCATTCAAATTATAACAAGTTCATTCATCGACACAATTATGTGCTACAGCAAGAATTCTTCATTAACCCAGAAGACAATCAGAACATACCACCTTGAAAATAAAACCCCGTTTTGATCCACATAAATAAAAATGTGGTATTAAATTCTCATACGACTTGAGAATATATTAATAATAATGACATTGAATAAAAAAAAAGTCCAGCAGATTATATACGGAAACATTAGCACTAACATAATTTTTGTTTCCTATCATCGGCCTTCTTCAGGTGATATACGTCGGTGCCCGTGCACATGACCCAGTGAATAAAAACTTTGATTGAAGTAATCCAGTGACTTGACCCAAAGAATTGTAAGTTCAATACCAGGCCACAGAAGAGATGAACAAAAACTTGGAGAGTTGATTTAGTAAAGGGAAATCACTCAAACTGAGATATTCAGAAAAAGCATGACATGTGGAACTAGAAATATCTACCCCGGTCGACGAAATAAAGCCTTCGGTTCGAAATTCCAACATATATCACCTGAAGAAGTTCGGAGCGTACAACGGCCGAAACGTCGTGAATATGACAATAAGGATGCGGACAGCAGTCCGAACAATGTAAATAGTCTAAATATTTATAATACCTCATCTCAGAAATATAGACGGAATGTTCAACTCGAAATTTCAACGTATACCACCTGAAGAAGTTCGGAGTGTACAACGGCCGAAACGTCGTGAATGAAAATAAAGATGAGGACAACAGTCTGAACAATGTAAATAGTCTAAATAGTTATTTCTTATCTCAGAAATATAGACAGATAGTTCGGCTCGAAATTCCAATATATACCACCTGACGAATGTCGGAGCGTACAACGACCGAAACGTCGTGAATGGAAATAAAGATCACGACAACAGTCTGAACAATGTAAATAGTCCAAATAGTTATAATAATTCATCTCGGAAATATAGACAGATTGTTCGATTTGAAATTCCGATGTATACCACCTGACGAATGTCGGAGAGTACAACGACCGAAACGTCGTGAATATGACAATAAAGATGAAGACAGTAGTTCGAACAGTGTAAATTTCAACATATTTAGAGCCTAAAACATTTTTTGTTCAAGGTGAAGGCTGTGTATTATTCAAATTTGTCTGGTATTCTTTGGGTTCTCTTCTTATAGGCACCGCTCTGTTTGCTACCGATTCAGCCAGGGAATGATTCCACAACTAACAAGGAAGTACATCATGATACAACAGAACGAAATACGGTGGTGAATCTCTGAAGGAATCGTTGAAGCCATGAAATTTTGTCTGAAATAGAATTAATCCAGGAAGCTAATAGATGCTAACAAAATATTCGAATCGGTAACAAATATCTGCTACACATACAAAGGCCAATCCAAAGTTAGGTTTGGTTTGGTTTGGTTTGTTTTACGGCATATCAACACCTCAATGGGTTATTTAATGCCGACAAAATTTTTATTGCTGGTAATGTTTTTCTTCAAAAATCTATTTCGGGGAATATTTTTCCTTGAAGAAATCTATAGCTGGTCATATTTTTTTCAAAGAATGTATAACTGTTTGCATTGCTGGTATTTTTTTTAATTTATTGCTGATAATAATTTTCCCTTCAAAATTATTGCCGGAAATGATTTTTTTTATTACAAAATATTTCTGGTATTAAAACCTATTTTACACAAGTTTGGGTGTTAACTATTTGCCCATAACTGGGACCCTAACAGGAACTACCACCCCGGGTCAGGGTGGACCTGGGAACACCAGCAATTAAGAGGTGGTTCCACGCTCCTCAAAGCCTCCTGATCAGAGGCATTGCTGTTGGACGAAGTTTATCGTCTTTCCCAGGACGCGGATGAAGTTTATCGTCATACCCAGGACGAGCCAATCCAAAGGAGAGCCAGAACGACCATAATAATAAAATGAAGGAGAAAATGTGTTGTTTTTTTTTGTTTTTTTTATTTTTTTTTGTTTTTTTACTTATTTAAAAGATAGCGTAAATGAAAGAAACAAGTGAAGAATTCTTTAAAAGCGAAGTGAAAAGCGAAATATCTGGACTCTAATAAAAACAAAAAGCAGAATCAATATTTGGTTTGATTGGTTTAGATTGGTTTATTTTGTTTTACAGTATTTCAACATCAATGAGTTATTTAATGCCGACAACATTTCTTATTGCTGGTAATATTTTGTTTCGTCAAAAATCTGTTTCTGGTAATATTTTTCCTTCAAAATTGTATTGCTGGTAATAATTTTTTTCAAAAAATAGTCATAGTTAACTATTTGCCCATAGCTGGGACCCTAACAGGTGCTACCACCCTGGGTCAGATTGGACCTGGGAACCCCAGCAATTAAGAGGTGGTTCCACGCTCCTCAAAACCTCCTGATCAGAGGCCTTGCTTCTGGATGTAGTTTATCGTCTTACCCAGGACGCGGATGCAGTTTAACGTCTTATCCTCGTCGAGAATCAATACTTGGGGGGAATCCGTAATGAGATATACGACCGAATTTTTTAACTCGACAAGAGACGAAAGAAGGAAACTTATGACAAGGCACGTAAGTTTGGAATTGGTTTCATTTTCATCTAGTCTGGTGTTCTTGTTAGATATCTCGAGATTCTTGAAAACGCCCAAGGAAGAATTAGGAACAGAAACATTAATAATGAACGGGAAGAGTAAAGAGTAATCAGGAGGACAGTAGATAGCAGTTGACATTTCATTTAAATTCTTGTAAATTAAAGATGGCTGGAGAACATGGAACCGGAAGAGAGTTCCACAAACGAGAAGTTCGAGAAAGAAAACTGTTAGAATTTACGGTTACATCTAGTCAGCTCAACTGTAAATTGATGAGATCTCGACGCTAGTCTAGTACTCAGCTTAAATTTAAAAAAGCCTAGGTACCATAGCAAAGAGCTCTTTCGGACAATTACCATGGTTTACACTGTTATCTGTTCTAACTTAGCATATCAGCTTCAATGACTTTTTCGCTGTTGTGACGTGGCTTCCCTATGTTTGTACTATATTTTCATAGCAATTGTTCTAATGAGCTTTCCTCTGTGGTACCTTGCCTGTATGAATTTAAACGTAGAACTACATCGGCAAACAAGTCTCATCATCTTACTGTTAAAATAACTGGATGTATAAAGAAGTTCTATTCAAACAGATTATTTTCTTGCACTTTTCGCTTGTGGATCTCTCTTCTGGTTTCTTGCTTTCCTGCTGGCCAGGATCTCCAAAAAATAAATGCAGAATCTTCTACTTTTCTTTCTTTTACTCTCAGTAACCCCTTTCGTCTTAGCGGCATTATCGCCTTGCTTGGAGTGAAATGATTTTTTTTTAAATGTCCATGAAGACTGGAAGGCAGAATAAGTACAATGAAGTTATCAGACATCTCAAGAACGACAAATACAGCAGGACAACAACAACAATAAGATAAAGGACCAAGCAGCAGGTTGATTTTTTAAATATAATAAACATCATTAAACGATTCTTCTTTATGAGCTGTGGGCCCTTCGGGACATAGGCGATCATGGCCTTCCATAACTTCCTGTCCCTTGTAGCTCTTAATAAATGTCTCTTTTTGCTATTTCTTCGAAACCCTGTTTCGCCGTCCAATTACTCAAGCCCATCAAGTATGTTATACGCTGTTTCCGTCTTGTGAGTATCAAATTTTCCAAGTCATCCTTCCTCATTACGCGGCCCAGAAATTTAAACTGCCTCTTTCTAATGTTAAGTAGACATTTCCTTTTTGTTTCCATTTTCTCTAATACCTCGTCCTAGCTCATATGTTCGATCCATAGTATTCTCAGTATCCTCCTGTAGAACCACATCTCTGTTGTTTCAAGTCTATTCTTCATCTTTGAGGAGATTGTCCAACGTTCATTGCTCTATAGGAAGAAAGATGCCAGGTAACAGTTCAATACTCTTTTCTTTGTTTTTAACGAAGTTTTTCTCTCTCTTAATACTTTGCTTAGCTTTTGGAATGCATCTTTGTTTATCCCAATGTGTCTTCGGATTTTATGTCGCACTTTCCATCCTCTGTTAGAACACGTCCCAGATATTTAAATTTTTATACTTGTTTGATTTTGGTATCTCCTATTTGTAATTTGCATTTCGAGCTGACCCTTTTGCTAACAACCAGGCATTCTGTCTTCTTGTAGTTCATGTTTAATCCTTTCTTCTCGATTTCCTTCACCATCTTCTGCAGGGGTTTTTGTAGTTTTCTTTCTGTGTCTGCTATCAACACTGTGTCATCTGCATATCTTAATGTTTTTAAAAATGAATCCTGGTAGGGCATCTCATTTTCTTACAACTGCCTCGCCGTATAAGCTGAATAAGTCCGATGAGAAGACACATCCTTGTCATACATCCTTTTATATTTTTGTATATCTACTGAACTCAATTTTCTATCCGTATGCAGGCGGTTTGCCGCCCGTATAGGTTCTTGATTATTTTAATATCCTTCCCAAATATGTCAAGGTTGCTGATCAATTCTAACATCTCTTTGTTGCGTAATTTATCGAACACATTTGCTTAATCTACAAAGTTTCCGTAAAATCTGGACTCATGGGCAAAAATGCATATATTTCAAGAAATTAAATTTTCAACAACGTTTTATTGAACAGGAATATTAACAAATAACATCTTCAATATGATTGCCAACGTTTGTGATGCAAAGGTTGATGCGCTTTCCAAGATCCACGTGAACTCGATGCCATAACTCCACATTGTCGTCAATTTTAGCACATTCACTCTTTATGCGTTCAATCAAGTGTGTTGCATCTGTGATTTTCATTGAGTACACCTTCTCCTTTAGTATACCCCAGAAAAAGAAGTCAATTTTTCTTCTTTCGAAAAAACAATGTTTAATTTGATTGTTTTGCTTTCGATTCTTGAATTGATTCAATGACCAATCCATAAGGAATGAAGAAAAGTTGACAGCTTAAGAAAAGCAAGTTAGATGAATAAAAGATTTATTGCTATCTATGTATTTAAAAGCCAAAATATATGTAGTGTCCCTAAAGTCTTGACAATCTAGGCAAAAACGCATATTAAAAAGAAATTAAATTTTGAACAGCATTTTATTGAATTGGAATATTAACAAATAACATCTTCAATATGATTTCCATCATTTGTGATGCAAACGTTGATGCGCTTTCCAAGATTCACGCGAACTCGATGCAATAACTGCACATTGCCGTCAGTTTTAGAGCATTCGCTCTTTATGTATTCTATCAAATGTGTTGCACTTGTTATTTTCATTGAGTACACCTTCTTTAGATTACTCCAGAAAAAGAAGTCAATTCTTGCTTCTTCCGACAAATGTTTAATCTATAGAGGTAAAATATATAGTTAATGAGATTTCCTATGTGTCCAGACTTTAGGGACACCCTTTATGAAGCACAGGTATACGTCCTTCTGAATTTGTATTTTCCTCTCTGATAACATCCTGAGCATAAATATAGCGTTCCTTTCTCCCCAGTGTCTTTGACGCACCCGCACTGTCCTTGTCCTATCTCCGGTCTGATTCTTCTGGGCTCTCTATTCATCAGAATTCAGATGATAAGTTTTGTTATTTGTCGATATTTCTGGGGTGAAGTATTGTAACTATTTACACTATTTACATTGTTCGGACTGTTGTCCTCAACTTTGTTGGCATATTCACAATGTTTCGGCCGTTGCTTCGAACTTCTTCAGGTGATATACGCTGGAATTTCGAACCGAACCCTTTATTTCGTTCATTGGAGTATACTGTTCTAGTTCCACCTGCCATGCCTCTTCCGAATATCTCAGTTTCAGTTATTACCCTTTAGTGACTCAACTCTCGAAGTTTGTTTTTTTGTTCCCAAATGTTGTGATAAATATGACGACAAAAATGAGGACAATAGTCCGAATAATGTAAATAGTGTACATAATACCTCATCTCAGAAATATAGACAGATACTGAAGGTCCGAAACGTTGTAATAAATATGGCGACAAAGATGAGGACAATAGTCCGAATAATGTAAATAGTGTACATAATACCTCATCTCAGAAATATAGACAGATACTGAAAGGCCGAAACGTTGTGATAAATATGGCGACAAAGATGAGGACAATAGTCCGAATAATGTAAATAGTGTACATAATACCTCATCTCAGAAATATAGACAGATACTGAAGGGCCGAAACGTTGTCATAAATATGTCGACAAAAATGAACAATAGTCTGAATGATGTAAATAGTGTACATAATACCTCATCTCAGAAATATAGACAGATACTGAAAGGCCGAAAAGTTGTAATAAATATGGCGACAAAGATGAGGACAATAGTCCGAATAATGTAAATAGTGTACATAATACCTCATCTCAGAAATATAGACAGATACTGAAAAGCCGAAACGTTGTGATAAATATGGCGACAAAGATGAGGACAATAGTCCGAATAATGTAAATAGTGTACATAATACCTCATCTCAGAAATATAGACAGATACTGAAAGGCCGAAACGTTGTAATAAATATGGCGACAAAGATGAGGACAATAGTCCGAATAATGTAAATAGTGTACATAATACCTCATCTCAGAAATATAGACAGATACTGAAAAGCCGAAACGTTGTGATAAATATGGCGACAAAGATGAGGACAATAGTCCGAATAATGTAAATAGTGTACATAATACCTCATCTCAGAAATATAGACAGATACTGAAGGGCCGAAACGTTGTCATAAATATGGCGAGAAAAATGAACAATAGTCTGAATGATGTAAATAGTGTACATAATACCTCATCTCAGAAATATAGACACATACTGAAAGGCCGAAATGTTGTGATAAATATGGCGACAAAGATGAGGACAATAGTCCGAATAATGTAAATAGTGTACATAATACCTCATCTCAGAAATATAGACAGATATAGATGAGGACATCAGTTTGAACAATTTAAATAGTGCAAATAATGATTTTTGTTATACGGAAACCAATCACACAAATTAAATATAGTTATAAGAAACCTAATTCATCGATCCGTATTTGCGCGATCACGAATTCCAGGATTGTTGGGACCCCACATGTAGTGCAGTCGCAGTAGAAGTAGCGTTTCTTGGGCAAGTTTTGAATTCAGAATTATCTTCTCCTATACCGGTTACCACACAAGGTTATAGAACCCAATCTGTCTATTTACCCATAGCTGGTGGCGTATGAAAGGATTCATCTCGGTATGCAATGGGTCCGGCTGGAATTCGAACAGCGTTTTCCGATTACTCAATCCGAGTCGCTATCCATTGCTCTCTGCCTCCATATATATTAATCTAACAATAAAAGCAAATTAAACTCCCCCCTTACGACAAAAAACTAAAAGCCTCCATCATGATCACAACCAACGATGCAAAGTAAGATATCAAAACTTCAATATGGCAATTTTCTCTGTAAATTCGCTTTCCCACTTAGAAAATCTCTAACAATAATAATTCAACACATATATTGTTTAGAAAACCACGATATTTCTTATCTGTTAATGTTGAGCTCCGTGTCGTCTCTGCTTTCACTTCTTCTGACCTCCAATTTTACCCCATCGAACCTCCCTTCATCATAACTGCACCAACGACGGACACATTTTATTTATTTATTTCGCTTTATTTTATTTCGTTGTATCGTTTCTAGGACGAGGCGAGAAAGAAAGCGATAGGTAGAGAGGACGCATGTCATACAGTTGTCCCAAATCCCATCGTCACGTATTGGCTAGCCTCACTCACTCAGTTATGTGCTATCCGTGATACACGCGTAGGCGATCATGTATTTTTTTCCGATACATAACTGACGAGGCAGATTTTTTCCCGCTGTAGGTTTCTTTCTGCGGTAGACCAGTTGCCATCCAAGGCTATAGAAACCGGTCTGTCCTGCTATTTACCCATAGCTAGTGGGGGGGGAGGATTCATACCTTTCCCAAGGTTATTAGCATATAAGTGAATGTAATGGATTCGAGTAGAATTCGAACTCGGCTCTCCGATTCTTCAATCCATTACTCCACCGTGCTCAGCCTCACTAACACATCTTAAACAATGACAAACTGTCACTGTCATAATTCCATACCCACGAGGTTGAAACTATCACCACTCATTTCGGGTCATCAGAGTTCTGACCAGTAATATGACATTCTGAACCATTCTATGCATTCTGTAACAGATGAAGAAGACTTTCTTGCAGAACATTTGATATTTAAAGAACTTGATTGACATGAAACCTAAACCCAATCTCCTCGAGAATAATTACAGTTATTTCTTTATATTATATGCGTGTGTATGGTGAAACAAGGAAGGTGAGAATAAAAAAGTGAAAAGAAAAAAACTGACTTAAGAAAAACAAAATTAGTTTTATTTACTGGTCAAACAAGGGATAAAAGGTAGAGACGGTAAAAAAAATAAATAAGCTAGTACTGGGTTAACGTTTTTTTCCTTTCTTTTCTTCAATTAGTATACACCGCACATGGTCAGTCATGTGATCCTTAACGACCAGACATTGAAGTTCAGTCTGGACAGAGAACAATTTTCGAAGTGACACTGCGAAGAGAAGACACTTTCCTGATTTGTGGGTACAGCACAGCCTCTTGCAACATGATGTGCTGGAACTGTGAGTAAAGACAGCTTTTTGGCATCCACTAGCTTTCCTTTTCAGAACCAGAGAGAAGGTCACATAACGCATTTTTACGCTTTGTTACCATGTTCCCTTTCTAAAAAAAACAAAAAAAAACTTCCTTTTATCTTTTCAGACTTCCGTCCTAGCTTCTTTTTTTTCTTTTTAACGCTTGTGCAAATATCCGTACCGTCGGCAGATACCATCGGGGCCGCACACATATATTTGGTAACCTAACAGGAGCATGACAAAAAGAGGTTTCATTTTTATACAGAGATATGCAAACTAGTTTAAAGAAGCTTTACAAAACTGAACGTCCATTTGAGATGAAGAAGTCATAAGTGAGTGTTGGAAGGTCTGTTGTTTGCATGTGAGGTGTAGTTGCATGTAGTTGCATCCTTGGGTTTTTTTCGGATTTTGGAACACAGGCTATTTAATTTGTATATAGCATCTATAAAATGGGTCAGCTTGGGTATGGAACCCAGGCATAAACACGATACCCCTTTACACATCATAACATAGCTTATTCATATACTCTGATGGTAGTTTTATATGAATAACATATACCTTGAAAGTAGTCTTATATAAAAGTTAATACATTTTATGTACATACAGATACAGGTAATGACGCTAGTCATGTAATAGATTAAGTCTTTACGCCTCATTCATCACAATCGTTTTAATAGTAACTGTTGTGGCGTCCTCCCTCCAATGAGTCAATTGTGGACTCTTCCACTGAGTATAAGACTGGTTGGAGATTAAGTCTCGGGGATTGAGTGTACCCGCACACTTTCAAGTCGTGTAATACTCTTCTGGTTCATTTACTGTACAACATACTAATTATCTGCAAACACTTCTTTTGTTATTTCGTAACCATTCATGTGATCACAACAGTAACATTCTACTTTGTATTTTAGTACAAGCTGAGAATCCTTTATCCGAAATTATTAGGACCGGAAGTGCTTCGGTTTTCAGACTTTATTTCTGATTTTGGAATACAGGCTATTTAATTTGCATATATCATCTATAAATTGTGTCAGCTTGACTATGGAACACAGGCATGAACACGATATCCCTTTACATTTCATAACACACCTTATACATATACACAGAAGATAGTTTCATATAAGCGGCATATGTTCCCCTCTGATGCTGATGAATCCAGTCTATCAATTAACGATCAAGATCATCATTTCTTGTTTTCGGCAGTGTTTTCCTATTATTCATTAATTTCTGTTTATCACTTTCAATATAAAACTTTAACAAATTCTCATTCTGTTTCCTAAGGTCGTATAAGGTGGTTCTAACGCCAAACTCCTCAGTCAGTCGCTTCACACTTACGCCCATATCTATTTTTTTTCAAAAAGGTTGACTTTCTGTGATGTTGACAAAAATAAATGCTTCCTTTTCTTTTTCTTTTAACGACCCACATTGATATCTGATGTAATGGAATAACCTATCACCCCCATGAGTGACTACACTATAGGTAGTAACTACCTATAAGTATCTGTAAGTTAACGGACTACAGAGAGCAGCTGGAATCTGTTTCAGCGGTACTGTCGAATTCCCTACCTTCGGGCAGAAAGGAACCCGGACGAAGGCTATGCCGAAGGGCAGAGTCTCGTCCGGGGAGGTAGACAGACCCGATCCCGTTTATGAGGGGTTTACGGGGAATTTTTGGCCGAGCCTACGGGCTCTAATTGCCCCACATTAAACTTGGCTTTGTGCCATATCCTACCCCGTGGGGAGGTTGGTAAATATTACTAGCTGGGGTCTGTTTAGTACGACTCAGACTTACACGAGAACTACCGACCTTCCAATAGTAGCACTCACTACTTGATTGACTTGCGATGACCTTGTGCATAACTGTTACCTTTATTCTTATTGTAATGATTTTTACAATGAAACTTTACTTAATTTATCCACCTTGTCTTTTCAAGTATATATTCCTATTAGCACGGAATATAACAATATCTGCAGGACTTTTTGACATTTTCAATAATATCTTTACTGAGCACGAAATACGTTTGTAATTAATCCACGAGCGAAAATGTTGCTGTGACGATCGAGTCAACGTCGGTTACGTAGTTGGGCTGGGGAACCCCGACATGGAGCAGATGAGGTCACTTACAATAGCAGCACATAACCTAGGAACCTTCCCAGTGCTATCTGTTATTTTCCTTTTGTGGCACCTGATTTTGGAATTTTGGATAAAGGATACTCAACTTGTACTGTAACTGTCTTCGATGCTTTCTGATTGGTCATTAAGAATTAGTTCCATGTTTTCTTGGTTCCATGTTGTTGTGTTCCAAACAGACAAAGGTGGTACTCTAGTGATAGGAACAACAACACGGGCGTAGATGAAAGAAAGAGAGGTTTATTGTAAAAGAGAATACACTACTGAAAGATAGGTAATCGGTTAGCAAGCTATTAATTCCCGAAACAATTCCCGCCAGGTATATCCCGTGCTTACTATATATATCAACTGATATAGACAGTTCACATAGGCGATAGGGAGTGTGGGACATTCCATTAAAACATCTCCCCTTGAGCTAATTTTCCCATGAAATTTTGCTTATTACCCCTTCTTAGGACATAGTTGTTTGACTTTTTTCCTCTTCCTAGTACTTCTACGCCCCACAAATTACAGTGATTTGGGGGTCATTCTGGCTGTGAGTTTGAATCGAATCCTCGTCGCCACTGTTGTATGTTTTACAAACTGTTTTGGGGTCTTTCTCGCAGTGAGTTTGAATCAAATCCTAGTAATTCCTGAATCAAGTCCCGCCAGGTATATCCTGTGCTTACTATATATATCTACTGATATAGGCGATAGGGAGTGTGGGACATTCCATTACAACAGATGTGCTACTCAGTAATACGACTATCCAGCAGTCGGTCAGCGACATATAGTTGCGCCCCACAGACATATCTATTTTTAGCCGTCATGGGAAGGTTGATGTATAATGACGAGATATTAAGTTTATTTAGGATGTAATAATTACAAATAAAATGAGCGCTGAAAATATTCCTTCATGTAAAAAATAGTAATGGCTACCGTTTACCAGGTCCCACGGTGCTGGAAAGAGACAATGATTTGAATTAAATGAAGTTGACTACATGAATAAACCCAATTGACGGAAATAGTGATGCAATCTCATCACAATATTTTGACAAGCAAACTTGGTCATTCGTTGAATATTTGGATCACCATATTTGAAATATTGATATTTTATCTACTGTTAATTAGACATGATGCTATTCCAAACCATTGTAGACAGACAGTAGCAGACAATATGGTGGTGTATTTTTAGTCTATTTTGTGTTAGAGGTATCGATTAATTTAACCAAAACTATTGTTACGAATTTATCTCCGGTTAATTGAACCAGATTCTATTTCAAAACCACTGTAGAGACACAGTAGCAGACAATATGGTGGTGTATTTTTAGTCTATTTTGTGTTACATGTGTCGTTTAATTTAACCAAAACTATTGTTACGACTTTATCTACAGTTAATTAAACAAGATACTATTTCCAAACCACTGTAGACACAAAGTAGCAGACAATATGATGGTGTATTTTTAGTCTATTTTGTGTTAGAGGTGTCGTTTAATTTAACCAAAACTATTGTTACGACTTTATCTACTGTTAATTGAACCTGATGCTATTTCCAAACCATTGTAGATACACAGTAGCAGACAATATGGTGGTGTATCTTTAGTCTATTCTGTGTCAGAGGTTTCGTTTAATTTAACCAAATCCATTGTTACGACTTTATCTACAGTTAATTCAACCTGATGCTCTCTCCAAACCATTGTTGATACACAGTAGCAGACAATAGGGTTGTGTATTTTTAGTCTATTGTGTTTTAGATTTATCGTTTAATTTAACTTAAACTATTGTTACGACTTTATCTACTGTTAATTGAACCTGTTTCTATTTAGAAACCATTGTAGATACAAAGTAGCAGAAAATATGGTGGTGTATTCTTAGTCTATTGTGTGTTAGAGGTAGCGTTTAATTTAACCAAAACTATTGTTAAGAATTTATCTCCGGTTAATTGAATGTGATGCTATTTCCAAACCAATGCTGATACACAGTAGCAGACAATATGGTGGTGTATCTTTAGTCTATTCTGTGTCAGAGGTGTCGTTTAATTTAACCAAAACTATTGTTAAGAATTTATCTACTGTTAGTTGAACGTGATGCTATTTCCAAACCATTGTAGATACAGAGTAGCAGACAATATGGTGGTGTATTTTTAGTCTATTTTGTGTTAAATGTGCCGTTTAATTTAACCAAAACTATTGGTACGACTTTATCTACTGTTAATTCAACCTGATGCTATTTACAAACCATTGTAGATACACAGTAGCAGACAATATGGTGGTGTATCTTTAGTCTATTGTGTGTTAGAGGTGTCGTTTAATTTAACCAAAAAATATTGTTACGACTTTATCTACTGTTAGTTGAACGTGATGCTATTTCCAAACCATTGTAGATACAGAGTAGCAGACAATATGGTGGGGTATTTTTAGTCTATTTTTTGTTAGATTTATCGTTTAATTTAACCAAAACTATTGTTACGACTTTATCTGCTGTTAATGGAAACTGATGCTATTTCCAAACCACTGTAGACACAAAGTAGCAGACAATATGGTGGTGTATTTTTAGTCTATTCTGTGTCAGAGGTGTCGTTTAATTTAACCAAAACTATTGTTACTACTTTATCTGCTATTAATGGAACCTGATGCTATTTCCAAACCATTGTAGATACAGAGTAGCAGACAATATGGTGGGGTATTTTTAGTCTATTTTTTGTTAGATTTATCGTTTAATTTAACCAAAACTATTGTTACGACTTTATCTGCTGTTAATGGAACCTGATGCTATTTCCAAACCACTGTAGACACAAAGTAGCAGACAATATGGTGGTGTATTTTTAGTCTATTTTGTGTCAGAGGTGTCGTTTAATTTAACCAAAACTATTGTTACTACTTTATCTGCTGTTAATGGAACTTGATGCTATTTCCAAACCACTGTAGACACAAAGTAGCAGACAATATGGTGGTGTATTTTTAGTCTATTCTGTGTCAGAGGTGTCGTTTAATTTAACCAAAACTATTGTTACGACTTTATCTACTGTTAACTGAACCTGATGCTCTTTCCAAACTAGTATAGACACCTGGCAGCGGAAAATATACCCTGTTTTGTGCTATATTTTTATTCTGTTTTGTGTTGTTTATTTTAACCCATCGACAACTGCAGAATCAAAATCAAAATGCTTGCCATCATCGTCTTTGTAGTCATTTTTTCCAGTAAATTTCAGTACCGTCAGGCAACGTTGCAGCATTGCAAGAGGCATAAAATGTTAACTACCATTTACTCGGCATACAGACCTGGAGGAAGACAGCAGATTTAATAAAACAGTTGATTAAACTGAATAAGCCTAATTGACTAAAATAGTGACGTAATCTCCTTATAATATTTTGACAAGTACACCTCAGGCATCGTTGAACAATCGGATACCCATAACTGAACTAACCTTACTACTTTATCTACCGTTAATTAATTGTAATTAGGTTGAATATACGTCTATATTTGTTATATAACGTATTGTAACTATTTACATTGTTCAGACTGTTGTCCTCATCTTTGTTGTTATATTCACGACGTTTCGGCCGTTGTATCTTATTGGCATTTCGAACCGAAGTCTTTATTTCGTCCACCGGGGTAGATTGTCCTTGTTCCACGTGCCATGCCTCTTCCTGATGTCTCACTTATTTCCCTTTACTCAACTCTGCAAGTTTTTGTTCACCTCTGCTGTGGCCAGGTATTGAACACACATCTCTTTCTATCAAGTCACTGGATTATTTCAACCAATGCTTTTATTCACTTGGCCTGTACCCGGTCATTTGGCCGACGGTCATTTGGCTGAGGGACATTTCACAGAACGGCCATATGGCCGACGGACATTTAACTGAATGGACATTTAGCCGAAAATGCAGTGGCGTACTTACATGTGTCTGTCACACTCTTTATTGTAATGTGCTACATATATCTATATTTATTTACTGTATTCATTTATAATTTTTCGGGTATTTTTGTTTTTTACAGCCTTTTTTAAATCTATTCTGCATATATTATATTTTACTTCAAATATTACTGTAAGATGATAAATATTTTGAGAAAAATCACATTTTACTTCAGAAAAATCTTAAGCTTTTACGATATGAAAGATCTTTCAATTTCGCTTTTTTAATGATCATTATCTTAAAGGTATGAACTAGATTTTATCTTCCTGTTAAATACGAATTTAAATAATTAGCTGCTACTTTTTACCCAAATTCACTCAAATATTTTTCAAAAAACTAATTGCAATAGACAAACATTGAAATAAGAAAACTTAACTTTAAATTTAGATTTAGTAATTTAATCATTTGAAATTCAGGGGTAATTATTAGTCATATTCTACCTTATAATACTGCTAATTAAAATACTTAAAGTATAGCTTGTTACTATTTTTACTTGTACTTTTTCGGAGAAATATCCGTCGGCCAAATGTCTGTCGGCCAAATGTCCGTTCGGCCAAATGTCCGTTCGGCCAAATGTCCGTTCGGCCAAATGTCTGTCGGCCAAATGTCCGTCGGCCAAATGCCCGTCGGCCAAATGCCGATCGGCCAAATGTCTGTCGGCCAAATATCCGTTCGGACAAATGTCTATCAGCCAAATGTCCGTTCGGCCAAATGTCTGTCGGCCAAATGTCCGTCGGCCAAATGCCCGTCGGCCAAATGGCGATCGGCCAAAAAAGTCTGTTTGCCACATGTCTATCAGCCAAATGTCCGTTCGGCTACATGTCTGTCGGCCAAATGTACGTTCGGACAAATGTCTGTCGGCCAAATATCCGTTCGACCAAGTGTCCGTTCGGCC
The DNA here is from genome assembly GCA_964036315.1 of Acanthosepion esculentum. Classification (NCBI taxonomy): domain Eukaryota; kingdom Metazoa; phylum Mollusca; class Cephalopoda; order Sepiida; family Sepiidae; genus Acanthosepion; species Acanthosepion esculentum. The sequence continues at coordinate 72,234,090 of OZ038512.1, forward strand.
AAATGTCCGTCAGCTACATGTCCGTTTGGCCAAATGTCTGTCGTCCAAATGCCCGTCGGCCAAATGCCGATCGGCCAAATGTCTGTCGGCCAAATATCCGTTCGGACAAATGTCTATCAGCCAAATGTCCGTCGGCCAAATGTCCGTTCGGCCAAATATCTCTCGGCCAAATGTCTGTCGGCCAAATGTCCGTAGGCCAAATGTCTGTCGGCCAAATGTCCGTCGGCCAAATGTCCATCGGCCAAATGTCTGACGGCCAAATGTTTGTTCGGACAAATGACCGTTGGCCAAATGTCCGTCGGCCAAATGTCCGTCGGCCAAATGTCCGTCGGCTAAATGTCCATTCGGCCACATGTCTGTCGGCCAAATGTCCGTTCGTCCAAATGTCTATCGGCCAAATGTCTCTTGGGCAAAAGTCTGTTTGCCACATGTCTGTCGGCCAAATGTCCGTTACTTTTAAATGTCTGTCGGCCAAATGTCCGTAGGCCAATTATCTGTCGGTCAAATGTCCATCGGCCAAATGTCTGTCGGCTAAATGTGCGCTCGGCCAAATGTCTGTCGACCACATGTCTGTCGGCCAAATGTCCGTTCGGCCATATGTCTCTTGGTCAAATGTCCGTTCGGCCACATGTCTGTCGGCCAAATGTACGTTCAGACAAATGTCTGTCGGCCAAATATCCGTTCGGCCAAATATCCGTTCGGCCAAATGTCCGTTCGGCCATATTGTCCGTCAGCTACATGTCCATTTGGCCAAATGTCTGTCGTCCAAATGTCTGTCGGCCAAATGTCCATCGGCCAATTGTCAGTCGGCCAAATGTCCGTGCGGCCAATTGTCTGTTAGCCAAATGTCTGTCGGCCAAATGTCCGTCGGACAAATGTCTGTCGGCCAAATGTCCAACAGCCAAATGTCTTTCGGCCAAATCCGTTCGGCCAAATGCCTGTCGGCCAAATGCCTCACGTCCAAATGACCGTCAGACAAATGTCTATCAGCTAAATGTCTGTCGGCCAAATGTCTGTCGGCCAAATGTCCGTTCGGCCAAATATCTCTCGGTCAAATGTTTGTAGGCCAAATGTCAGTAGGCCAAATGTTTGTCGGCCAAATGTCCGTAGGCCAAATGTCTGTCGGCCAAATGTTTGGCGGCCAAATGTCTAACGGCCAAATGACCGTCGGCCAAATTTCCATCGGCCAAATGTCTGACGGCCAAATGTCTGTTCGGACAAATGTCCGTTGACCAAATATCCGTCGGCCAAATGTCCATCTGTCAAATATCCGTCGGCCAAATATCCTTTTGGCCAAATGTCCGTCGGCCAAATATCCGTCGGCTAAATGTCCGTTCGGCCACATGTCTGTCGGCCAAATGTCCGTTCGTCCAAATGTCTATCGGTCAAATGTCTCTTGGCCAAATGTCTGTCGGCCAAATGTCCGTAGGCCAAATGTCTGTCGGCCACATGTCTGTCGGCCAAATATCCGTTCGGCCAAATGTCCGTTCGGCCAAATGTCCGTCAGCTACATGTCCGTTTGGCCAAATGTCTGTCGTCCAAATGTCTGTCGGCCAAATGTCCATCGGCCAATTGTCCGTCGGCCAAATGTCCGTGCGGCCAATTGTCTGTTAGCCAAATGTCTGTCGGCCAAATGTCCATCGGCCAATTGTCCGTCGGCCAAATGTCCGTGCGGCCAATTGTCTGTTAGCCAAATGTCTGTCGTCCAAATGTCTGTCGGCCAAATGTCCATCGGCCAAATGTCCGTCGGCCAAATGTCCGTGCGGCCAAATGTCTGTCGGCCAAATGTCTGCTGGCCAATTGTCCATTCGGCTAAATGTCCAGCGGCCAAATGTCTGTCGGCCAACTGTCCGTTCGGCCAAATGTCCATCGGCCAATTGTCCGTCGGCCAAATGTCCGTGCGGCCAAATGTGTGTCGTCCAAATGTCTGCTGGCCAATTGTCCATTCGGCTAAATGTCCAGCGGCCAAATGTCTGTCGGCCAACTGTCCGTTCGGCCAAATGTCCGTCAGCTAAATGTCCGTTACTCCAAATGTCTGTCGTCCAAATGTCTGTCGGCCAAATGTCCGTTCGGCCAATTGTCCATTAGCCAAATGTCTCTCGGCCAAATGTCCGTTCGGCCAAATGTCCGTTGGCTAAATCTCTCTCGGCCAAATGTCCAGCCACGCACTGGCTCATGACAGTTCGGACAATATAAATAGTGTGAATAGGTTGAATATAATTTCTTATTGAAGGCCGATCTCACACAATATGAGGCAATGTTATCTTATTCAAAATATTGCTTGTTATTATCAGCACTGGGAATATGTTTTTCAATTTCAATCTACCTCCAGGACTATGTGCCCGATACATGGTAGTCAAGCCATGGAAAATTACTTGAAAACGGATTTATCCAACTGGTGTTAGGACGGGGAATGTGGCACCGAAGTCTGAAGGTGCATTGAAATAGCGAAAGATGCTTTTCAAAAGCTAAGCAAAGTATAAAAACATGAAAATTTGAGTAGGAGCAAACAAATTAGTACTAATCTTGGCCGAACTATAATTAAATTATTAGTAAATAATAATTTCCACAAAATGGGTCAGTACAGCCAGTCACCAATGCAGCAGTGGAAGTGTTAAAAAGGCTTGTTGAGTATTTAGTCAGTTTAGAGTTAGTAAGGGGAAATGACTGAAACTGAGATATCAAGAAACGGCATGGCACGTGGAATGAGAACGATCTACCCCAATGGGCGATATAAAGGATCCGTTTCAAAATTTCAATGTATATCACCTGAAGAAGGCCGGGGCGTACAACGGCCGAAACGTCGTGAATAAGACAATAAAGATGAGGACAAAAGTCTGAACAATGTAAATAATGTAAATTATTTTATTCAAGTTATCTTTCTCCAGGAGTGTGTGCCTCACACACGGTAGCCAAGCAAAAATAAAATCTGATGTTAATCATTGAGTTAGATTTTTGAAAGTAGGTTGAGCAAAGAACTTTTCAGCATCCCCTCTAGCAAATAGTGACAGGCGTTTTCGACGTGCCTTTTCTGAATTTGGGCGCGAGGAAGACACCCACCCTATTTCCGCGAATAAAGAATATTGCCCCTCTCGTCAGTGATGCGGTCATACATCGCAATGCATCTAGCGTTTATTTCGGCCCATCTGCCAGGCTGGCGGGCGGTCTGGTTTACAGCATTTTCTTTCTGTCTATTTGCACATGAGTCTATCAATCAAACCTCTACGTATTCTATGCCAAGATCAATCTGATCGCATTCGTCCATCTAATCAATCCAATTACTTCCCAGAGTATATAACAATAAATCGATCGATATGTCAATACAGTTTCTACTCGATGGGAGAAACGGTTAAGACGCAATATTTGGATTCCAGATCTAGAATGGTTTTCTTGGTAAATAAAATCACCCTTGAGACTCGGCGCCATATAATCTTCTTAATGTCAGGGGACTAGATTAATATCTTTTTTAAAATGGTAAACTCAGTAAGCTCTTACATGCATTCTAGAGAAAAGACTTCCACCCTTCACCCAACAAATGGTAATTTAAAAAAAATATCTCATCAAAATAACAAACGTAAATAAACATTAATTTCAGGTAGGAAGCATTACTAGAATAAATAATTCAATATTCTGTTACTATGGAGACTAAATATTTTATTTGTATTTACGTTCGTTTACTCTTTAATGCGTCCTGGGTAAGACGATAAACTACATCCAGCAGCAAGACTTCTGATCAGGAGATTTTGAGGAAAGTGGAACCACCTCTTAATTGCTGGTGTTCCCAGGTCCACTCTGACCCAGGGTGGTAGCACCTGTTAGGGTCCCATCTATGGGCAAATAGTTAAATAATACCAGTAATACTTTTTTGAAAAAAATTATTACCAGCAATACAATTTTGAAGGAAATATATTACCAGAAATAGATTTTTGACGAAACAAAATATTACCAGCAATAAAAAATGTTGTCGGCATTAAATAACTCATTGAGGTTGATATGTCGCAAAACAAAATAAACAAAACCAATCTAAACTAAAGAATACATATTCTATTCATACGAATATACCCTAAAAATGTTGTCGGCATTAAATAACCCATTGAGGTTGATATGCCGTAAAACAAAATAAACCAAACCAATCTAACCCAAAGAATACATATTCTATTCATACGAATCTATCCTAAAAATGTTGTCGGCATTAAATAACCCATTGAGGTTGATATACCATAAAACAAAATAAACCAAGCCACTCTTTAAGACATTGAATTTATCAGATGTGTTATCATTTTTATATATCCAACTATACAATTTTTTTAAATTCCTTTTTTTCTGGTATATCCGACAAGATAAATTCTTTACATTCCTTTTTTCTGGTATAAATAAATTCTTTAAATTCCTTCTTTTTTCTGTTATATCCGACCATACACATTCTTTAAATTCCTTCTTTTCTGGAATATCCGATTCATACGACTTCTTTAAATTCTTTCTTTTCTGGTATATACGGCCATAGAAAATCCTCCATTCAAAAAGACACGAATATGTTTAACATGATTCATATCTGCCAAAACAACACTCATCAGCAGGCAACTTAGGTCTAAGTTTCCAAGTTCGCCACAGAGAATTGTCATAGGGGACAATATCCTAAAGTGTTGGTTTGTGAATTTGGTAACATGGCAATTGTAAGTACATTTTCTGTGCAAGGCGATGTTGACTTGAACTCAGTGGAAACGGCGAGCAATAACTACCGTAATTCACCCATGTATAATACGCCTTCATCCATAATACGCACCCCTAAAATTGTGCTGGACGTATGGGAAAAGGCTTTTGTTCACGCATAATACTCACCCCTTGATTGGTTATCAAGTCCCATAAATTGTACCTCTTCAATTTCATTATGGCCAGCGTTTCCTACTCTTATTTTTTTTAAATACTTTTAAACATGGAATAAAATTATACTAATTTACTTTTATGATAACTTTTATTTTATTTTACATACAATTATATATTAGTCCGAATATAAATAGTGTAAATAATGATAACTCTTCATTCCAGAAATTCAGACAGAAGGCGATCAGGTGATAAAAACAACAAAGATGAGGACAATAGTCCGAATATAAATAGTGTAAATAATGATAACTCCCCATCCCAGAAATTCAGACAGAAGGCGATCAGGTGATAATAACAACAAAGATGAGGACAATAGTCCGAATATAAATAGTGTAAATAATGATAACTCTTCATTCCAGAAATTCAGACAGAAGGCGATCAGGTGATAATAACAACAAAGATGAGGACAATAGTCCGAATATAAATAGTGTAAATAATGATAACTCCTCATCCCAGAAATTCAGACAGAAGGCGATCAGGTGATAATAACAACAAAGATGAGGACAATAGTCCGAATATAAATAGTGTAAATAATGATAACTCTTCATTCCAGAAATTCAGACAGAAGGCGATCAGGTGATAATAACAACAAAGATGAGGACAATAGTCCGAATATAAATAGTGTAAATAATGATAACTCCTCATCCCAGAAATTCAGACAGAAGGCGATCAGGTGATAATAACAACAAAGATGAGGACAATAGTCCGAATATAAATAGTGTAAATAATGATAACTCCTCATCCCAGAAATTCAGACAGAAGGCGATCAGGTGATAATAACAACAAAGATGAGGACAATAGTCCGAATATAAATAGTGTAAATAATGATAACTCCTCATCCCAGAAATTCAGACAGAAGGCGATCAGGTGATAATAACAACAAAGATGAGGACAATAGTCCGAATATAAATAGTGTAAATAATGATAACTCTTCATTCCAGAAATTCAGACAGAAGGCGATCAGGTGATAATAACAACAAAGATGAGGACAATAGTCCGAATATAAATAGTGTAAATAATGATAACTCCTCATCCCAGAAATTCAGACAGAAGGCGATCAGGTGATAATAACAACAAAGATGAGGACAATAGTCCGAATATAAATAGTGTAAATAATGATAACTCTTCATTCCAGAAATTCAGACAGAAGGCGATCAGGTGATAATAACAACAAAGATGAGGACAATAGTCCGAATATAAATAGTGTAAATAATGATAACTCCTCATCCCAGAAATTCAGACAGAAGGCGATCAGGTGATAATAACAACAAAGATGAGGACAATAGTCCGAATATAAATAGTGTAAATAATGATAACTCTTCATTCCAGAAATTCAGACAGAAGGCGATCAGGTGATAATAACAACAAAGATGAGGACAATAGTCCGAATATAATTAGTGTAAATAATGATAACTCCTCATCCCAGAAATTCAGACAGAAGGCGATCAGGTGATAATAACAACAAAGATGAGGACAATAGTCCGAATATAAATAGTGTAAATAATGATAACTCCTCATCCCAGAAATTCAGACAGAAGGCGATCAGGTGATAATAACAACAAAGATGAGGACAATAGTCCGAATATAAATAGTGTAAATAATGATAACTCTTCATTCCAGAAATTCAGACAGAAGGCGATCAGGTGATAATAACAACAAAGATGAGGACAATAGTCCGAATATAAATAGTGTAAATAATGATAACTCCTCATCCCAGAAATTCAGACAGAAGGCGATCAGGTGATAATAACAACAAAGATGAGGACAATAGTCCGAATATAAATAGTGTAAATAATGATAACTCTTCATTCCAGAAATTCAGACAGAAGGCGATCAGGTGATAATAACAACAAAGATGAGGACAATAGTCCGAATATAAATAGTGTAAATAATGATAACTCCTCATCCCAGAAATTCAGACAGAAGGCGATCAGGTGATAATAACAACAAAGATGAGGACAATAGTCCGAATATAAATAGTGTAAATAATGATAACTCCTCATCCCAGAAATTCAGACAGAAGGCGATCAGGTGATAATAACAACAAAGATGAGGACAATAGTCCGAATATAAATAGTGTAAATAATGATAACTCCTCATCCCAGAAATTCAGACAGAAGGCGATCAGGTGATAATAACAACAAAGATGAGGACAATAGTCCGAATATAAATAGTGTAAATAATGATAACTCCTCATCCCAGAAATTCAGACAGGAGGTGATCAGGTGATAATAACAACAAAGATGAGGACAATAGTCCGAATATAAATAGTGTAAATAATGATAACTCCTCATCCCAGAAATTCAGACAGAAGGCGATCAGGTGATAATAACAACAAAGATGAGGACAATAGTCCGAATATAAATAGTGTAAATAATGATAACTCTTCATTCCAGAAATTCAGACAGAAGGCGATCAGGTGATAATAACAACAAGGATGAGGATAATAGTCCGAATATAAATAGTGTAAATAATGATAACTCCTCATCCCAGAAATTCAGACAGAAGGCGATCAGGTGATAATAACAACAAAGATGAGGACAATAGTCCGAATATAAATAGTGTAAATAATGATAACTCCTCATCCCAGAAATTCAGACAGAAGGCGATCAGGTGATAATAACAACAAAGATGAGGACAATAGTCCGAATATAAATAGTGTAAATAATGATAACTCTTCATTCCAGAAATTCAGACAGAAGGCGATCAGGTGATAATAACAACAAAGATGAGGACAATAGTCCGAATATAAATAGTGTAAATAATGATTACTCCTCATCCCAGAAATTCAGACAGAAGGCGATCAGGTGATAATAACAACAAAGATGAGGATAATAGTCCGAAATAAATAGTGTAAATAATGATAACTCCTCATCCCAGAAATTTAGACCGAAAGGATCCATACCAACAGAAAGACACGGCCAAGGAATTAAACCATTTTAGACTTCCGTATTCTGCAATCATTTTTTTCTGTAAAACCTGGAGTTCCATCTAATAAGACGAAGAAGAAGAGGGAGAGAAGAAATAAGCTGAAGACGAAGAGGAGAAGAAAAATAAGAAGTTGTAAGAAGAAGAAGAAGTAAGAAGACGAAGAAAAAGAGGGTAGAAGAAGAGGGGGAGAAGAAAAAGAAGTTGTAAGAAGAAGAACTTGTAAGAAGACGACGAAGAAGAAGAGGGTAGAAGAAAGGAGAAGATGAGGGGGAGAAGAAAGAAGTAGACATAAATTTATTTGATATTTAATGTTTGCGTACCTGTATTTATCATTATTATACAGAGAATTTCTACTCAAAAAATCATTCCAGGGGTTATTTGTAATGTTTGTAATTAACGCAACATTTGGCAACCAGATGTCGCCTGTAATACAAAAACGTGCAGGCGTACCCAAAATGCTTTGCGTAAACAAAATGGCTAACTGTTGTTAGATGTTGAAACGCAAGAAAACTTCCTGTTTCCCTTTTCCTGTCGGAAGCTGTCTGATATGTGTTAAATGAAGTAGGAAACAAAAAACAAATAATTAAGTGAAAGTAAAATCGCATTGTAAAATGGCGAGTATTAAATTTGAAAGATGATTTTCATGTTTAAATGTCTATTTAGTTGTACCATTTGAAGTGTGGGTCAGAGACTGGAAAGACAGGAAAATATCTAAAATGTGGAGGTGAAAGGGATCATAAAAATGAAAATAAATACGGAATCACTGATTTTACTAGCATTTAAAACTAGGTGGGAGCTGTCATGATTACACCACCTTTTCTGCCAGGTCGCCCGCTATGTGTTTTTCTAGTTAATTAGTTCTATAAAAGTAAAGAATTCACACTCTCTTTCTCTTTTTGTTCCGAGATGTTGTAGCGACAACAACGGGACTCTTCCTCTCCGCGGAAACTTTATAGTCCCGGCCAACCCGAATACTTAATTTCACACTACTTCGTGGAGAGTGATGCACACACACACACACACACACACACACACACACACACACACACAGTACCACTTAGAACATAAATGGTTTTCTTCTTTTTTGAGGAATAGTATAGTTTTTCTTTCTCTTGTGAGCTATGTTATTCTTCATACCTTGATCCTAATCCCGTCCTTCTCTATATCCTTTACTCAAACACCCCTCTTTACTCTTGCTCTCATTTTCTGTAACCCCTTGCGTGCTAGTGGAACTCCTGCCTTGCTTGGGGTGAAATGCTTATATATATATATATATATATATATATATATATATATATATATATATATATATATATATATATTGTGTGTGTGTATTTAGGCAGCATTTTTTTTATTCATGCATGTTTCATTAAATAATATAGACAAGTGTTGTCTATTTATTTTATGTAAATTATTTTCATATCGTCTGATAAGCTTAATAACATTATCATTAAACAATGAAAGAAAATCACAATATTGATACATATTTTTTAATCCAATCTAAGCTTTCGGCTTACATAAGCCATTATCAAAGATGACAATTACAGTACAATATATTAAGCAATACACGGACGAGAAAGTGATGATAGTCTGTTTCTGTTTACATGGAAGATTTCCAAGCATATTTCGTGCATATAAGACGCTGGAAGCGAAAATCGCACCGCAGCTCATGATGTCACACATGACCACGCGAGAGTGAAAACGAGAAGTATTAAGTATGGGAAGCCGTTGGTATAAACCAATGGCTTCCGTTACCAATTATAGGCATTTAAGAATATTTGTGGAGATTTCATATATATATATATATATATATATATATATATATATATATATATATAAATAGAAAAAGGAGTCCACGTATGCTTTATATAGAGTAGATAAGTCGATCAATAAAAGAAACTCAAACGAAAGGGTACTTATAGAATCAGTACGAAAAACATTAATATTTGCCAGGTGACAAAAATGAAGCATGGAGATTGAGGTTCAAAGTTCGGAATTTTCAAACACGCCTGTGTTCTTTATCAACGGATGCGAGGAACAAACAGGGACGGTGGAGGCTATCCAACATTAGTTCTTGACATGGGTAGAGTCCGACGATTGTGTCTACCATGAAACAGCCTGTCGCCTCTAAGTGTTGACTTCAAAGTTCACTTTTATATTTACACACGCTCTATCTCTGATATTGAGCACTTTATCCCATAAATATAGCACACCTTAAGAGTATATATATATATATATATATATATATATATATATATATATATATATATATATATATAAGATTCTTCTAGTTACTGAAATACGTTTCTTTTTAATTCATTTATTTGAAAGTCTTCCTTCTCCTCAGCAAGAAGTCGAAACAGCTCCCGTTAAGAAACAAACAACCTCGCCCATTACAAACCTGTTGCAACTCTTCCCTACAAAGCTATTACTTGCTTCCTAGCATCGTTTCGATATTAACTCTGCTTAGCCCTAATTAACCATATTACTGTCGCTTTTCTTTTTTACTCTTAATTGACCTTGCATATATTGCTTGCCTGCTTTATATTATTTTGGTTCTGTTCTTTTCTTTTTTTTGTTGTTATTTATTGTAAACTTTGTCAATTCTGTTTGTTGGGCAATTCTGTTTATTGGGAAGTTCTGTTTGTTGTGCAATTTTGTTTGTTGGGCAGTTCTGTTTGTTGGGCAATTCTGTTTGTTGGGAAGTTCTTTTTGTTGGGCAGTTCTGTTTGTTGTGCAATTTTGTTTGTTGGGCAGTTCTGTTTGTTGAGCCATTCTGTTTGTTGGGCAGTTCTGTTTGTTGGGCAGTTCCGTTTGTTGGGCAATTCTGTTTGTTGGACAGTTCTGTTTGTTGGGCAGTTCCGTTTGTTGGGCAATTCTGTTTGTTGGGCAGTTCTGTTTGTTGGGCAATTCTGTTTGTTGGGCCGTTCCGTTTGTTGGGCAGTTCTGTTTGTTGGGCAGTTCTGTTTGTTGGGCAATTCTGTTTGTTGGGCAGTTCTGTTTGTTGGGCAATTCTGTTTGTTGGGCAATTCTGTTTGTTGGGCAGTTCTGTTTGTTGGGCAATTTTGTTTGTTGGGCAGTTCTGTTTGTTGGGCAATTCTGTTTGTTGGGTAGTTCTGTTTGTTGAGCAATTCTGTTTGTTGGGCAGTTCTGTCATTTATTTACATTTAACCATGGCTATTCACTCGACAACACACAGTAAACTTCGACATTCATTGACCGAATAACTTTGCTGTCGGTTGAAGCTTACAAAATAATTTTATTAAAACATTTTTTTTTCAGGAAATTAGTCCGCTAAGTGTTGTCATTCTTTCTAATATAAATGGGGGTTTCCATCCAAACCTTTTGTTTAAGGTAGTTTGGTTTGGTATGATTTGGTTTGGTTTGGTTTGATTTGGTTTGGTTTTACGGCATATCAACCTCAATGGGTTATTTAATGCCGACAACATTTTTATTACTGGTAATATTTTTTTCTTAAAAAACGTATTGCTGTTAACATTTTTTCTTCAAAAATGTATTGCTGGTATTAAAACCTATTTTTACACTTTCATCGTGCTTTGTTCCCACTTTAGGGGTGAACTGTTTGCCCATAGTTGGTACCCTAACAGGTGCTACCACACTGAGTCAGGCTGGACCTGGGAACAACAGAAATTAAGAGGTAGTTCCATGCTCCTCAAAACCTCCTGATCAGAGGCCTTGCTGTCGGATGTGATTTATCGTCTTACCCATGACGCGGATGTCTTAATACCCAGCACGGTTATCGGGTCTGATGAAGAATTGTCATCTTTAAAAGCTAAAGCTATTTTTAATCATTGATCCAAAACCGTGGTTCTTAACCTTTTGGGTGTCACGGATAAGAACTAGCCCTTCAGAGACAGAAAGACAAGCAGATACTCACAGTTTGATTGGTTTATCACAACACTTGCATGGGCCATTTCTTCATATTACTCCCTCGTGCCCACTGCACTTTATTCTTCAGCCAGCCACACTTGAAAAGAATTGTGGCCAATTAATTCTCACCAGTATATGAGAAGATAATCAAGCCATGATAAATAAACCGTAGAAAAAGAGAATCATCCCTTGCTCTTATGGGGTGGCAAAAGATGGCGGTTTCGTAGAGAATGATGACACAGGTTTAAATGGTAAACATGGATCCAAGTCAAGAGACGCCGGCACTGTAAGTAATGGCTGGGTGTGTTTTTTCTTCAACTAGTGGAAGGATGCATTTTCTTTTATTTCACTCAATAGGAAAGCGTTGATTGGGACAAGGGTCGCATGGCTATGAACACGAATCGAGTGTTTAGTTTAATATTTTGGTTTTGCGAACCCTGTTAAGAGAATCTATTTTTATGAACAACAATTCTCCGAATTCTGGGTCATTTGATGTGGCGGTCTTTCATCCGGTTATTCGTATTTGTTGGTTGGCGCTAAAATTAAGCGAGTAGACTGGCAGAATCAGTTGTTGCCGAAACCTGCTTCAGTGCTGTCCGTTTACTACCATACGCTGACCTGACATGTAAACTATACCCAGCAACTCACAAGTGAAATTATCTTGAAATATTTCTAACTTCTTGCCGGTAAGCTTTTGTTTTTTTTTCCTTTTTGCCACTATCTATATATGTAAAACAGAGGATGTCTGTCTGTGTGATACCTTTTCACTCAAGATCCATCCAACCGATTTTGACCAAACTTGGCACATACATTATACAATGTAAGTGACCAAATCTTAATGTAAAACATCGATAATTTAAAAAAATCAATAATCCATAAAGCCGATCAAAAATTGATAAATTCAACTTTTTTCTCCGATTTCGTTCAAACTCGTTATGTAGGTTACTTACATCATGACAAGCTCAACGATACCTCATTTTTATTTCTACGCCACTGCGTTTAGTAAAAAAAACGCGAAAAACAAAAAATCATTTTTAACACAAATCGATTTCAATATAAATTTTTAACTAAAAACTCCCTCAATTTTCAAGCAATCTGCTAGAAACTTCACTCAATTGTAGCCAACAGTCTTTTAACTTGATAATTGAGTCCACACATATAGTTAAAACCCGCGTAAATAGCGAAAAATGGCGATTTTACTGGTTTCTTTCTTATTTTTCGTTGATCTTTCAACCAATTTTCATCCAACTTAACAATTGCTTTATAACTATACACTCTTTTACATCCCTGGTACACTGACAAATTGAATTTCAAAAACTCTAAAATACTTGCGGTCTGACGTGGGTCTTCATGTTGCCTGTTTTATCCGTTCATGTCCTCGGCTAACTTTGATTGAATAAATACAGACTACTTCTGTTATATCAGTAACTGCATTAATTCAAAATGCTTTTTAATGAAAGTACTTTAAAGTAATTGAAGAAGATAGACTCTGTGAGAGTTAAACATGATGCTGTCTTTGCTCCATTCTAGTTGAAGGCTTCTTCTGATCGACCATCTGGGTATGACTTCTAGTAATCACTAAAATTATAATAAAACCTTTGTTGGTTTACTATTAAACTTAGTTGGCCTTCTTTTCGTTTCATTTATTTCTCTTCGTCTTATTTCTTTTGTCGCACACGTGACATGCACTTGAGGTGTTAGATAGAAGTACGCCGAGTGCAACCTATCCTATGTTTCATTTCCTTATTTCATATTCAAACATAATTATAACTGATCCATACACCAAGATATTTATAGTATTGGCCGACAAGATATGCTTGTGATATAATGGAATATGCATACACCTATGTTCCCCCTCACTGGAATATGATTGGCTGATGTCAGTCATAAATACAGACTGACGGAGAGACCAAGGGAGAAGAGGATTGACGACGCCCATTGGACTACGCCCTTGGCTATCCTATTAGTCTACACCTATTGCCTAAGCATATTACCTGCGACTACGATGAGTACCAGTCGGTTACTGCTACTGTGTACTACTTGGTTACAGTAGCCAAAACCACTTAGCTACTTCGAACAAATATATCCCTTTCCGGAACATATCAGCTTGTTAACTACCACTCGGCACTGATACAGACAATAAAATATTTACCAAGTTTTCGCCTAGTAAAGCACAAGAAGAAATATGGGTCAGAATATCATATAGCGCTAACCATCTGACTAGGAATAAATTCAATATCTTTGAAAATCAGCATTCAAACTCTTGAATTACATTTGGGCTCGAAATGCAAACACGATATTAATTTCTTTTTTTATTTATTTATTTTTTTTGTTAAGAGGTTGGTTGTGTGTGTGTGTGTGTGTGTGTGTGTGTGTGTGTGTGTGTGTGTGTGTGTGTGTGTGTGTGTGTGTGTGTGTGTGTGTGTGTGTGTGTGTGTGTTTAACGAGTGTTATTAATCGGTAGAGGACATATATTTTATTGAATGATAACTGATGCTTGATTCTAGGTAATTTGGCTGCGCTGAATACGAATTTCAACTCAGGTCCTGATTCTTGTCAACAGTCTATGTGCCGTTTTCAAATTACGACTAAAAAATTATGTCATGTGCTAATATTTTTTTCAAGTTTCATGAATACAATTCAAACTACAGTAAAATTTCTAGTGTATTTACTTGTTGATGGCAGCTCTCATTTTAAACACCAGCAGTAATCAGCCAGCATAGGAATCCCAGCCGTCTTGGTACTATAACTCCATAATTTTGATATCTTGGTGGAATCTCTCCCATTCTTCGTCACTTACATCACCTTGGAAATTGGTCAAGATGGCTATTCAAAAACTGCATTTTCGTGCTATGATTGGAACCTAACTCTTTCTAGACCCTTACAATGTCTTTTACGATTTCTTCGTAGTTATCTGATCTATAATTGCCTAAAAGGTTTATTCATGACATTAGGAAAATTGCTGTCTTTAATTAAAGTTCTTATTTGCTGACCATTCAAAAACTGATTTAAATAGGAACTTATGAAATAGGTACTTACCATAGATGAAATTAAACTACAAACACGGATGAGTAAGTACAATATAAATTACGTTTAATTGAATCAATTATTCGCCTTATATAACACTGGGGAACACATATTTTATTGAATGATATCTGACGCTTGATTCGGGGTAATTTGGCTGTGCTGAATATGAATTTTAACTATGTTTGACGCTATCATGTCTTGATTCTTGTCAACAGCCGACAGGACATTTTCCAGATTTTTCAAAAAATACATTTTTATGCTTATATCGGAACCTAACTCTTTCTAGATCCTTACAATGTTTTTTTACGATTTCTTCATAGTCATCTTATCTATAATTGCTTAGAAAGTCCACGAATGAGAACAAGGAATTTCTTTCGTGTTCATTCATGACATTAGGAAAACTGCTGTCTTTAATTAATGTTCTTATTTGTGGACCATCAACAATTCCTGTCTTGATTTTTTTATAACTTAAACTTGAAAATTTTGAAGTTATATATTTGAAACAATCGCCATTCGTATGTAAGATTTAACATTGTTTAACGAGGCCTACTTTGATATGTAGAGGAAGAAATACGATTTTACCTCTGCTCACTAAAGGTGGATTAATTACGTTTTTGTCTGACAGTAAGTGACGTTCGTGCTGTCCAGATTGGTTTGAAGCTGTTCTTTGGTTCTGCTTTCCCATAAGCAAAGGATATTTAGTTCACCCTCCTTGTTATCCTAGCAGAAAATTAAACGACATTAACCGACACTTAGGAGCCACTCGTGCACCCTGCATTTGATACGATTTAAAAACTTTTCTATATGATCAGTTATGTGCCATAAGTGATAAGCGCTTAGGCGATCATGTATCTTTCGATACATGACTGACGAGGCAGATTTTTCCTTCAGTAGGTTGCCATTTCTTTCTGCGGTAGCCATACAAGGCTATAGAACTCGGTCTGTCCTGCTATTTACCCATATCGGGAGGGGAGAAGAGGATTCATACCTTTCCCAAGGGTATTAGCACATAAGTGAATGGATTCGACTGGAATTCGAAATCGGCTCTCCGATTCAGTTATGTGCCATGCGTGTTATACGCTTAGGCAATCATGTATATTTCGATACATGACAGACGAGACAGATTTTTTCCTTCAGTAGGTTGCCAATTCTTTCTGCGGTAGACCAGTTGCCATCCAAGGTTTTAGAACCCGGTCTGTCCTGCTATTTACCCATAGCTGGAGGGAGCAGAAGAGGATTCATACCTTTCCCAAGAGTATTAGCATGTAAGGGAATGTAATGGATTCGGATAGAACTTGAACTCGACTCTCCGATTCCTCAATCCGAGCCGCTATTCATTACTCCACCGTGCCACCGTATATGATCATACTTTTCTTTTAATTTTGTTGAGTGCCCAATCGGTAACGAGCCGTATAGATTGCTATCATGCAACAACACACACTTTAGACTTCTTTTCGAACTGTCTAAGAACAAGCGTCAATCATTTGCATCTTAAGAGTCAATCACCATCATTTTAAACAAACCATGTCGCAGTAATAAACTAAACTATCTTCTGTTCTAAAATATTTAAGAAATTCTTCTCTTTTTCTGTAAAATGAAATGTATGCGTTTGAAGTAAGCTAGTTTTTTTCTCTTTAAGTCCTGAAGCTAAGATTATTCAACTCGACCTGGTTGAACTTTTGTAGCTCGTTTTGACTTTCAAATACGCTGGGGTCAATAATCAGTCTCTGACGCCTTAGAGTGCATCACAATATTTTCAGGGACATCTTCAACTAATTCTCGAGTTGGCAGACCATTAAATTGGGAATCTCATTTGAACGTAGCACAGGTCGTATCGCGGTGTCAACATTTGTCTACTCGATACTATGTTTATTTTTCTTAATGAAGCTCGAATTTTTGACAAAGTAAAAATAGAAATTGGTCACGTGGTTAATAGTCTCACCAAGTTCTCCACTGCCTGAGCCGGGTATTGAACTCACACTCTTTGGGTCCTGAAACTGGATCTAACCAACGCCTTTATCCACTGTGACATGTGTCCTCAAGGAGAACTTTCAGAGGGAAATTAACAGGAGAAAACTGATAACTGACATCCATTAAACATGACACGTGGAACTAGAACAGTGAGCGAAATAAAGGGTACAACGGCCGAAACGTTGTAATAAATATGGCGACAAAGACGAGAACAATAGTCCGAATAATGTAAATAGTGTACATAATACCTCATCTCAGAAATATAGACAGATTCTGAAGGGCCGAAACGTTGTTATAAATATGGCGACAAAGATGAGGGCAATAGTCCGAATAATGTAAATAATATACATAATACCTCATCTCAGAAATATAGACAGATACAAAATGTTATTTATTTGAACCCTGCCTCAAGATTTGGTATGTATAACCGAATTGATTCAGGCATCGTTCATGTTAAACAAGGGAGGCTAAATCTATTATCACGACTTCGCATTAATTATTTCAAAGGTCGAAGGGTATTCAAACTAAAATGTTGGGTTGGTGCCCCGTCTACATGAATTTAAACGTGCTTATTCGCTTCTAGGTCCCACCCTTTTTCTGTTAAAATAGTTAAATGCAACCGTCAGTTCTACTCCAAGTGCTTCTTTTCTCGCACTTCCCACCTGTGAAATTCTCTTCCGTTTACTTGCTTCCCTGGTAACTACAATCTTCAAACATGTAAATGCAACGTCAATCACCATCTTATGTCTTCTTGAATCGCGTTCATTTTTCTGTCCTTTCCTCAATCTTCCCTATACTCCTCTTTTTCTCTCACTTTCACTCTCTGTGATCCCCCCTGCGTACTAGTCCTAATATCGCCTTGCTTAGGGGTGAAAAGAATAAAAATAAAAAAATTTAAAAAATTAAGAATAAAACGAATGAAACTAATCCAAATTTAATCACGAAAATACGAATTCAGGAAAAACGATTTTGTTTTTCATCTTGCTTTGTAGAAAAATAGTTTGCCCTTGACAGAATTCCCTTCGCCATATACCATTCAGCTGACTCTGATAGCCCTTGTTCTTGAAATTATAATTTGACAAGTAGCTAAGCCAAGTTCTGCTCGCCAAGAAATCGGCATTGATTTATTGGAAATCGATAATAGTAACGCGTACTCAAGTGGCTTCATATTTTGTCTGTGGGGACAACGGACCCTGACACTGTAGAATCAAAAATGCTTCAAACATTGTACAAAAATGTCGTATCTCTGCACAAATTTTGCTCGTTTGGCTTTAGAGGAACTCTTTTGCAAGCAGAACATTCGACTGATATTCATATTCAAGCGCGCGGGGGTTGTCTGTTTTTTAGCAGCAAAAAGTCGTTTCCCAGAACCAAGAGTCAGTAATTCACACGTTAGTGATACGTATTAGAAGAGACCATAATTTATGGTGGGTGGTTTCGTGTTCTGATTGGTCAATTCCGCCAAGAAAAATATCGCTTACGACCTATCAAAGTAGAAATCACCAGAATTATTGAGACAAACAGATAACCAAACTGAAAATTTTGGAACATATATATATATGTATGTGTGTATGTGTGTGTGTGTGTGTGTGCGTGTGTGTTTCATATATATATGTACATGTGTATGAGTTATATATATATATATGAAAAGTGTATATATATATATATATATATATATATATATATATATATATATATATATATATATATATATGTTCAATATATTATGAATATTATTCATATATTATATGCGCGGTACTTATTAGAAAGCGGTCAATATCAGAGACAGAGCTAACATATTTAGTTGGATTGATGTGAGTTTGTGACCCTGGGTTTCACGCTTTTGCGATCGTCAGACAAACACTTGATTTGACGATCGCAAAAGCGTGAAACGCAGGGTCACAAACTCACATCAATCCAACTATATATATATATATATATATATATATATAGAGAGAGAGAGAGAGAAAGAGAGAGTGAGAGAGAGAGAGAGAATAAAATACACTTAAATTACGCTATAGTTGTGCAGATAATCTTGAAGAAAATTATTAAAAACTCAATAATAAAATTTTAAATCAACACTTAGACCTCAGTAAAAATCGCCATCCCAAAGCACCAAACAATAAGGACATCAACTTATGTAATTGTAGAAATCCTAATGACTGTCCATTGCAAAATAGGTATCAAACAGATTTCCTTCTTTACCTCAGTACTATTTCATCTAGAGAAAATCCAACTGTTAAAAAATTTTATATCGGCAGTAACAAAAATTCCTTTAAACAATGCGTACCGTAATAGAACGTCCCTTTCTAAATATTTTTGGCGCTTAAAAGAAGTTAACAAAACTTCTACTGTAAAATGGAAAATAATTTTAAAAAAAATTAAAAAAAACTAGAACTTGTAAATCCTTACATGATCTATGTTCCCTGTCTTTACAAGAAAAAGTGCACATTGTAACGTTTGCTAGCAAAAAAAGCTCTGTTAAAACAAAGTGTGTTATGCCGGCATTGTTTACCTTTTACCTTAAAATATAGTTTTAATAATTGAATAAATACATGTTACAATTGTATAGCCATTATTTTATGAGTATATAAAGTTCACCCAATATTTATTTGATTTATTCAACTTTAATATTGCCATGTTTTACAGTCTATTCAGTATAATTAGCATCATATAGACGTTCCACACTTTTAATTTTACCTATTGGCCCCTTTAAGAAGCTTTCTGAGTATATTTTTTAAAATTTGTTTCTGATTTATGTCTACTTCAACAAATCGGAACATCGTACTTGGCTTCATCCATAATATATTTGTCGCTGTCATGTTTCCTACGACCGTTGGATAGCATGTCCAAGCGTCAGTTTATCTTGACATGGAAAAATAACACAACCACCTCCATCCTCTGACTTTATTTTTCTATTTCAGCTTAGATCTTACTTTTAATTGGTTAATCTAGACATACCCACAAGTATATTTTAATTCTGACCTTATGCGCCCTTTAACTTCCGAAAAGAGGTAACGATTTATTTTTAAATTTCATTAAATTTCAAATAAATCATCTTTATCACAAGTTATCTACCATCGCCTGAGGAAGTACAATCAGAGTATTGTAACATGAAAGCTTTTGTGTAGCGATGTAAAATGTTTTTATTATAATCTATTATAATAAAAATATTATAATATATATATATATGTTTGTGTGTGTGTGTGTGTGTGTGTGTGTGTGTGTGTGTGTGTGTGTGTGTGTGTGTGTGTGTGTGTATTTAGGCAGCAAATTCTTTTTTAGGCATGTCTGTTTAAATAAATTACAAAAACTTATTTCCCAAGTCTTTGGGAAATAAATGTTTGTAATTTATTCTCAAGTACTTGGGAAATAACAGTGAATTTCACTATTACAGTGTATTTCTTGCATCATTTGATTGTAATACATGGAAAAATATCCGTGACTGTGAACAGATTATGCTAAAAATAACCAGACAATATATTTAATCATATATATATATATATATATATATATATATATATATATATATATATATATATATATATATATATGTCTGATTAAATAAATTGTCTGATTATTTTTTTGCATAATCCGTTTATATTTACGGATATATATATATATATATATATATATATATATATATGTATATATATATATATATATATATATATATATATATATATATATATATATATATATTAACCACTAATATTATATATATATATATATATATATATAAGTGTGGGTTTGGTATATACGGAGTAAATTCCAATAACCAACAATTATTATTCTTTAAAGAGTGCTCAATACAGAGTAGAGCAGATATAATCATTTATTTATTTAAATATTATAACATAAATATGTTATAAAATCACTACAAAAATAGCTATTTTGTTTCAACACCTCTGGTGTCTTATCAAGTGATGATGTCGAATGTAGAATCTACATTCGACATCATCACTATTTTGTTTCAACACCAGAGGTGTTGAAACAAAATAGCTATTTTTGTAGTGATTTTATAACATATTTATGTTATAATATTTAAATAAATAAATGATTATATATATATATATCAAGTGTGTGTGATGGATAAATTGTCGTCTAACTGATACAGAAATGAAAATAACACTTTTTAACAGATATATTTACCAAAATTACACAAAATATCTTGAAATCCTCTAGAGTAAATTTATTCAATAAAATCACCATTGGCTATAACCACTACGACTTCTGAACCTCCTACAACATTTCTAGACGGTCTTCTGGTTTAATTACGTGAATGATGCCATAATCCTTGCCTTAAGTTGTTTATCTTTGGTTTTACAAGTAGTTTTGTTGGTCTCTTGCTCAACTACGCCTCACACATAATAATCAAGTGGAAGTTGCAGTCTGAGAAGTTAGGTGGTTAGATGTAAGAAGGGGTGATGTAGTCGCAGAAATTGTCTGACAGCCACGACTGGTTTCTCCTGCTTGTGTAGCATAGTGCAGAGTTCTGTTAACAGACATAGAGTCTTCCAGCAGCCACACTCTTGATCCAGGGCAGTACAACCTCCTCAAGTTACTTGATGTAGGCCTCCTTGTTGAGTCTTATTATAAAAGCAAATGAACAGACAAATATATAGAAATTGTTACATAATGAGAAGTAGGTATTGAAGATTTCAACTAATTTAATCCACCTCTATATGGCCTCATTAGTTGCATGGAGCACATCAAGACAGTACGCGATTTATTGCCATGTTCACTGTAGCATCGCCGCATCAATGGTTGCAATGGCATCATTGATGCCCCGTATCTTTGTTAGATACGCGATATCTTTAACATAGTCCCATAGAAAGAAGTTCAAGGAAGTGATATCTAGTGAATGAGGTGGCCAGGGAATTGGGCCATCCCTTCCAATCCACCGGTCTGTAAATGTTGGGGTTCATTTAACAGCACCTCTTTCATCAACAGGATACCTGAAATACACAAATATAATATGATTAAAAACTTATTAAATATTTATTATATATTTATATTTATATTATTATATATTTTATTTTAATTATTACATATTTTATTTTAATTATCATATATTTTATTTTAATTATCATATATTTTATTTTAATTATCATATATTTTATTTTAATTATCATATATTTCATTTTAATTATTATATATTTTATTTTAATTATTTTATATTTTATTTTAAATATTATATATTTTATTTTAATTATTATATATTTTATTTTAATTATTACATATTTTTATTTTAATTATTATATATTTTATTTTAATTATTATACATTTTATTTTAATTATTATATATTTTTATTTTAATTATTATATATTTTATTTTAATTATTTTATATTATATTTTAATTATTATATATTTTATTTTAATTATTATATATTTTTATTTTAATTATTATATATTTATATTCTATTTTGGTAAATTATTTATGCATTTATTTATTTTAAATAATGGAAGGTTTTGATTTAACCTTTTTGGTTTAAGGTTTTTAAAATTTTTATGGTAATGCATGTTGGCTTGCGAAAGAAGTATTTCTTTAAGAAAGGACGTATTTGAAACAACAGGGCGCACTTTAAAAATTTGGCATGACTCTCAAGAACATTTCGTCTAAGAAAGTTTTCTTTTAATAAATACAACATTCTTTAGATTGAAGTTGTATGTATATATGTATACACAAGAAAGTTGAAAATGTCGGGATTTCAAAATTATTTTTTTTTTTTGCAATTATGTTCATCTGGAAGATAACGGCCAAACCAAGATTTAATAGGTTAAGATTATAGTGATTAGGGAAGCAACGTCTTGGGAGTTAGTTGTACAATGTTCATTCGAAGTAACTGCTTGAGTGGAACTTACATCTCACCAAAGGTATACGAAGGGTAATGAGGCGGGGGTCACTACAATGTCGTTCACATCGCGGGTCTATGCTATGAGGGTTAGGATTGGTGGAATTAAGGAGGGTAGTTCATTTGAACACTCTCCGTGGAAATAGCGACAGAGCAGTGAGAGACACGCGATGTCTCATCTGTGAGAAAAGGGTTGCAGAGTGAAAAATAATTTGTTACACACAAGGACTTGGAGATGCTTTTGCACTCTATCGAGAGTGGATAGTGAAGATTGGGCAGCTCCTGCCATGTATAGAAGGATTACGCCATTTTTAGGCCTGACATAGCTCTAGACAGAAAATAGCACTAGGAGTGAGGTACAGGAAACCGACCACTTTTCCAGCATCTTTAGCTATCGTATGTACGAGTTCCCCTTGAGGTCGGCGCTGAGTTTAAGTCCGAATAGGCACCCAAGGCACGGGGCAACCCTGAGGGAACATCCGTTCATCGGTGTGACACTATTTAGCTACGGTGGTTAATTGATTAATTAATTAATCACAGAAATTAATAACGGGAATTACTTAAAGCAATAGATAGATCGAAAGATATACTGAGCGACATTATTTGTTTCTTTTTACAAACAAAGAATGGGTAAAAGATTTTTTTTTATTTGTTTTCATTCGCAATGCGGAAAGTCGTAGGAAGACGGATCTCAGGTCTGTCAACATTAATTAATATCCTGATAAGAACAACGGTTTTGGCCACACGTATAGCTGGCACACGAAATTTCGAATGTCGGTCAACTGCGTGTGGAAAAAGAGGGCCAACGGAATTCGGTTAACAAGAAAGACGGAATTAAGTGAATTAACAGAAACAAAAAAATTGATATGGAAAAAACTGTGTATAAGACGAAAAATTTCTGTCGCCAGAAATGGTCACATGGATAGTTGAAACGAGAGAGGGAAAAGGGATTTTGTTCGTCAAATGAAGACCACCGCCCAGTTAAGGGTTAATTACAATAGTTAAAAAGTCAGCAATAAATGTGCTGGATAATTACCAGATGTCTAAAGTAAGATAAAAGAATTTTACGATCACACTCTGTGGGGTCTAAAAGAATTCTGTTGATAACAGAAAGGAATTTTTTTTAATTATGGCAATGTAGCTTTCATAAAGATTTTGAATAACAACTGGAAAAGAATAATTCTTTTTCTTTCTTTTCTTTTCCCTTCGAGTTTCAATGTAAGCTAACACCAGCCTAGCCACACCCACACCAGGGTAGCATGCAGTGATAGGCAGAGGTGAAAAATATGGTAAAGAAGGAGAAACTTGTTGACGCCCACGAGGGTTTGGTATCAGGTACTGGTATGAAGAGGAAGAGTCTTAGAAGGATAATTCTCCTCCGACCTCTCCTCAAGAAAGGGGGAAACCCCTCTAAACAAAGAGCGATAGATTTCCAAAAATGGAAAGTGATAATTTTTCCTGTCCGAAAACAAAGAAAATCCTTTTTGGGGATTTGAAATTATCGAAGAACCCAGACCGCGTCTGACTCCACACCGGGTTTTGGTCGACGTCCATATAAACGAACGTCCCCGGGCGTTCATGCAGTAGAGTTCCAGTTACAGTTCCAGTAGAGTTCCAGTCCCAGAGTTCGGCAGTTGGCAGTTAAGAATAAGCCTCGCAGCATTTGACCGCACGAATTCCATGCCTTTCGATTTAGACTTCTAGCCAAGAACAGTTCAGAGAAGTCCGACTTAGATTTTTCCACTAAAGCCAGTTAACAAACATCGATTGAAGATACCAAAGCCAGTTAACAAACATCGATTGAAGACTCCAAAGCCAGTTAACAAACATCGATTGAAGATACCAAGGCCAGTTAACAAACATCGATTGAAGATACCAAGGCCAGTTTTAGCAAACATCGATGGAAGATACCAAAAGCCGTTTATGAAACACAACTTAAGATACTAAAACTCGCTAAGGAACGCAGAAGTGTCACAATCCATAGACGTGGGCTGGAAGAGAGAGACGTACCACTGTATCCAACAAACAGATAGAAAGTAAATTGGTATTCCTTAACAACATTCGAACTCCTTGAATTGTTCCTTTATTTTTCTTCTATATTCATTTGTGCAGCATCACCCTTGACCCTGATTCGGCTCGTGCTACAGCCCGACGCCTGATTGATCTCGTCAACCTAAGATCAAATCACAACGTGGGTAGGTTGGACCGAGATCTAAGTAGTTTCTTCGGTAACCAGACGTCGGAGGCGAGCTGGGGACGACAAGGCTGATGCAGTATCTAACCAGACATCATCCGCGACCAAGACAAGAGTTAGAATCTCACATCCGATGCCGTGGTAACCAGCAGGGTTAGAGTGTCACATCTGTCGTCGCGATCAAGACTTCAGCGGGTGTCCCAGGGTTAGACTGACTCACATACGGTGTCGTGATTGCAGAATCACACCACCCACTCGGGGTCAGCGTCTCAAGTGGCGCCGCTACCAGGACAAGACCCTGGATCAGCAGCTGCCATATGTATAGGACGTCACATCGGTGATTGATGAAAGATTTCGGTCCGATCAGCGATGGTGGATGCTCACTAGTTTGGTTTTTGTGAAATTAAATTTTTTCAGTTTTTCCCAACTGACCTAGGTCAAGCGAGAGATCATTTGCAAGGGTCTGGTCATCGAGCGTTTTGGAGGTGCATTCATATACCGCTGTATAATCAACATTTTTTTTATCCCGTGACCCGTAGGGTCGTAGGGGCACCATGTGTAATGCAGCCAGAGTAGAAGTGGTGTTTATTGGGCAAGATAGCCTAACGGAGCCCAACCCTCTCCAGGCCGTTTTTGAATTCAAAGTTTTCCTTTTCCTAGACCGGTAGCCACCCAAGGCTATAGAACCTAGTCTGTTCTGCTATTTGGTAGGGTCGTAGGGGCACTATGTGTAATGTAGCCAGAGTAGAAGTGGTGTTTCTCGGGCAGAATAGCCTGACGGAGCCCAACCCTCTCCAGGCCGGTTTTGAATTCAAAGTTTTTCCTTCTCCTAGACCAGTTGCCACCCAGGGCTATAGAACCCAGTGCTTCTAATTACCCATATCTGGGAGGTGGAGAAGAGTATTCTTACCTTTCGCAAGGGTATTAGCACTAGTGAATATAATGGAATTCATCAATCCGAGCCGTTATCCATTACACCGCCATGTCTCCGCCCCCACCCCCTATCATCAGCATAGATATTCTCAAATGATTGGAGGTTAAAACTTTTTTAACCAAATCATAATTTTCGCTTTTTAGTTTAATTAACAATCTGTATAAAAAGATTCGATAAAAACTTATACATACTTAATTAATCAATTTAATTATTTATAACTTAACGTTTTCAGTTCATTCTGATATTCTATTGTGTATAAAACTTTGGTAAGTCCCACGTGGTATTTTTTTTTTTTCAACAGAATTTCCGCCAGTATCAATACTATCGAGTTAGTCACGTGAGCTGAATTACTTTGAAGCCATTAGTCTTACGTTTATCTTTCATGTATATATTTATTGATTGATTTTATTGGTTCATTTTACTTTTATTTTTATTTTTATTCATTTATTTTGAAATTTCTTCCAAACTCCTGAAAAGAAAAAAATTTAATGATTTTGTTAAATTTTAACTCACTATTTTTCTCTCTTTTTTTTTCTTTTTCGAATGTTTCACATTTTATGAGAGTTAAAACTGTTTAAAAAAGTAAAGTTCACATTTTTTTTAACCTCTTTTGTTTTTTTTCCCTCTTCTTCTTCTTCTTCTTCTTCTTCTTCTTCTTCGTCCTCTTCTTCCTCCACCTCCTCCTCCTCTGTTGCTGCACTTATCTTGTTTCGTTTTATGAAATGCTGTCCACCACGTATATAAACCAATGCCTCCCCGGCCAGTGCAACTATTTCGTTAGCCTGCTCTACATCTATTAACTCAAACCTTTCTCTACCTTTCTTTTCTCATGTAGTTCTCCTTTTACTTCTCTTCCTTGCATTGTACGCCATTCTTCAAACAGAATAAGATAGATAGATAGATAGATAGGTAGATAGATAGATAGATAGATAGATAGATAGATAGATATGAACAGAGATAGATAGATAGATAGATAGATAGATAGATAGATAGATAGAAACAGAATAAGATAGATATAACCAGACTGAGATAGATAGATAGATAGATAGATAGATAGATAGAAATTAACAAAATTACATATATATGAACATAGATAGATAGATAGGAACAGACTAAGATAGATCTGAACAAAGATAGATCTGAACAGAGATAGATAGATAGATAGATAGAAATTAACAAAATTACATATATATGAACATAGATAGATAGATAGATAGATAGATAGATAGATAGATAAGAATAAATATATGAATAGGCAAGAGAGACCGATCTGAGTAGACGACCACAGATAAAGAATACCTACCAATTAGGTAGAATGAGAGTCTGCCATTGATGCTGTTATCTGCCTTTATTTTCGGCATTTTAATACAATATTGCTTCTGCATCGAAGGAAGTTTATTTGGCAGCATAAATCTTGGGCAGAAATGAGGAATTAGAAAACTCAGCAGTCGTCTGAATGATTTTGGTCAAAGGACAGAGACAAAATTGGCCTCTTGAATCCAAAAGATCTCGATGCTAAAAAAGCGTTGGCCAACTTTGATAAAGGAAAATCCAGGACATTTATTCCGTTTCTTCGAAGAGAAAAATCCTTTATATACATATATATGCGCGACATTAAAATATAAAATTGAGACAAGTTACCCATCGCACCCTGTATATATATTAGGTAAATAATTGACAAGAGGAAATATTCTATGTAGCGCGTTTCGTCTTCATAAAGGACTTCATCAGACTAAAGTAATGTTTGAATTGGTGGAATTATATGTATGTCTTAGGGGACAGTGTAATACAAGCGTAATTATGCACCGAGTGGAAACGCTGAAGATGTTTGTTTTGTTCTTTGTTATTTTTGTTTTTTTCTAGCTTGGACATTCATCAGCCTATCCTACCAACCATCACGTGCCTGCATCATGGTTGAAAGGTCATTAGGGTGGCATTCTGTGTCATAATAGAACTGATTAATCTAGGTGATTGCTGGCCGAGCAGCCCGTCTTACTCCATGGCGAGGTGTCCAAATATCAGGCAGGAGTCCATAGACTTGTGATTTAGCTGGTTGTTGCCACCAAGAGATCTTAAGTATAGCTCTCAGCATCCGAGTGTAGATTCCATCAAGCTTAGACTCAAGGGTTTTAGTTAATGACCTTGAATTGGCACCATACATTAACACCGCCTCTACAGTGCCTCAAAAAGAATCTCTGTCTGAGGTTGTCTGGTAGATCAGACTCCCAGATTACATCCATTTTATTCAACGCCACCCAGGCTTTACCAATGCCAATTTTCACATCCTTTTCAGTAGAGTTTATTTCGCTTCCTAGGTATGTAAAAGATTCAACAGATTTTATTGATTCTCCTGAGACAGTTTGCATTGAGCCTTGCTGGTTGA
Source organism: Acanthosepion esculentum (assembly GCA_964036315.1). Classification (NCBI taxonomy): domain Eukaryota; kingdom Metazoa; phylum Mollusca; class Cephalopoda; order Sepiida; family Sepiidae; genus Acanthosepion; species Acanthosepion esculentum. Next base: position 72,262,158 of record OZ038512.1, read on the forward strand.
AGCTTATGAATTCGGAGGAACGCTAAAGTTTTAATTTTTAATTTTTAAATTTATAATTTTTAAATTTATAATTTTTAAATTTTAAAAAGAAAGTTTGTATTGAGCTTTACAGGTTGAGGCTAATATAATTCAGAGGAACGCTAAATTTTAATTTTTTAATTTTTAATTTTTTAATTTTTAATTTTTTAATTTTTAATTTTTTAATTTTTAATTTTTTAATTTTAAAATTTTTAATATTTAATTTATAGCGTCCTACATGTCATGAAACACAGCAAAGCCGATCTCATTTGTTTTCCCAAGATTTTTGTTTTTATTGCTTTTGTTTTTAATTATTCAACGTTGTGACCACAGAAGATTTTTTAAGGAAGGGGAAGCCACTCACAGCAGAAGAAACAAAAACTTGGAGAGTTGAGTTACTAAAGGGAATTAACTGAAACTAAGATATCCAAAAAGACATGGCACGTGGAATTAGAACAATCTACACCCGTGGACTAAATGAAGGGTTCAGTTTTAAATTCTAACGTGTATCGCCTGAAGAAGGCCGGGGCGCACAACGGCCGAAACGCCGTGTATATAGCAATAAAGATGAGAACAACGATGTAAAAAGTGTAAATCAGAGATAGAAAGCACGTAAATATAAAAGCGGACATTGACGAGCGGCGACAGTCTGTTTCATGCTTAAACGCAGTCTTCAGGCCATGTGTGTTGTGTTTTGGCTCGACTATTTATACATGCGCTTATGTGGTTATTTGTAGGTATTATTTATATATATATAGGTGTGTGTGTGTGTGTGTGTGTGTGTGTGTGTGTGTGTGTGTGTGTGTGTGCTAATTGTTATGGTAAGGTCAACCCAAAGCATGAACAGTCTGTTTCATGCTTGAAGGTAACCTTCAGGCTATGTGTGTCGTGCTTTAGCTCGACTATTTATATATGCTGGTTAATGGTGCATTATGGGTAGCAAGGTCTGTTGTGTTGTCCTAACAGTTATTGAGTAAGAAGTAACGGTTATATTTCAAATTATTCTAAAGGCTGTAGAGTAGGAATAAGTGTGGATCCAAATTCAGATATTCATAGCTATTTTATAATCTTGTTAATTGTTTACTTGCTACTTATTACTGTTTACTTAATTATTTGTTGTTGATTATTATACGCACACACACACAAACACACACACACACACGCGTGCGCACACACACACACACACACACACACACATATATATATATATATATATATATATATATATATATATATATATATATATAATTGTGTATTTACGCAGCTATCCAAATTCTAAAAATATTGCCAGCAATAAAAATTTTGAAAGAAAAAATATTACCAGCAATAAAAATCTTGTCGGCATTAAATAACCCATTGAAGTTGATATGCCGTAAAACAAAACAAACCAAACCAAACCGATATGTAGATTATTATATCATACCTCTACCCCCCCCCTACACACACACACGGATACATAGATGTTGTGATATTTTGAAAACCTTTCAGTGGTGATCACCAATAATGAAACTAACAAGGTAACGAAAATTCCGGTTCTTTCTTATATTCTCCTTCTTCAGATAAGCAAAGCAGACTATCTCTCACAGGCAAGCATATCCCTGAAACGTAAGGGTTTTATATCTCTTGTAGATCCTGGATTTCTTGTTTCTTTGCGGATTTTTTTATTTTCATTCTCTCCCTGATTTTTTTCTATTTTTATTTTTTTTAGATCTGTAGGGACATTATAATTATCAATAAAAAAATTAAAATATAAAATAATAATAATAATAATAATAATAATAATAATAATAAAGAAAATAATTAATTAAAACTTTGTTTAAAATAAATTATATAAAAAATAAAAATAATAAAAAGTTTTTCCCACATGAAATAAAAACTGTTCCCGCGGAAAATACGGACATACCGCAAAAAGACGTTGATTTCAATCTCTCTGCCAATAACCTTGGGACAGTTAACACGTGTCCAACTTCTCTTTCTGTGACATAGCGTGTAATAATACGGAGTAACTTCTTCCTTTCATTACATGCTCCATGAAATATTTGTAACCAAAAATACACACAGTACACATAAAATATAAATTGTATGATATGAAGGCACAATTTACCGTGCTTTCACTGTTATCCTTTGTCTGCTTTATTTCTGTGATGTATGCTTTTTATTTCCCGTGAACATGAAACTATTTCTGTTGCTATGATGTGAGTGAACCACACAGATGTGTCATTTCCTCTTGGATATCTCGGTCTTAATGGTTCTATATTGTACTCAGGATAATTTTTCTTCCATTGTTACATCTTCGTCGGACGTTTCGGGTTCTTTTTGGTGCTGCTGCTACTAACCTGCAACTGTATCTTCATTTGTTTCATTCTATTAGGGCCATGTTTCCTTGTTGGTCTACGAAATCATCATTAAAAGTGCCATGGAAAGCGTGTTGTTCCTTTTTTACATTTTAAAATTGGACAATTCCAAATCCGATATATTTTATAGATAGATAGTTACGCACATAGATAGATTTGAAAGGCATGAGATAGATAGATAGATAGATAGATAGATAGATAGATAGATAGATAGATAGATAGATAGATAGATTTGAACAGGCATATATATGAAGAGACTTACATAGATATGAACATAGATAGATAGATAGATAGATAGATAGATAGATAGATAGATAGATAGATAGATAGATATGTCGGAGTTACTTCCTCCTTAATTCCCAAATTTTCACTAGGGGTCACTCTCCCTATACTATAAATACTGGGCTACTTCTCGCCTCGTTCTCTTTTTTATTTCTTTATTTCAGCGACTACAATGCAAGCTCTCTTAGAAGATCCGCGTCTTCCCATTTGTGAAGACGCCATGAACATTATACAGACATACACGTACGTACGAACATTTACCAAAGAACAGACACCAATGTTTACACACACAAATGTCATTGTCTATTGTAAAATTGTTTTGTTTAATACATATATTTGTTTTTATATATATATATATATATATATATATATATATATATATAAAAATAGGGAAGAAAAGTTTCTATCAAGTAGTAATATGAAAACAAAAACAAGTGTTTAATAATAATGTCTTCATTTATGTTTTTTTCCTTTTAGCATCTATTAGAAATCTTTGAAAAAATTTGGAGAATTGTTCACCAACAAAAAGAACTGACTTGGTTATGACATTCAATCTCAAAATTTGCATATTTAGTTTAAGAACAGTCATTTCTGCTTAGAAAAGATTGTACTTCTTTGCTTTGTAGACTATTAGAAATACTAAGTCAATATAGATGAGGGACTGATAATAGTATTAACAATGGTTATGACTTCTTTAAAAATGTTGTTTGCCCTGAAGAGATTGCATGTTCATCTGCACAGAAATATTGTAAAGATTTTTATTTAGAATTTAATCAGAAAATTACCATTTCACCATTTTCATTCATAACCATTGTTAATACTATTATCAGTCCCTCATCTATATTGACTTAGTATTTCTAATAGTCGACAAAGCAAAGAAGTACAATCTTTTCTAAGCAGAAATGACTGTTCTTAAACTAAATATGCAAATTTTGAGATTGAATGTCATAACCAAGTCAGTTCTTTTTGTTGGTGAACAATTCTCCAAATTTTTTCAAAGATTTCTAATATATATATATATATATATATATATATATATATATATATATATATATATATATATATACACACACACACAATAAAATCCAAAATCACCTCATATATGGAATAAGCTTATTTCGACAGAGGAAAATAGAATTTATCACTCTTATCAACCTCGGTATTGACTGAGTTCATGTCGGAAATAGAAATTTAACTGTGACCGGATCTGGGATTTTATTGTGTATTAATTTTTGCTCTGCAGTAATTAATACACTGAGCTCTTTTTGTTGATCAGTTTGAATATTTTATATTAGTACGATCCATTTTATATTAGTACGATTATATAGCAACCTATTTATTGTTATACATGTTCACCGTAGTCTTAATGTAGAATCCCTCCTCCTCATCTTTCTTCTTCTTCTTCTTCTTCTTCTTCTTCTTCTTCTTCTTCTTCTTCTTCTTCATCTTCTTCTTCTTCTTTCCCACTTGTATATGCTTGTGCTTATCTTGTATACCGTATCGACGTTTAATAAAAACAACTGTGAAATCATTCTCTAGCAAATACCTCCTGTAAATGAGTCGTTCATCTGATCGAAAGTGAATAGGATACACAATCACAGACAGAATCGAGCTGTTTCGGTGCCAATTTTCTTTGATTACAAGTACACTTCCTCCTTAAAAGAGACGGTCATTGTATTTCCTGATGTTTGCGGTAAATACCAATTGACCACAGTGAATTATAAATTTTTGGGAGTCATATTTTAAAGCATACAAAATAATGAAAATAAATCCTCCGTAATTCTGATTGTTTAACCTTAGTGGATTCTTTCATACAATAAAACATTTAGAATTAACCAGCCAGCTCTCGTACGTAAAGTAAAGTTCAGCCTGGTCAGTATCAAGGAAGAGTGAAAGGCTTGGGGATATCAGGTTCTGTAAGCTTAGATGTGAGACTGGTGTAAAGGATAGATAGATAGATAGATAGATAGATAGATAGATAGATAGATAGATAGATATGACCAGACTAAGCTAGCTAGCTAGAGAAGAAGGCCTTCCGGATATGAGGAATTGGTTACAAAGTCCGGATATAAGGGGTTATATTTAGATTAATATAAAAGAACTGAAATCAGGTTTAACGTTTATTTTCAATGTTTTATATTAAACAAAATAAGCTAATGCTGAGTGAAATATAACGGAATTGATTTTAAGGAAAAAGAAATAAATTATGTTAATGAAAATTCATTAAATTAAGTATGCCACGTATGCAAAACAAATAATGTAACGAGGATTTTTTAATCGCTGTTGCATGATGATTCTTTCTCTTCTAATGCCATTCTCAACTTTTTCCGCATTTCGTTTTGCATTTGTTCGTGAATTTATTTTTAAACGAAAGACGCTTTTTAACTCAGTGTATGTTATTGCAATCGTCATAGATGAATGCTGGCTTTCTTTCCATAGAACTGACAACATTTTCAATAGCTTTTTCAATTTCAGCCCAGGATTCATCACAGTCATGCATCTCGTTACTATCTTGTTGCAGATGTGTCTCGTTGTCATCCTTTCCTCTTATTCCCATCATCTTTTGCACCAATACAAGCCATTAGGGTGAAATAAGCATAACCAATTATCTAAAGTAAATTTCCTGAAAAACAGAAATTTCAAATCAGTTACATATCACACAAATAGTTCAAAGATATGCATTAAAATCATGTCCGGATATGAGGGATTCCGGATATGAGGAATTCCGGATATGAGGGATTCCGGATATGAGGGATTCCGGATATGAGGAATTCCGGATATGAGGGATTCCAGATATGAGGGATTCCGGATATGAGGGATTCTACTGTATTTGTTTTTGTTGTATGTGTAATACTTCGAGGCACATTGTGTTGTAATAAATATGGCGACAAAGATGAGGACAATAGTCCAAATAATGTCAATAGTGTACATAATATCTCATCTCAGAAATATAGATAGATAGTGAAGGGCCGAAACGTTGTAATAAATATGGCGTCAAAGATGAGGACAACAGTCCGAATTATGTAAATAGTGTTCATAAGACCTCATCTTAGAAATAAACACAGATACTGAAAGGCCGAAACGTCGTAATAAATATGGCGGCAAAGATGGGGACAATAGTCCGAATAATGTAAATAGTGTACATAATACATCATCTCTGAAATATAAACAGATAGTATTTTTAAATTGTTTGTCAGTAGCTGTCTAATGTTACTATGATGCTTATGCTGCTTATTAATATGTTTACTGGTGGCACCCTGGTCCAGTAAGTGGCATTGTCATTGTAATTGTTATACTAACAACGTTTCACTCGTTAAACATAGGACCAACTTCAGGTTTCTGTCACTATAATTGCTAATTTTGAACCAAACTATATACTAAATCCACGGGAGCGGGGCAGAATGTTCTCATTCGACTCTCCACCTTGATGGGATAATCTCCTACCAATTAAATATTGTCCAGTTTATTTACCTTTATGTCGGTTGTCTGTTACTTCCACTTCTAGGATTTCTCCACATTATTCGATGTGCACCAAGAAACCAAATATATTTTAACCAACGCTTTAAATCTGCTAGGCCAATGAATGTTGTAATTTTGAAACCCTAAACTTAGCATCTGTACTCAGGTGGTGGAATTGTGAGTGTCTTTTCTTTCTTAATAAGAGGCCCACAAACGGTGCTAATCATTATGCTAGGTCTACCGAGGAGATTGTCACAGCCTAATATGTACCTGATTAGCCTCAAAAACTACACCATAAAATTGTTTAGGTATCTGTCATTACGCAAGGACAAATATTTTAGTCTAGCATATACTGCATAGGTAAGTGAAGTCGGGAGGCATGTTTCCAAGAACAAACCTATTATACATATTGATTTCCGACTAAAAATGGCCATAACCCCCAAACAAGAATGCTTTACATGAAGTAAGATTCTTAGCCTCTATGACCTTCCGTATATATGAGAGATGCTGAAAAGTTCTTGGCTCGACCCACTTCGCAAAAACTGACCAAATGGCTAAACCTCAAGCTTTTGTGGGATGTGGAGAAGGTGTCCCTTTCAGCTGAACCGATTTCTTTTCGTATATATGAAGGATGCCGAAAAGTTTTCGGCCCAACTCTCATCCCAAAATCTGACCACATTAAATATCAGATTGCTTTTTCTTTTTCTGAAGCTAGTCCCTTTTTGGTCGAGCCTAGATATTTTCGTATATACGAGGGGATCCGACCAACTTCCCAAAAGTTATCCAAATGTTCATCTTTCTTTTCTTTTTTTTTCAAGAAAATGTATTCTTGATCGGGTCAAAAAACTTTCAGCACCTTCTCGTAAAACGTTTTATACAAAGAAAGGTACAGCTTATTTTCGAAAGTTTACGGCAAATAAGACTACCGTCCTTTTCCCTCAAACATGGATTTTCCTGGATTTTATATGCAAAGATGAAGTAGGCTAATATTTACTCAGAAACTGTACACTTCAAGGACCTTTTTAAAAATCCATTCACCTCACGCAAGGCGATAATGTCGCAAAGACGTAAGGGTTTATTGTGGGATGAAATAGACTAAGACTTATGTGAAGAGAAAGGACAATAAAAGAACAGCCTCAAGAAGACAGAGAATGATGATTGGCGTTGCATTTGAATTTTTTAAGATTTTCGGTCGCAGGGAAGCAAGAAACCGAAAGAGAGTTCCACAGGCGAGAAGTGCGAGAAAAGAAACTTTTAGAGCTGAACTTGCGGTTGCATCTAGTTCAAAAGTAAAATGATATAACCTAGTTACGTAACCGAAATATTTGATAATTTAAACGTAACTAAATAAATAATGAAAGGATATGTGCCAACAAATACGGTTATGAGATTTTATGAGATTTACTCAGCAGAATATTATAAGAACATGAATGTTAATTAATTTAAAATAAATACGCACAAAAACTTACACCCTTGTACAAATTACTTGGAACAACCGTTTTAGTTTCCTTTCTTTCAACATACAGTCAGTTCTAGGCCCACTAGAGTGACAGGGTGTAATCGATTTCTATTTTTTCCTCAGATTAAGTCATTTGTCATTTGTTGTTTAATACTGTTTATTATAAACAGAGCATTTACTTAAATATTTGTATCTATAAAAAGAATGTATAAACATTAAAAAAATGTCTTAAAATAATTGTCGGACTTTGTCCATTTCATAATGTGTGACGTCATTTGTTTACATTTGGATACGCCATGAGCAGATATGAATGTACGTGAGAGATTCATGGAAGATTATAGTTTAAAGACAGTAAAATCAACCTTGCTAACCGAACGCTCCTCTGTAGCCAAATCGGTTAAAGGCACGTCTGTCTATATGACTGTTCCGTATAGGATACAGGTTCGATTCCTGTCGGAGGACGAATATTTTCTATGAAAATTGTTCGGACATTCAGGCCGGTAAATGTTGTTTAATACTGTTTATTATAAACAGAGCATTTACTTAAATATTTGTATCTATAAAAAGAATGTATAAACATAAAAATGTCTTAAATACACACACACACACACACACACACATATATATATATATATATATACAGTGAAACCTCGGTTTACGAATTTAAATCGTTCCTGAAGTCAGTTCGTAATCCGAAATGTTCGTAAACTGAAACTATTTTTCCAATAGGAATCAATGTAAAATGGATTAATCCGTTCCTGGTTCCAAGATGATTGCTTATTTAAAATATAACAGCAGTACTTTGGGCATAAGTTTATACACAAAACTAATGAAAATCATTAAATCTAAAAAATAAATAAATAAATCCAATACTAAATTGATAAAATATAGACAAACACTTTAATTTTACCATTCCTGCATGTAGGAGTGTTGATGGTGGAAGGGGAAGAAAAGAGATGTTATTGTTTGGAAAAGGGGAAGGAAAGACATGGTCGTCTCTTTATTTATAAGAACAGTATAGATCGTTGATTTTTGCCATATGAAACTGAATAGGAAGAGACAATATCATCAACAATTGTTTTTCTCTTAACTTTTCTTTTTCCTTTACCAGTATCACTGCTAGCTTTTTTTGGGGGGGGGGGCCATGACTGAGGACTCATGAAGAGAAAAAAAAGGGCAGAGTACAATACAATTGGAAAAGAAAAGCACAGCACAACACACGAATGTATACAACATGGCGGTCGACTCGGTCGTTCGGGTTAACTCGGTTCAGCAATGTGGTTCAAGAACCGAAATTTTGTTTGATAACCGAGACATTTTCATCTCGAATATTCTGTTCGAAAACTGATTTGTTCAACATATGAGACTTTCGAGAACCGTGTTTACTCTGTAGTCTGTTCTCATTGAGTTTATTTATCTTGTTCGTCAGATTCGTTGCGAAGTGTGTGACGTCCGTTCTCATTCACACAGAGATCTCGCATCAAGACATAGCTACGCGGGTGTCCATTGTGTTCATCTTCGGTCTCGGTGAAAGCCGTGAAGATTGTTGAATAATTCAGTTGTATCTGAAGTAAGGGCTAAAAGTGAATTTCCCGACTCAATGTCGAAAGTCGAGTACCTCTACATTCTTTTCTGTGGTAGTAAGATGATGTGTGGTGTTCATTTGAAGTCTAGGAATTTTCGGTGTGTTGCCTCTTGTTTAGGCAAAATTTAAGAACGGACTAGTTTTTTTTTAAGTAATAATTTTATATTCATGCAAGTAGATAATAAAAATAGATACATGCAATTCCAATATGTGCTGATCGTGACAAATATGCATATAAACTGCCGATGCTAAATAAATGGACCGAGAGAACAGAGTCTGTCTTTGATTTATTACACGGAGGTATAATGGGTCGCAATGCAAAATGTGGCTCTTGCTGTGGATTGCAGTAAAACATTTTTAAAACATTTTTTGTGTGCTAGAGGATGTATCCCAGCTAACATGAAGACGCATGTGGTTCATGCATGATTGGGGATCCAGCACATTTTATATATATTGTTCGTATTGATGCACTTGCTGACATCTACCATGAAAGATGGATAGGTAGGAGAGGACCAGTTTCATAGCCTACACCGCAATCCTTTGGATTTTTATCAGCGAGACTATCTAAAACAATTGGGTTATGCAGCAGACATGAATAATGCAGAGAGGCTTCATCAACGTGTCATGGGGGTCTGCGAAACCATTCCACATCGTGTGGGAGTGTTTGAAAGGGTCCGCCAGTCAATGATCCGACGTGCGCATTCGTGTCTAGAAGCAAGCGAAGGACATTTTGAACATTTGCTATGAGTTGTTGAGGTGTCAACGATGGAGTTTTGGACATATGTTAATTTGGACATTTTATATTGTTTTGGTGTCAGGAACTCGCCTGCAAAATTTGTAACAGTATTTTTGATACACCCTCTGTGTGTGTGTGTGTGTGTGTGTGTGTGTGTGTGTGTGTGTGTGTCTTTGTGTGTCTCTTTGTGTGTGTCTCTGTGTGCGTGTCTCTGTATGCGTGTGTGTGTCTGTGTATGTGTGTGCGTGTGTGTGTTTCGTTAAAAACCAACAAAAGATTTTATTCCTGGTTTCTGATACATATTTAAATATAGACTGGCATATGATTGAATATATATTTTTTTTTTTTTAAGCGTATCACCCCAAGCAAGGCTGGGGGCCACTATCACGCAAGGGGTTATAGAAGGGTTGGAGGAAGAGCAGATAGGAGTGGTAAAGGAGATGATGCGGAGAAAGAGAAAGACAGTGGGTCGATCAAGGCAAGGGGGTTACAGAAGATTTGGAGCGAGAGAAGATAGGAATGAAAGGTGAAAGGATGTGGAGAAGGGAAGTGGATAGATCAAGGCAACTGGAGATGTCGATTGACGCTACACTTAAACCGTTGGAGATTGTATTTGTCAGGGAAACAGTAATAGGGAAGGGAGTTCCACAGGCGAGATGTGCGAGACATGAAGCTATTGGAGTAGAAGAGACGTCTACATCTAACAGTTTCAACGGTGAAGGGGTGGGAACGGGATGTAGGACGTTTAAATTCATGAAGCCTAGGGACAAGCGAAAGCAGCTCCTCAGAGCAATTACCGTGAGAGTATTTGTAAAAAAGACAGAGCGAGGCAACATCGCGTCTGTGAGAGAGCGACTGCAGACGAGATGACAGATCAGGGCCAATCACATTGCATATCCGTCTCTGGATCTTATCAAGAACCCTGAGGCAAACATCAGGGGCCCTAGACCATATATGGCAGCAATACTCCATGCAAGGGCGAATGGTCGATTTATAGAGTTGGAGGATCGATTCCGGGGAGAAAAAATTTCCTGGCTCGGCACAGGGAACCAACTTTCCTTGCGGTGGATGATGCAACTGACTCGATGTATTTGTTCGATCTCAGATCAGCGGACAGCGTGAGACCGAGCAGCCGCAGAGAGGAGCTCTCAAGAAGTTGGTCTTCAGACATTCTAATGGGATGCAGGGATGGATCCTTGTGGTGGTTAATAGAGAGCAGTTTTGTTTTAGAGGCGTTAAAGTTAACTATCCATTTCTCGCCCCAGTTCACAACCGATTGGAGGTCCTTTTCAATTTGAGCTGCCAGGTTAACTTTGTCAGCATCACTAGATTTGTGTTTGAGGCAGGAGTAAATTGTGGTGTCGTCAGCGTAGATGCCAACTTGGGAGTCTATGGCGTCAGAAAGGTCGTTTATAAATATGAGGAACAGAGTAGGGCCTAAGATGGAGCCTTGGGGAACACCTGCGTTAGTGGGATAGGAGCCGGAGATGAATCCACTGAGAACGACCTTCAATTCCCGGTTTGACAGGAATTATTGTATTAGGTTAAACAATCGACCTGTGATACCATAACCCTGGAGCTTGCGAAGAAGGCCAGCATGCCAAACTCTATCAAACGCTTTGGAGATGTCTAGGGCCACGGCACGAGCTTCACCGTTATTATGGATAGCTTCAGTGATGGCCGTAAGCACATCGGCCGTAGATCGGGCAAAGCGGAAACCATACTGCTTGTCTGAGAGCAGATCATGGGATATCAGATGATTAATCACTTTGGTGTTGATAATGGCCTCGAAGACTTTGCCGAAGAGGGGTAGGAGACTGATAGGACGGTAATTTGAAGGGTCGGAGACGTCACCAGAGTTCTTAAAGACAGGAACAATGGTTGAGGACTTCCAGCAGTCAGGAAAACAGGACTCCTTGAGGCAGCGGTTGTATAATTTAGAGAGGGCAGGCGCCAGTTCAGGCGCGCATTTCTTCAGGACAATGGCTGGTATCCCGTCACCACCAGTCGCCTTGTGGTGATCTAAGTTAGAAATAATGCCCAATACCGACGATGGGGTTATGTGCAATCCGTTCAAGAGGGCCTCAATTCTGGGAGGGAAATCGGACAAGGGTACCCCGGAAGAGTCTAGCGTTGAATTGGAAGTAAACTTCCGAGCAAAGCATTCGGCCTTGTCGGCAGAGGTGGTCAGGACCTCAAACTGATTGAACGGGGGGGGAGTGGAGGGTTTGTTATTGTTCAGAACGCTCTTGCAGAGGCGCCAATAATCTTTGGAGCCAAATTTGCGGGATGCAATACGTTCCTTCATCCGAGCAGCAAATAGTGACTTGGCATCGTCGAGGATACGCTTACACTCGTTACGGGCAGAGGTAAATAGACGTCTATTGAAGTCGGACATATCACTACGAAAATGGTGGAAGAAGTGGTTCCTATGGGCAATGGCGGCTGAGCAAGCAGCTGTGAACCAGGGGGGGGCGCGGCTTGACCTTGAATTTCCTGGAGGGGATGAAAGCGTCGATTCCAGCTTTAACCCAGGAAGAGACCTCTGAAGCACAATCTTGAATGGGGAGCTTAAATACAGCATCCCAGGGGACATCGCGGAGGAAGTCACGAAACGAGTCCCAGTCAGCCCGTTGGTAGCAGAATGTGGTTCTGGTGGCAGGAGGCTCCTTGCAGGGGGTGGGACTGAAGGAGATGCTAACAGACACTACAGCATGATCGGAGTTACCGATAGGACAGAGCTGCGTGGCACTACAAGACTCAGGGATGGAGGTAAAACACAGGTCGAGGAGTGAGGCCTTACAGTCACGATTGTAAGCAAAACGCGTGGGGAAATCGATTATCTGAGTGAGGGATTGAGAGACTGAAAAGTTGAGAGTATCAATGCCTGCGAGGTCGGTAGTAGCGTTCTTAAGCCACTGGTTGTGATGGGTGTTAAAATCGCCAAACACAAATATGTGAGCGTACGGATGGACAGAGAGGGCCCTATCTATGCTGTCAGAAATAACATCGAGTATTCCACAGTCCTGAGAGGATGGAGAGTGGTAGAGGAAGAAAAGATAGCTTTCAGCATTGAGAAGAGATAGCCGGAGACACAAGTACGAATGATCCGGTGATTCGAGAGAGCACTCTCTAGCCAGAGGGAGATGGTCCTTGACGTAGACACCCAGGTCATGCATGTGGGTTAGAGAGTCTTTTCTGGGGAGAGGAAGGTATCCAGGGATCGAGAGATCGAGAGATCAGAGGAAGGGATAGAGGAGTCAAGATTAGTCTCACACAGGGCCAGTATATCCGGGCACTTAGCAATGAGGAAAGATTCAACGCTGCAGAAGTTGGTTCTAATGCCACGGATGTTGAAGAAGGAGATATTTAAAGGTTTGGGTGATTTTTGGAAGGCTGGTTTAGGTTTATATTTCTGGTTTTTGTAATTCATGTGGATAATTGGTGTTGGAAAAAGAGAAGGCCTGAGTTAAAGGAAGCCGACGGTTATCACCATGACGCGGACAGAGAGGTGGTTTGGCACAGCCTGAATCATAATGTGGCCTCAGGGTTGCCCACCGGAGATGACTGCAGGGACACCT
>OZ038512.1:72280631-72328131 GCA_964036315.1 Acanthosepion esculentum
GTTCATCAGAACAATTACTATGAAAATATTTATAGAGAAGGCACATGGAAGCTAAGTTACGTAATATCTATATAATAAATGCCAATGTCAGTGTGTCACTCATTTTCAATTAAAGAGACACAACTCTCAATAGCTCATCTCCTTCTTCTATATAATAAATGCCAAAATCACTTTTTCAATTAAAGGAACACAACTCTCATTAGCTCATCTCTTTCTTCTATATATTAAATGCCAATGTCAGTGTGTCACACTTTTTCAATTAAAGGGACACAACTTTCAATAGCTTATGTTACAGAAATATGGATTCTCAAATTTTCATTACTGCGATAGTTTTCGGTAAAAAAAATTTTACGTGTTTTTTTTTGACGAATTTTTTTTGTACCATAACAATTTTTATAAGTTGGAAATAAATTTGAGAAATAATCGAAATTAATTACGAAATCCAGCGAAAGTCTTCCATGAAATAAAAATAATTGTTTGTACGGAAAGTAAGGACCTACGCAGATCAAATTGTTTTTAAATTAAGTGGCGGCAGAGAATTATCGTTGAACTTTTAAAAGCTAAGCTTAAATATTAATTCAATACTTAAGTAAAGAGATCAATTTTGAGATCTTCTATAGTTTATTGTTGCCTATCACATAAGACAGCAGTATGCCTCGTAAAAAGAAATCTCCGTCAACAAAGGACCAGATTGCAATCAAAAGAGCTAAGGTTGCAGCGAGGAAAAGAAAGTCCTGTGCAAATGAAAAAAACTTATCAAACGGCAGTCGGGAAAGCTTCAAATGCCGAGAATATGCAAAAGACTTAGGGATTTTCAAACTCCTAAACAACCTGAAGGCCCAATCATAAGCCCTCCGCAGAAGCTAGCTTAAATAACGCCCGATAGGGCGGCTTTTAATCTAGTGTATATATATATATATATATATATATATATATATATATATATATATATATATATATAGTGTGTGTGTGTGTGTGTGTGTGTGTGTGTGTGTGTGTGTGTGTGTGTGTGTGTGTGTGTGCAGGAATGCAGAAAAATAGGAAAGAACACGTTAGGTAAAATAATCCGGAGTTCCTTAGTATTTTTGCTTTTATTTTTAAAAAGACAGTGCTCCATACAGAAGTAGAGCTTATATTATAATATTTTTAAAAAAAATATGATTCCTTCTCTATATTAATTTTAAGGTGTTTTTATTAAAGATTTAAAGTGTTTTCCAATTAAAGCTAGGAACTTATGCCCAAGTTTAGTACTGACCATTTGGTTGAACGGAGGGGTATACCATATGATCTTTCTTTTCCTGTTTTTCTTACTATTGGTACTATTGTTTCTATAGCTTATGTCAGCGTTTTTGTATCCGCTATTTTTCAGGGCTGTGTTATAAAAACTCCGCAAATAAGGAAATATTCCAACAACACAGTAATTTAGCATCTTTATCCCAATACTACTGGCATTTAAAAGAAGCGAATAAAACACCGAAAGTAAAATGGAATATAAATAGAACAAGAACTTGTAAAACCTGTGACGACCCATGCCCTTTATGCCTACATGAAAAACTACACATCATTAAGTTTCTAAATAATGAAAAGTTATTACCCCATAGACAGGAGTTAACGGTTTTTTGCCGACATCAACAAATTTTCGCATTAAATAATTAATTAAAAAAATATATATAAACAAATAAATTCTATAGTTTAATAAAAGCCTTAAAAGTTCAGCCCAATCATTAAATAGAAAAATTCTTTGTGGAGTCGCCAAAAAAAAAAAATTCTAATCTATTTCAACACGTTTGTAAAAGAAAATAGCCATTTGAATAAACAAATAAATAAAGAGATTAATAGACAGGTAATAATGAAACAGAATCCTCTCGACACTTAGCGACCTGCCGCAAGACCATAAAATGCCTTTTTTTAACCAACTAGACGGCGACCGCTACTATCAGACTTGAAATAGGGACCCCAACATAACCTGACATAAACTTTCCGAAGGGGACTGGTCTGTAGATAAAAATTAATTCTTAACTCTTAGACCACCAAACAATATAGCCGACCCTATCCGTTTCCATAGTAACTAATGTTGCAAGAGACCATACTTATAAACACGAGCAAACCACAAGATAGCTTATTCCCAAATTCTAGCTTGACGAGGAAGCGTGACCAAACACCTTAATTCAACTTAATTTCAAAATTTATATTAAGGGTCTCGGCTCTCGCTTTTGAAACATGAGAACTCTTATGTAGCCAAGGAATCATATATTTTTTTAAAATTATAATATATATATATATATATATATATATATATATATATATATATATATATATATATATATATATATAAGTCCATCTATAGGTAAAAGTGCTCAATATCAGAAATAGAGCGTATAAAAAAATAAAATATGAAAGTGGACACTGAGGTCAACACCAAGCTGTTTTATACTTGGATGCAATCTTCAGACCATGAACAACCTGAAAATTGCGTTCAAGCTTGGTGTTAACCTCGGTGTCCACTTATATATATATATGTATATTATATATATATATATATATATATATATATATATATATATATATATATATATATATATGTATGTGTGTGTGTGTGTGTGTGTGTGTGTGTGTGTGTGTGTGTGTGTGTGTGTAATTTGGCAGCAACTTTTCTTTTAAAGATGTAGTATTGAATGTTAAAGACAACATAGTCTTGCATATTTTCTTTTGAATTTTCTCATATTCTATACTTTTTATTTGAAAATGATTTCGAAACATGTATTGTCCATACGATGACCTAGCGCTTTCGAACATCATTGTTCATCTTCAGGGTCAATATATATAATTCAGGGTTAATCTTCAAGGTTAATATATATATATATATATATATATATATATATATATATATATATATATATATACATATATATATATATATATATATATATATATATATATATATATATGAAGAAATATAGTCTTAAAGTGTGATATATTTATGGGATAAAGTGCTCAATATCAGAGATAGAGCATGTGTAAATATAAAAGTGAACATAGAAGTCAACACTTAGAGGCGACAGTCTGTTTCATGCTAGTGCAATCGTCAGGCAACGTTGTCTGACGATTGCACTAGCATGAAACAGACTGTCGCCTCTAAGTATTGACTTCTATGTTCACTTTTATATATATATATATATATATATATATATATATGTATATATATGTGTGTGTGTGTGTGTGTGTGTGTTCAATATATTATATATATTATTCATATATATATATACGAGGGTCATACAATAAATAAGGTGAATTTTTCGGTATGAGGACTTCTAATACAGATAGGACGCTGGATCATCAGACTACACTTCCAAAAGGTGAAAGGAAAAATGAAATGAACATTTACACTTTTGACGGGTAGTATTAAGTTTATGTAATTTAACAGACATGGTAATGAGGGGTGGTGTGAGAGACATGATCGAGTTTAGAGAGGGTTGGCCTGACGATTGCATCTAGCAATGATACAGACTGTTGCCTCTAAGTGTTGACTTCTATGTTCACATTTAATATATATATATATATATATATATATATATATATATATATATATATATATATATATATATATATATTGATAAATTAAATTCGTTTACTTATTCTATGAATGACTTTACACCGAGTTCCATGGAATCACACCACTTTTCAGGTGAGTTGATCTTGTGAACAGTGGATCTGATTAAGAAGATTAATTGTTTAAATTAAATTAAAATCATGTTTACAATTATTTAAACTGAAGATGAAGTCAAAGAGTGAGTACATTTTTAGGGACACCCTCTTTTTGTTGTGTTTCTAATATACAGGGCCTGTATATTAGAAACATGGCAAAATATTTTACTTAACTACTATAAGGGATGTAACTTTTAGAAGCCTACAACCCAGAAACTGCAAGGGTCTTTCTCCAAGCGATTATTTTTATCGCAAACACACAGCTGTCTGCATCAGCAAGAAGAGTAAACATTTGAACCGTTCTTTTTTCAAAGGTTACCTCATGTGGGGGTGGATTTGACTGTTCTATTTATAGCTTAAAGATTGTTCCCTGTCGTCAGTGATATTTCATACTTCAAAATGCTTCCAAGCGTTTGTCCTATACGTTCTCCCTTATTAATATCAGCATCCAAGTCACGGTTTTGTGTGTGACTTCGCACGAACTCTCACCCGATCACTCGATGGTTTGTAACAAGACCGGATCATTCCATTAATGGAACAATCTCTTATTTCATCCTTTCTTAGACAATCTTATTTTCATGAAATATTTCAAGACATTATTTATGAATCAGTCATTCTGGGAAAGTTCACCTTACGCAACTTTTTACGAAAAGTGTAAACAGATTTCGCCTGCTATCTGCAACAATGCGTTGTTGTTGCTGCTGTTGTTGCTGTTGTCATCTCCCTCTTCCTTATTCTCTACCTCCTTCTTTTTATCCTCCTCCTCCTCCGCTTACTTTTTCTTCTACTTCGTCTTCTTCTTTGTCACGTGTCCCTTCAGGAACTAGGCGACCATGACTCTCCACAATTTCTTGTATTTTGTAGCTCTTAATAAATTCTGTCATTTCTCATTTTGTCTCTCCTAGATTCAAGCTAGGTTATGAGTTGATTTCCTCTGTCCAACTTGAATTCATTATCTTGTGGAATCGTCCATGTTATTTTAACACCCCTGCTGTGGGAACAATCTATTCTTTACACCCACGTAAAATTAAGCTTATCCAATGAAAACTTCATATTTCCGATCTGAGAATTCTATTGGCTTACAGCTCGAAAATTCGAAAGCTCGCGTAAAAAGAAGTAAATTGCACCAAAATTCTCTGAGCCGATTTTGATACCCGAGAACTTATAAAAGGAAGATTTTTGACTGACCAACTCAATCAGCGGATCGAACACAGAGAGATGCCAGACAAAACTACGCTACTCGAAACAATAACTTTCCCGCGCAAAAAGAACATCACTGACTCAACGACAACTGGCCCGAATAATCCTCTGTGACCAAGAAAGATTTCCGAACTTTAAACAAACTTTGCTTATGTAAAGTGAACAAGAAAATATTCACTACTATTTAAGTAAAAAAAATTACGATCGAACTAAAACCTTAACTACAGTTAAGGGTACGCAACTTCAGTTGACTTAACCAAAAAACAGTACGTAAATAATTGCATACGCATTCATGTTGAACTTTGAATGAACATTTAATTTACCGAAAACTCATTCTACCATAACTTTGTGATATTACACGAATATATTGAAACACTCGAACAATCCGGATATTATAATACAAAACATCATTAACACACCAACTTTTGATAACACAAAACATCATTGTAAATATTGTTTAATTGTATATAAATGTGCGTATTATTTGAATTGAATTATTGCCTTGTTGTGTTTCATATGTTAAACATTTTTATTGTTGAGGATGAATGTCAAGAACACACCAGCCTAACAACCAAATCCTTCTGATAATTTCCAACACTCTAGTTAACGAAACTTATTACATTCTACTCGTCACCAACAATCTCCTGTGAGTATCAAATTTTCCAAACCCTCCGTCCTCATTAACTGTCTCTTACTGATGTTAATTATAAATGCCCTTTTTGTTTTTATTTTCTTTAAAACTTTCTTGCTACTTTTATGTTCTGTCCATGCTATTCTCAGCATCTTTCTGTAGAACTACATTTCTGTTGCTTCGTGTCTCTTCTTCGTCTGTGAGGAGATTATCCAGCATTCACTGCCATATAGGAGGACAGATATTACCTCACAGTTCAGTACTTTTTTTCTTTGTTTCTAATGAAATTTTTCTGTTTCTTAATACTTTGCTTAGATTTTGGAAGGGATCTTTCGCCATCCCAATGAGTCTTCGGATTTCAGTGCCAAACTTTCCATCCTCTGTTAAAACACTTCCAAGATATTTAAATTGTTCTGCTTTGTTATCTCCAATTTATAAATTGCTTATTGTGCTCTTCTTTTTGCTAACAACCATGCATTCCGTCTTCTCACAATTTATGTCTAGTCCAGCAATCGACACTATGCCATCGGTATGTCTAATCAGCAAATCTAATGTTGTCAAAATCGTGGCCGCCAATAATAAATCCTGGTAGGACTTCTAATTCTCTCAAAATCACCATACTGTATAGGTTAAATAAGTCCGGTGAGTAGAAACATCCGTGTTTTAGACCCCTTTCTATTTTTGTATATTTACTGAACTCATTTTCTATCCATATGCAGTCAGTTTACTACCAGTGTAGGTTCCCAAATCTGTCAAATTATTATTATTGTTATTATTATTTTCTTTGATATCTGGCGTTTACACATTTCTTTCTGGGTCCCGCCCAGGGACCTAAAGTTAGAAATGGCATCATGACACTTTCCACTGAAAAAAAATAAATAATAATTACATAGATAAAGCCCTTCGTAAAGTGTGGGCTGTACTTGTCAGAACAATTTTTGTATCTCTTTGAGGCATGGACTTCCAGGGATCCCTTCAATTAGTCTACTGGAATCTTTTCCAACCAGTCCAAGGGCTCCGACTACAACAGGGATTGTTGATGTTCCCATGTGCCACATTTTTGAGATTTCTATTTCAATGTCCTTGTATTTTGACAGCTTTTCGAATATCTTCAAAGATACATTGCAGTCTGCAGGGACTGCCATATCAATAAGGTGGTACTTATTCTGTTTGTGGTCTTTATATAACCATGTCTGGGCGGTTGGCTTTGATTGTTCTGTCAGTGTGTATTGTGTAGTCCCATAGAATTGTAACAGGTCCTTACTCCATAACCGGGTCTGGGTGGTGTTCGTACCAGTTTCTTTCAGTTTCCTTCCCGTAGGAGTTGCAAATTTTCCAGTGCAGATATTGGCCCACTCTGTCATGCCGGGTTTTATATTCAGTGGATGCCAATATCGTACAACCTGATACAAGATGATCAATGATTTCTGGATATTTATCACAGAATCTGCATTTTGGGCTAATACAGTATTTTAGTATATGTGCTTGATAATTCCTAGTTAAAAAGCATTGGTCCTGTGCAGCAATGATAAAACCTTCAGTTTCAGCTTTCAACCCTGCACTACGTAGCCACTGATGGGTGCGGTTTTTGTCTACATCAGCTTGTTTGGTACGGGCAGAGTATTGGCCATGAAGCGGTTTATCTTGCCATTGTTTCTGTATCTGGTCGGTTGCCTCTGTCTTTGCATTCTTTTTTAAGTATTTTGCAGCTTCAGCCGGTGTACAGTGATGTATTTGCATTTCTGCGCCCATTTGAAACTCCACTTATTATTATTATTATTATTATTATTATTATTATTCACGTGTCCCTTCAGGACGTAGATGGCCATGACTCTCCACAATTTCCTGTCTTTTGTAGCTCTTACTAAATTTTGTCCTGTGAGTATCATGTTTTCCAAGCCCTCTGTCCTCATTATACACCCTAGAAAATTTAACTATCTCTTACTGATGTTAATTATAAGTATCCTTTTTGTTTTTATTTTCTTTAAAACTTTCTTCAGTCCATAGTATTCCCAGCATCCTTCTGTAAAACTATATTTCTGCTGCTTCAAGTTTCTTACTCATCTGTGAGGAAATTATCCAGCATTCACTGCCATATAGGAGGACAGATATTATCTAAGAGTTCAGTATTCTTTTCTTTGATTCTAATGAAATTTTCCTGTTTCTTAATACTTTCCCTCTTCTCACAATTTATGTTTTTTTTTGTTTTTTGGGGGGTTTTTTAAGCTTATCACCCCAAGCAAGGCTGGAAGCCACTAGCACGCAAGGGGTTACAGAAGGTTTGGAGGAAGAGCAGATAGGAGTGGTAAAGGAGAGGATGTGGAGAAAGATAATGGATCGATCAAGGCAAGGGGGTTACAGAAGATTTGGAGCGAGAGCAGATAGGAATGAAAGGTGAAAGGATGTGGAGAAGGGAAAAATGTCGATTGTTTAGTCCAACAATCAACACTATGCCATCAGTATATCTAATCAGCAAATCTAATGTTGCTAAAATCGTAACCACCAATAATAAATCCTGGTAGGACTTCTAATTCTCTCAGAATCACCTCACTGTATAGGTTAAATAAGTCCGGTGAGTAGAAACATCTGTGTTTTAGACCCCTTTCTATTTTTGTATATTTATTGAATTCATTTTCTATCCATATGCAGTCAGTTTACTGCCAGTGTAGGTCCCCAAATCTGTCAAGGTTACATAGCAGTTCCAACAGTTCTTTGCGACGTACTTTAACAAACACTTCTGCATAATCTATGAAACACTTCTTTCTGTATTTATATTGCTCATTCGGATATCATTCTGGGCATAAATATTGCATTCCTTGTTCCGGTGTCTTTAATGTTCTTGTCCAATTTCTGGTTTGATTCTGCTGCACGCTCTATTCATCAGAATTCGGATGATAAGTTTTGTTTTATGGTTCATTAGGCTGAATGTCCAATGGAGCTCGCATTTATTTGCACCTTTCACTGGATTTATTTAACACTACAAATTACACAGCTCTTATTTCAATCAACCGTGTTACTTATAATGATTGCTTCACTACTTATATAAATGTAAAAGGTCTTATATAAGTGAGAGATGGCTATAAAAAAGCACTGTGGGTTGTTTATAGCAAATTTGTTTAAATAGTGCATTGACTGTTGTTTGCATCTTGTGGCAATAAGTGTAAGTAAAATGATGCACTAAAATAAGTTACCAAGTAATTGTTTTAAGGTCTCTGAATATTGGTGCGTTTATTAAACTTATAGAGTAAAACCATCTTATGATATGTACATGACCTACCTGAAATTATTATTATTAGCGGAAATTACTTTAATGAGATAAGATGCATGGAGGACACTATGTTGATAACTAGTGTGGTAAACCCTACTACAGTAGAATGAAATCTTCCTCCTTTCATAAATACTAACTGCAAGACTTCCTAGCGGCAGTCATTAGGCAGTCATTAGGTAGTTGTTGAGGCAGTCGTTAGGCAGTCGTTAGGCAGTAGTTGAGGCAGTCGTTGAGGCAGTCATTGAGCAGCCTAGACGCAGTGTAACCTGATCGTTCGGACAGACACTTTTGCTTTGTATATATCTGTTATGTCAATACACTTGTTCAACCTGCCTTCGTCTTCTGTGTCTTTCTTTTCTGGCCCCTAAACAGGCCACAACAATAACAGACTGAGAGAATTATCATTTTTTATAGTAATGTTCACCTAGTATAAGGCCCAAGAACCACTTGAGGTAGAGTGCTACTAAATGACATGTGTGATATAAATTTAAGTGTAATTAGGAAGTGAAGTTTATTAGAATATGGCGGATAGATAATGATTAACCCTCGACTTAAAGAGGTTAAGATTGTAGTGTTTGTGGATGTATCCACATAGGAATTTGTTCCAAAATGTATCAGTTCTTGAGAATCTGAGTGGAACGTCCTTCTTGCCAATGTAATATGTACAAAATGAGTCTGATTAAATACTATACTAGCAATGCAGTTGTTGCGGGCTGGTGTACGCATTGAGACATAAACACATTGGTCTCCTGAAATGTCCACAACCAACATGGCAGACTCGGGATGTGAATCCATATAAAGAAATGTAAAGAAACAACAAGAACTGATATATATGTACAAAGAAATGATAATGTATTAACAACAAAAAATGATTACAAGTGACAAAGACAATAATGTGTGTGACAAATGAATGTGGAAACTTTTTGGTCTAAATTATATGAAGTGAGTGAATGTATATATGTGCGTGTGTATTTATTGTTCATGCACTTCCCAAAAAGGGAATGCGTTCTTCCTCAAGAAAATTACATGCGGTCATATAAGTGGAAAAGTAAGAAGAGACTGCAAATAATTATCACAGAGTATTTATAGTGTCGTGGAGCATCCCCTAGTAGCAGTTTTGAAAATTAGGAGGAGTCAACCTGATAGTGCATTAGTGGATGCGACACAGTTTTTGGTTTTAAATATATGAAGTAGTGGCAGCAAAGAATGGACCCTATTTGAATATTTACCATTGAAGTAATAGTAATGTAGCAATAGAATTGTGTTGTTACATTTGTAGAAAAGGGCTTGAAGAGTGGAAAATAAGTTATCACCCACAAGGCCACATAATCTGATAAGGTGTTGTAACCTAGGGAAGGTTACTGAATAGAATAATCAAATGAAGGTTGGTAATGAATGATAATAATTAGGACAAGAACAACACATATAAGATTCTCCAGTGAATTAGAAACAAAGAAAAGAGTACTGAACTCTTAGGTAATATCTGTCCTCTTTATGGCATTGAATTCTGGATATTTAATGAAGTAATCAACTGCTAGAAATAAGTCAAGTGAATTCCACAATGAATGTCCAACTGCAGGATATCTACCAACCACCGAATTTAATGTGGGGTATCCAACCCCTTAGGCTCGGCCAGAAATTCCCTGTAGACCCCGTATAAAATGGGGTCGGGTAGCTGTTTCCTGAGACGAGACTCTGCCCTTCAACATAGCTTCATCTGAGGACAATCTCTGCCTCTGGGCAGAGAGTCTGACCAGCACAGCTGGAGATGAATGTCCAATTGCAGGATATCTACCAACCGCCCCACGTGGTGAGATGTGGCACAAGGCTTAATTTAATTTGGGGTATCCGAGCCTGTAGAATCTCCGACTGCAGACCAACGTAAAGTATTTACTACTGTATTTATGTGAATGGGGACATGCCCATTATTGTCTGTAGGTATGCTACAAGGTAATAGAGGAAAGTAAGTAAAAATAGAGTAACTATTAACTATAAGAAGAAAGAATGCATGGTTTTCAGTAAGAAAAGGCTGCAAATAATTATCACAGAGTATTTATAGTGTCGTGGAGCGTCCCCTAGTAGCAGTTTTGAAAATTAGGAGGAGTTAACCTGATATTGCATTAGCAAGAAAAGTATACATTTTAATTAGTTTTTTAAGCAAGGGAACTAATTCACCAATAGTCATTTTAGTGGATGCCACACAGCACGTAGAAGAAGTAGTCAACTGCTAGAAGACTCTGACTGCAGACCAACATACAGTATTTACTACTGTATTTATGTGAATGGGGATATACTCATTATCTTCCCTAAGTATGCTACAACATAATATAATAGAGGAAAGTAAGTAAAATAGAGTAACTATTAACTATAAGAAGAAAGAATGTATAGTTTTCAGCAAAAGAGACAAGTTGTGAGTGACGTCCTGGAGAGATCAGAATCAAGCCAGTTAATAAATGTAACTATCAGAGTAGTGTAGTAACAGGTGATGAAAAGTGTGATACAGAAATCTGAAGGTGAGCATGAATTGCAAAAATATATTCCAGAAACCAAGTAAAGTAATAAGAGACAAGAAAATTTGATTAGATAGAAAGAAAAGAGTGTTGAACTGCTATATAATATCTAATCTCCTACATGGCAGTGAATGTTGAACAATTTCCTCACAGATGAAAAAGAGACAGAAATGTGTCTCAACCCATGAATGCAGAGAATACCGTGGACAGTGCATGTGAGTAATGTGGAAGTTTTAAGAAGAACTGCAAGAAAACTGCTGCTCCCACTCAGAAAGAGACGCGGACAAAATTTCTGGGATGCATAATGAGGAAAGAAGACTTGCGCTTACAATACATACTTCCCTGTAAGCTGGGGCTTCAGAATACACTGACTGCACCTCTGCAGAGGGGTAATATTCCCCCACCCCACCAGGCGTCCTGGGTAAGATGATAAACTACATTCCCACCCTGGGTAAGACAATAAACTACATCCATCAGTGGGGCCTCTGACCAGGAGGTTTTGAGGAGCATGGAGCGACCTCTTGGTTGCCGGTGTTCCCAGGTCCACCCTAACACAGGGTGGTAGCACCTGTTAGGGTCACAGCTATGGGCAAATACTTAACCTCAAACTGGACATGAGGTGCTGTGGAAGTGTAAAAATAGGTTTTAATACCAGCAATACATTTTTGTAAAACCTTATTACCAGCAATGAATTTTTGGAGAAAAAAATTATTACCAGCAATACGTTTTTAGCACCAATACAGTTTTGAAAAAAAAAAAAAAATTACCAGCAATACATTTTTGAACAAAAATATTCCCAGCAATAAAATGCTTGCCGGCATTAAATAACCGATTGAGGTTGGTATGCCGTAAAACAAACCAAACCAAATATTATAATATCTCTGTAGGGGAAAATGATATCATGCCCTGAGTAAAAAATATTAAAAGACAAAATGACATACTGACATAATGAGTTCACATGTCTTGCATGTAAAATATCCAGAAAGGAAATCGACCGCCCCTCTGAATCGAAATATTTAAAGAGAATAAGATATACAAAGGAGACTCTATATAGCGTGTAACTGCATTACCAGCAACACATTTTTGGAAAAAAATATTACCAGCAATAAAAATCTTGCCAGCATTAAAAAACCTTTTGAGGTTGATATGCCGTAAAACAAATCAAACCAAACCAAACCAATACATACTGATGGAAAGAGAGGCCAGAAGTAAAAACGAGAAGAGAACTAGAGTAGTTTGAATGGACGGACAGCAGAACAATAACGAAGGGGAGATGTATAGTGGCAAGAGTTAAGGCAACAAAAAATAGGAAGCTGTGCAGTCCTGTGATTGTACAATTATTTCATCTGACCATTTTCATCATCTATGCTGTCATTCCCTTGTTGAGTTTGACTGGTGGTGGGGAATTTGGCTTTGTAAAAATATTCAGCTCATCCACAAAGAAAAACAAAACGAAAAGAAAAACACAGACAAATAGTAAATCCTAAATTTTTATATTCCAGAAATTATTCAGGTGTTTTATAAAAATTCATTATTTTGTCCATTTTATTCTGATGAAGAGTTTTCATATGACAGACAGGAATTTTTCTTAGAGACAATTTTTATTATAACATTTTCTCAGATGATAACTCAGACTGTGACATCTGAGTGCTACACAGACTATCACATGGACTGACTACTTGAAAAAGTGTTCTTTATATATAGCTGACATGCAGATGCAGTAATAGATACAAAATGCATACAAATATTTAACAGAAAACTTTTTGGTTATATTTGAAGATTAAAAAAATAATCAAATATAATAAAAAAGATTATAAAAATAATGATATTTGAAGATTATAAAAAAAATAAAAAATGATTACAAAGATTATAAAAATAATGATATTTGAAGATAATAGAAATAATAAAAAATAATAAAAATGATTATAGAAATAATATTTGAAGATTATAAAAATAATGATATTTGAAGATTATAAAAATAATGATATTTGAAGATTATAAAAATAATCAAATATAATGAAAAAGATTATAAAAATAATGATATTTGAAGATTATAAAAATAATGATATTTGAAGATTATAAAAATAATCAAATATAATAAAAAAGATTATAAAAATAATGATATTTGAATATTATAAAATAATCAAATATAATGAAAAAGTTTATGAAAATAATGATATTTGAAGATTATAAAAATAATGATATTTGAAGATTATAAAAATAATCAAATATAATGAAAAAGATTATAAAAATAATGATATTTGAAGATTATAAAAATAATGATATTTGAAGATTATAAAAATAATCAAATATAATAAAAAAGATTATAAAAATAATGATATTTGAATATTATAAAATAATCAAATATAATGAAAAAGTTTATGAAAATAATGATATTTGAAGATTATAAAAATAATCAAATATAATGAAAAAGATTATAAAAATAATGATATTTGAAGATTATAAAAATAATGATATTTGAAGATTATATAAATAATCAAATATAATAAAAAAGATTATAAAAATAATGATATTTGAATATTATAAAATAATCAAATATAATGAAAAAGTTTATGAAAATAATGATATTTGAAGATTATAAAAATAATGATATTTGAAGATTATAAAAATAATCAAATATAATGAAAAAGATTATAAAAATAATGATATTTGAAGATTATAAAAATAATGATATTTGAAGATTATAAAAATAATCAAATATAATAAAAAAGATTATAAAAATAATGATATTTGAATATTATAAAATAATCAAATATAATGAAAAAGTTTATGAAAATAATGATATTTGAAGATTATAAAAATAATCAAATATAATGAAAAAGATTATAAAAATAATGATATTTGAAGATTATAAAAATAATGATATTTGAAGATTATAAAAATAATCAAATATAATGAAAAAGATTATAAAAATAATGATATTTGAAGATTATAAAAATAATGATATTTGAAGATTATAAAAATAATCAAATATAATGAAAAAGATTATAAAAATAATGATATTTGAAGATTATAAAAATAATGATATTTGAAGATTATAAAAATAATCAAATATAATAAAAAAGATTATAAAAATAATGATATTTGAATATTATAAAATAATCAAATATAATGAAAAAGTTTATGAAAATAATGATATTTGAAGATTATAAAAATAATGATATTTGAAGATTATAAAAATAATCAAATATAATGAAAAAGATTATAAAAATAATGATATTTGAAGATTATAAAAATAATGATATTTGAAGATTATAAAAATAATCAAATATAATAAAAAAGATTATAAAAATAATGATATTTGAATATTATAAAATAATCAAATATAATGAAAAAGTTTATGAAAATAATGATATTTGAAGATTATAAAAATAATGATATTTGAAGATTATAAAAATAATTAAATATAATGAAAAAGATTATAAAAATAATGATATTTGAAGATTATAAAAATAATGATATTTGAAGATTATAAAAATAATCAAATATAATAAAAAAGATTATAAAAATAATGATATTTGAATATTATAAAATAATCAAATATAATGAAAAAGTTTATGAAAATAATGATATTTGAAGATTATAAAAATAATCAAATATAATGAAAAAGATTATAAAAATAATGATATTTGAAGATTATAAAAATAATGATATTTGAAGATTATAAAAATAATCAAATATAATGAAAAAGATTATAAAAATAATGATATTTTAAGATTATAAAAATAATGATATTTGAAGATTATAAAAATAATCAAATATAATAAAAAAGATTATAAAAATAATGATATTTGAATATTATAAAATAATCAAATATAATGAAAAAGTTTATGAAAATAATGATATTTGAAGATTATAAAAATAATCATATTTGAAGATTATAAAAATAATGATATTTAAAGGTTATAAAAATAATCAAAACTAATTAAAAATATTAGAGAAATAATGATATTTGAAGATTATAAAAATAGTCAAATATAATGAAAAAGATTATAAAAATAATGATATTTGAAGATTATAAAAATAATGATATTTGAAGATTATAAAAATAATCAAATATAATGAAAAAGATTATAAAAATAATGATATTTGAAGATTATAAAAATAATGATATTTGAAGATTATAAAAATAATCAAATATAATAAAAAAGATTATAAAAATAATGATATTTGAATATTATAAAATAATCAAATATAATGAAAAAGTTTATGAAAATAATGATATTTGAAGATTATAAAAATAATCAAATATAATGAAAAAGATTATAAAAATAATGATATTTGAAGATTATAAAAATAATGATATTTGAAGATTATAAAAATAATCAAATATAATAAAAAAGATTATAAAAATAATGATATTTGAATATTATAAAATAATCAAATATAATGAAAAAGTTTATGAAAATAATGATATTTGAAGATTATAAAAATAATCATATTTGAAGATTATAAAAATAATGATATTTAAAGGTTATAAAAATAATCAAAACTAATTAAAAATATTAGAGAAATAATGATATTTGAAGATTATAAAAATAGTCAAATATAATGAAAAAGATTATAAAAATAATGATATTTGAAGATTATAAAAATAATGATATTTGAAGATTATAAAAATAATCAAATATAATGAAAAAGATTATAAAAATAATGATATTTGAAGATTATAAAAATAATGATATTTGAAGAATATAAAAATAATCAAATATAATAAAAAAGATTATAAAAATAATGATATTTGAATATTATAAAATAATCAAATATAATGAAAAAGTTTATGAAAATAATGATATTTGAAGATTATAAAAATAATCATATTTGAAGATTATAAAAATAATGATATTTAAAGGTTATAAAAATAATCAAAACTAATTAAAAATATTAGAGAAATAATGATATTTGAAGATTATAAAAATAGTCAAATATAATGAAAAAGATGATAAAAATAATGATATTTGAAGATTATAAAAATAATGATATTTGAAGATTATAAAAATAATCAAATATAATAAAAAAGATTATAAAAATAATGATATTTGAATATTATAAAATAATCAAATATAATGAAAAAGTTTATGAAAATAATGATATTTGAAGATTATAAAAATAATCAAATATAATGAAAAAGATTATAAAAATAATGATATTTGAAGATTATAAAAATAATGATATTTGAAGATTATAAAAATAATCAAATATAATGAAAAAGATTATAAAGATAATGATATTTGAAAATTATAAAAATAATGATATTTGAAGATTATAAAAATAATCAAATATAATAAAAAAGATTATAAAAATAATGATATTTGAATATTATAAAATAATCAAATATAATGAAAAAGTTTATGAAAATAATGATATTTGAAGATTATAAAAATAATCAAATATAATGAAAAAGATTATAAAAATAATGATATTTGAAGATTATAAAAATAATGATATTTGAAGATTATAAAAATAATCAAATATAATGAAAAAGATTATAAAAATAATGATATTTGAAGATTATAAAAATAATGATATTTGAAGATTATAAAAATAATCAAATATAATAAAAAAGATTATAAAAATAATGATATTTGAATATTATAAAATAATCAAATATAATGAAAAAGTTTATGAAAATAATGATATTTGAAGATTATAAAAATAATCATATTTGAAGATTATAAAAATAATGATATCTAAAGGTTATAAAAATAATCAAAACTAATTAAAAATATTAGAGAAATAATGATATTTGAAGATTATAAAAATAGTAAAATATAATGAAAAAGATTATAAAAATAATGATATTTGAAGATTATAAAAATAATGATATTTGAAGATTAGAAAAATAATCAAATATAATAAAAAACATTACAAAAATAATATTTGAAGATTATAAAAATAATATTTGAAGATTATAAAAATAATGTTATTTGAAGATTATAAAAATAATATTTGAAGATTATAAAAATGATCAAATATAATAAAAAAGATTATAAAAATAATGATATTTGAAGATTATAAAAATAATGATATTTGAAGATTATAAAAATAATCAAATATAATAAAAAAGATTATAAAAATAATGATATTTGAACATTATAAAATAATCAAATATAATGAAAAAGTTTATGAAAATAATGATATTTGAAGATTATAAAAATAATGATATTTGAAGATTATAAAAATAATGATATTTAAAGGTTATAAAAATAATCAAAACTAATTAAAAATATTAGAGAAATAATGATATTTGAAGATTATAAAAATAGTCAAATATAATGAAAAAGATTATAAAAATAATGATATTTGAAGATTATAAAAATAATGATATTTGAAGATTAGAAAAATAATCAAATATAATAAAAAACATTACAAAAATAATATTTGAAGATTATAAAAATAATGATATATGAAGATTATAAAAATAATGATATTTGAAGATTATAAAAATAATCAAAAATAATTAAAAACATTATAAAAATAATGATATTTGAAGATTATAAAAATAATGATATTTGAAGATTATAAAAATAATCAAAAATAATTAAAAACCTTATAAAAATAATATTTGAAGATTATAAAAAATAATCTAAAATAATTAAAAAGATTATAAAAATAATGAAATTTGAAGATTATAAAAATAATCATATTTGAAGATTATAAAAATAATGATATTTGAAGATTATAAAAATAATGATATTTGAAGATTATAAAAATAATCAAAAATAATTAAAAAGATTATAAAAATAATGATATCGGAAGATTATAAAAATAATCAAAAATAATAAAAAAGATTATAAAAATAATATTTGAATATTATAAAAATAATGTTATTTGAAGATTATAAAAATAATATTTGAAGATTATAAAAATGATCAAATATAATAAAAAAGATTATAAAAATAATGATATTTGAAGATTATAAAAATAATGATATTTGAAGATTATAAAAATAATGATATTTGAAGATTATAAAAATAATGATATTTGAAGATTATAAAAATAATGATATTTGAAGATTATAAAAATAATGATATTTGAAGATTATAAAAATAATGATATTTGAATATTATAAAATAATCAAATATAATGAAAAAGTTTATGAAAATAATGATATTTGAAGATTATAAAAATAATCAAATATAATGAAAAAGATTATAAAAATAATGATATTTGAAGATTATAAAAATAATGATATTTGAAGATTATAAAAATAATCAAATATAATGAAAAAGATTATAAAAATAATGATATTTGAAGATTATAAAAATAATGATATTTGAAGATTATAAAAATAATCAAATATAATAAAAAAGATTATAAAAATAATGATATTTGAATATTATAAAATAATCAAATATAATGAAAAAGTTTATGAAAATAATGATATTTGAAGATTATAAAAATAATCATATTTGAAGATTATAAAAATAATGATATTTAAAGGTTATAAAAATAATCAAAACTAATTAAAAATATTAGAGAAATAATGATATTTGAAGATTATAAAAATAGTCAAATATAATGAAAAAGATTATAAAAATAATGATATTTGAAGATTAGAAAAATAATGATATTTGAAGATTAGAAAAATAATCAAATATAATAAAAAACATTACAAAAATAATATTTGAAGATTATAAAAATAATATTTGAAGATTATAAAAATAATGTTATTTGAAGATTATAAAAATAATATTTGAAGATTATAAAAATGATCAAATATAATAAAAAAGATTATAAAAATAATGATATTTGAAGATTATAAAAATAATGATATTTGAAGATTATAAAAATAATCAAATATAATGAAAAAGATTATAAAAATAATGATATTTGAAGATTATAAAAATAATGATATTTGAAGATTATAAAAATAATCAAATATAATAAAAAAGATTATAAAAATAATGATATTTGAATATTATAAAATAATCAAATATAATGAAAAAGTTTATGAAAATAATGATATTTGAAGATTATAAAAATAATGATATTTGAAGATTATAAAAATAATCAAATATAATGAAAAAGATTATAAAAATAATGATATTTGAAGATTATAAAAATAATGATATTTGAAGATTATAAAAATAATCAAATATAATAAAAAAGATTATAAAAATAATGATATTTGAATATTATAAAATAATCAAATATAATGAAAAATTTTATGAAAATAATGATATTTGAAGATTATAAAAATAATGATATTTGAAGATTATAAAAATAATCAAATATAATGAAAAAGATTATAAAAATAATGATATTTGAAGATTATAAAAATAATGATATTTGAAGATTATAAAAATAATCAAATATAATAAAAAAGATTATAAAAATAATGATATTTGAATATTATAAAATAATCAAATATAATGAAAAAGTTTATGAAAATAATGATATTTGAAGATTATAAAAATAATCAAATATAATGAAAAAGATTATAAAAATAATGATATTTGAAGATTATAAAAATAATGATATTTGAAGATTATAAAAATAATCAAATATAATAAAAAAGATTATAAAAATAATGATATTTGAACATTATAAAATAATCAAATATAATGAAAAAGTTTATGAAAATAATGATATTTGAAGATTATAAAAATAATCATATTTGAAGATTATAAAAATAATGATATTTAAAGGTTATAAAAATAATCAAAACTAATTAAAAATATTAGAGAAATAATGATATTTGAAGATTATAAAAATAGTCAAATATAATGAAAAAGATTATAAAAATAATGATATTTGAAGATTAGAAAAATAATGATATTTGAAGATTAGAAAAATAATCAAATATAATAAAAAACATTACAAAAATAATATTTGAAGATTATAAAAATAATGATATATGAAGATTATAAAAATAATGATATTTGAAGATTATAAAAATAATCAAAAATAATTAAAAACATTATAAAAATAATGATATTTGAAGATTATAAAAATAATGATATTTGAAGATTATAAAAATAATCAAAAATAATTAAAAACCTTATAAAAATAATATTTGAAGATTATAAAAAATAATCTAAAATAATTAAAAAGATTATAAAAATAATGAAATTTGAAGATTATAAAAATAATCATATTTGAAGATTATAAAAATAATGATATTTGAAGATTATAAAAATAATGATATTTGAAGATTATAAAAATAATCAAAAATAATTAAAAAGATTATAAAAATAATGATATCTGAAGATTATAAAAATAATCAAAAATAATAAAAAAGATTATAAAAATAATATTTGAATATTATAAAAATAATGTTATTTGAAGATTATAAAAATAATATTTGAAGATTATAAAAATGATCAAATATAATAAAAAAGATTATAAAAATAATGATATTTGAAGATTATAAAAATAATGATATTTGAAGATTATAAAAATAATGATATTTGAAGATTATAAAAATAATGATATTTGAAGATTATAAAAATAATGATATTTGAAGATTATAAAAATAATGATATTTGAAGATTATAAAAATAATCAAATATAATAAAAAAGTTTATAAAAATAATGATATTTGAAGATTATAAAAATAATGATATTTGAAGATTATAAAAATAATGATATTTGAAGATTATAAAAATAATGATATTTGAAGATTATAAAAATAATGATATTTGAAGATTATAAAAATAATGATATTTGAAGATTATAAAAATAATCAAATATAATGAAAAAGATTATAAAAATAATGATATTTGAAGATTATAAAAATAATGATATTTGAAGATTATAAAAATAATCAAATATAATGAAAAAGATTATAAAAATAATGATATTTGACGATTATAAAAATAATGATATTTGAAGATTATAAAAATAATCAAATATAATGAAAAAGATTATAAAAATAATGATATTTGAAGATTATAAAAATAATGATATTTGAAGATTATAAAAATAATCAAATATAATGAAAAAGATTATAAAAATAATGATATTTGAAGATTATAAAAATAATGATATTTGAAGATTATAAAAATAATGATATTTGAAGATTATAAAAATAATGATATTTGAAGATTATAAAAATAATCAAATATAATGAAAAAGATTATAAAAATAATGATATTTGAAGATTATAAAAATAATGATATTTGAAGATTATAAAAATAATCAAATATAATGAAAAAGATTATAAAAATAATGATATTTGAAGATTATAAAAATAATCAAATATAATGAAAAAGATTATAAAAATAATGATATTTGAAGATTATAAAAATAATGATATTTGAAGATTATAAAAATAATCAAATATAAAGAAAAAGATTATAAAAATAATGATATTTGAAGATTATAAAAATAATGATATTTGAAGATTATAAAAATAATGATATTTGAAGATTATAAAAATAATGATATTTGAAGATTATAAAAATAATGAAATATAATGAAAAAGATTATAAAAATAATGATATTTGAAGATTATAAAAATAATGATATTTGAAGATTATAAAAATAATGATATTTGAAGATTATAAAAATAATGATATTTGAAGATTATAAAAATAATCAAATATAATGAAAAAGATTATAAAAATAATGATATTTGAAGATTATAAAAATAATGATATTTGAAGATTATAAAAATAATCAAATATAATAAAAAAGATTATAAAAATAATGATATTTGAATATTATAAAATAATCAAATATAATGAAAAATTTATGAAAATAATGATATTTGAAGATTATAAAAATAATCAAATATAATGAAAAAGATTATAAAAATAATGATATTTGAAGATTATAAAAAAAATAATGATATTTGAAGATTATAAAAATAATCAAATATAATAAAAAAGATTATAAAAATAATGATATTTGAATATTATAAAATAATCAAATATAATGAAAAAGTTTATGAAAATAATGATATTTGAAGATTATAAAAATAATCAAAAATAATTAAAAAGATTATAAAAATAATGATATCTGAAGATTATAAAAATAATCAAAAATAATAAAAAAGATTATAAAAATAATATTTGAAGATTATAAAAATAATGATATTTGAAGATTAAAAAATAGTCAAAAGTAATTAAAGAAAATTATAAAAATAATGATATTTAAAGGTTATAAAAATAATCAAAACTAATTAAAAATATTAGAGAAATAATGATATTTGAAGATTATAAAAATAGTCAAATATAATGAAAAAGATTATACAAAAAATGATATTTGAAGATTATAAAAATAATGATATTTGAAGATTATAAAAATAATCAAATATAATTAAAAACATTACAAAAATAATATTTGAAGATTATAAAAATAATGATATATGAAGATTATAAAAATAATGATATTTGAAGATTATAAAAATAATCAAATATAATAAAAAAGATTATAAAAATAATGATATTTGAAGATTATAAAAATAATGATATTTGAAGATTATAAAAATAATCAAAAATAATTAAAAACCTTATAAAAATAATATTTGAAGATTATAAAAAATAATCTAAAATAATTAAAAAGATTATAAAAATAATGAAATTTGAAGATTATAAAAATAATCATATTTGAAGATTATAAAAATAATGATATTTGAAGATTATAAAAATAATGATATTTGAAGATTATAAAAATAATCAAAAATAATTAAAAAGATTATAAAAATAATGATATCTGAAGATTATAAAAATAATCAAAAATAATAAAAAAGATTATAAAAATAATATTTGAATATTATAAAAATAATGTTATTTGAAGATTATAAAAATAATATTTGAAGATTATAAAAATGATCAAATATAATAAAAAAGATTATAAAAATAATGATATTTGAAGATTATAAAAATAATGATATTTGAAGATTATAAAAATAATGATATTTGAAGATTATAAAAATAATGATATTTGAAGATTATAAAAATAATCAAATATAATAAAAAAGATTATAAAAATAATGATATTTGAAGATTATAAAAATAATGATATTTGAAGATTATAAAAATAATGATATTTGAAGATTATAAAAATAATGATATTTGAAGATTATAAAAATAATGATATTTGAAGATTATAAAAATAATGATATTTGAAGATTATAAAAATAATCAAATATAATGAAAAAGATTATAAAAATAATGATATTTGAAGATTATAAAAATAATGATATTTGAAGATTATAAAAATAATCAAATATAATGAAAAAGATTATAAAAATAATGATATTTGAAGATTATAAAAATAATGATATTTGAAGATTATAAAAATAATCAAATATAAAGAAAAAGATTATAAAAATAATGATATTTGAAGATTATAAAAATAATGATATTTGAAGATTATAAAAATAATGATATTTGAAGATTATAAAAATAATGATATTTGAAGATTATAAAAATAATGAAATATAATGAAAAAGATTATAAAAATAATGATATTTGAAGATTATGAAAATAATGATATTTGAAGATTATAAAAATAATGATATTTGAAGATTATAAAAATAATGATATTTGAAGATTATAAAAATAATCAAATATAATGAAAAAGATTATAAAAATAATGATATTTGAAGATTATAAAAATAATGATATTTGAAGATTATAAAAATAATCAAATATAATGAAAAAGATTATAAAAATAATGATATTTGACGATTATAAAAATAATGATATTTGAAGATTATAAAAATAATCAAATATAATGAAAAAGATTATAAAAATAATGATATTTGAAGATTATAAAAATAATGATATTTGAAGATTATAAAAATAATCAAATATAATGAAAAAGATTATAAAAATAATGATATTTGAAGATTATAAAAATAATGATATTTGAAGATTATAAAAATAATGATATTTGAAGATTATAAAAATAATGATATTTGAAGATTATAAAAATAATCAAATATAATGAAAAAGATTATAAAAATAATGATATTTGAAGATTATAAAAATAATGATATTTGAAGATTATAAAAATAATCAAATATAATGAAAAAGATTATAAAAATAATGATATTTGAAGATTATAAAAATAATCAAATATAATGAAAAAGATTATAAAAATAATGATATTTGAAGATTATAAAAATAATGATATTTGAAGATTATAAAAATAATCAAATATAAAGAAAAAGATTATAAAAATAATGATATTTGAAGATTATAAAAATAATGATATTTGAAGATTATAAAAATAATGATATTTGAAGATTATAAAAATAATGATATTTGAAGATTATAAAAATAATGAAATATAATGAAAAAGATTATAAAAATAATGATATTTGAAGATTATAAAAATAATGATATTTGAAGATTATAAAAATAATGATATTTGAAGATTATAAAAATAATGATATTTGAAGATTATAAAAATAATCAAATATAATGAAAAAGATTATAAAAATAATGATATTTGAAGATTATAAAAATAATGATATTTGAAGATTATAAAAATAATCAAATATAATAAAAAAGATTATAAAAATAATGATATTTGAATATTATAAAATAATCAAATATAATGAAAAATTTATGAAAATAATGATATTTGAAGATTATAAAAA
Organism: Acanthosepion esculentum; assembly: GCA_964036315.1. NCBI lineage: Eukaryota > Metazoa > Mollusca > Cephalopoda > Sepiida > Sepiidae > Acanthosepion > Acanthosepion esculentum. The sequence continues at coordinate 72,305,525 of OZ038512.1, forward strand.
TAATCAAATATAATGAAAAAGATTATAAAAATAATGATATTTGAAGATTATAAAAATAATGATATTTGAAGATTATAAAAATAATCAAATATAATAAAAAAGATTATAAAAATAATGATATTTGAATATTATAAAATAATCAAATATAATGAAAAAGTTTATGAAAATAATGATATTTGAAGATTATAAAAATAATCAAAAATAATTAAAAAGATTATAAAAATAATGATATCTGAAGATTATAAAAATAATCAAAAATAATAAAAAAGATTATAAAAATAATATTTGAAGATTATAAAAATAATGATATTTGAAGATTAAAAAATAGTCAAAAGTAATTAAAGAAAATTATAAAAATAATGATATTTAAAGGTTATAAAAATAATCAAAACTAATTAAAAATATTAGAGAAATAATGATATTTGAAGGTTATAAAAATAGTCAAATATAATGAAAAAGATTATACAAAAAATGATATTTGAAGATTATAAAAATAATGATATTTGAAGATTATAAAAATAATCAAATATAATTAAAAACATTACAAAAATAATATTTGAAGATTATAAAAATAATGATATATGAAGATTATAAAAATAATGATATTTGAAGATTATAAAAATAATCAAATATAATAAAAAAGATTATAAAAATAATGATATTTGAAGATTATAAAAATAATGATATTTGAAGATTATAAAAATAATCAAAAATAATTAAAAACCTTATAAAAATAATATTTGAAGATTATAAAAATAATGATATTTGAAGATTATACAAATAATGATATTTGAAGATTATAAAAAATAATCTAAAATAATTAAAAAGATTATAAAAATAATGATATCTGAAGATTATGAAAATAATGATATTTGAAGATTATAAAAATAATGATATTTGAAGATTATAAAAATAATCATATTTGAAGATTATAAAAATAATGATATTTGAAGATTATACAAATAATGATATTTGAAGATTATAAAAATAATCAAAAATAATTAAAAATATTATAAAAATAATGATATTTGAAGATTATACAAATAATGATATTTGAAGATTATAAAAATAATGATATTTGAAGATTATAAAAATAATGATATTTGAAGATTATAAAAATTCTAATAACTTAATAACTATACATGTGTAAAATCTTTAATATGCTTTATATGCTGTTTAATTTTTATCTCTTTCTGAAAATTATAATATATAAGAATCGGGACAGTGTATCTTATTAATAATTCTCAATAAAAAGGTTTTTTTTATTTCGTCTGAAATCGGTTAATTAATCAAATATGTTCTAATAAAGTGTCTACTATAATTTGAATCTAAGTTGTTTTACAATAGAATCTCTGACAACCAGTCTAAGAAGTCCTTCCGGCTATGAGCAATTGGTTACAAAGTCTGGATATGTGGGGTCATATTTAGATTAAAATAAAAGAACTGAAATCAGGTTTAACATTTATTTTCAATATAAAATGCAAAACAAATAATATAACAAGGATTTTTTAATTGCTGATGATTTTTTCTCTTTTAATGTCAGTCTCAACTTTTTCCGCATTTCATTTGCTTTTATTCTTGAAATTTTCTAAATGAAAGACACTTTTTAACTCTACGTTATTGTAATCGTCATAACTGAATGCTGGCTTTCTTTCCATAAAACTGACAACCTTTTCAATAACTTTTTCAATTTCAGTCCAGGTTTCATCACAATCAAGTTTTTTATTTCTTTGTTCATTGTGACAGTGTGAACGCTGGAGAATAGTTTCTTTGGAAGATTTTATATCATACAATGTTGACTTTCCTATGTTGAACTCAGCCATTAGTTACAATGAACTTTCACCAGCATCTAGTCTGTTTAAAATTTCCACTTTTTGCAATAACTCCAAATTTGTTCATTTCTTCTTATTCCCATCATCTTTTGCACCAATACAAGCCATTAGGGTGAAATAAGCATAAGCAATTATCCACAGTAAATTTCCTGAAAAACAGAAAATTCAAATTAGTTACATATCGCCCAAATAGTTCAAATATGCACATCAAAATCATGTCCGGATATGAGGGATTCCTGATATGAGGCACTCCTGATATGAGGCACTCCAGATATGTGGCACTCCAGATATGAGGGATTCCTTATATGAGGCACTCCAGATATGAGGGATTCCTGATATGAGGCACTCCAGATATGAGGCGCTCCAGATATGAGGGATTCCTTATATGAGGCACTCCAGATATGAGAGATTCTGGATATGAGCAATTCTACTGTATTACCAAATCTTAATTTATGTAGACTTTTTATATTTTTTCTTCTTGGATACCAAAACCTCAAAATTTTGACAGCTATACTCTCCAGCCTTCTTTCTATGTTAATTTCTGAGAAAATTCTGCTATACACTGCTTCTTTCAGATCACTTTTCTCATCTTTATTATTTAATACAGTAGAATCCCTCATATCCAGAATCTCTCATATCCGGAATTCCTCATATCTGGAATCCCTACATAATTTATTTCTTTTTCCTTAAAATCAATTCCGTTATATTTCACTGACCATTACCTTATTTTGCTTACTATAAAACATTGAAAATAAATGTTAAACCTGATTTCAGTTCTTTTATTTTAATCTAAATATAACCCCTTATATCCGGACTTTGTAACCAATTCTTTATATCCAGACTTTGTAACCAATTCTTTATATCTGGAAGGCTTTTTTTGTCCGATTGTCAAGGATTCGACTATAAATAGAAGATTCATACAAATAAATAAATTTGGAAAAAGAAGGTAATTTTCTAGTGCCAATCATTCTATAAATTTCTAAAATTACTAAAGGTATTGAAAATAATCCAAACCCAAAGATGAGAATGTTTGTCCTAAAAAACATTAAAATCTTGTGAAACCTCTTAAAAGTTTAGACCTCAAAATGATAAGAAATTGTTTCATTTAAAATACTATTCTCTATCAGTGATCCCAAAGATTAGTAAAACTCAAAAGCATGAAGACATCAAAAGGTCTCTCCCTGAAGTGGGACTCACACAGCTTCTCATCTTTCATGAGTGTGTACTAAATGACATCAGATAACAAGACTAAAAGATAAATAGATAGATATGAACAGAGTAAGATAGGTAGATAGATATTAAATTTGGCTTTATCTGGCACAAGGGCAGAAAATTGGAATCTTGCTATATGGTAAGGTCCAAATTCAGGGCTGATGCATATTGATCCAGAACCCCCAGGCATGTGTGGGGGTGCAAATTTTCATGAATTTTGATGTCATTCTGGGGTTGTTTTTGGCCAAAGCTGTGAATTTGTTTTTCTCATGCTTGAAAAAAAAAAACAGTGTATAAAATTCACTATTTTTATCCATAAAATGTGTGAAAATTATTCAACTTTTTCACAAGAAAAACCTCAAGTTGATGTTAAAAACTGCCGCAAAACATTGTTAATTTACTTAAGATGTAAAGATCTATTATGACATGTCTCTAATTTGTATTTAAATACATTGTATTTATTCCCAATTTTTCCAGGTGAATTGTTTACCTATATTGCATATGATCCATTATTGTACATAATTAGGTTACAATAAAATTTGTATTTTATATGAATACTGCCTCATGAAAATTGAGATGTAGCAGTGTGGGGGTGCATACCATAGATTGGGGAAGGGCATCATAGATTCAGAGGGGAAATGAAAACCTTGCACCATATATATATATATATATATATATATATATATAATTGTTTATTAAAAAATTATAACATAAATATGTTATAAAATCACTACAAAAATTGCCATTTTGTTTCAACACCTCCGGTGTCTTATCAAGTGATGATGTTGAAGGTAGAATAAAGGGTTTTAAAGTTTCAAATTAATTAACGATCCTTCGCAAGAGGAAACGCTGTTACATAAGCAGGAATGACCAATCAAAATACAAGTACACGGGAATTCAGAAAACTTGACAACGAAGTAAGGTTATAATAGCTATTAAAAGCTTTAAAGTTGGGGTTTTACTAAAATAGAATTTATTCTAACCAATAAGTATTAAATTATATAAAATTTGATATTAAAATTAAAGGTAAAAAATTACCAATTTTAAAATCTAAATTTAATCTCGATTAAGTTTAAAATTATAAAACTACTGATGAGAAAAGAAAAAATACATATGTTATTCAATTTATTTTATTTTTTCATTGAAATTACATTAGAACAGACGCTAATTTCAGCTGGTCTTGCCGACAAAAATGTATACATTTTAATTCCAAGTGTATAAATAGGGTGTTCACCTCTCGCGTAAAACAATATACACACTCAGATTATAATACATAAGCACCCAGACATATTTAGATATATACACACACAAATAGGTGACAAGATATATATTATATATATATGTATATGAAGATATATATATATATATATATGTGTGTGTGTGTATGTGTGTGTGTGTATATGAAGAAATATAGTTTTAATGTGTGCTATATTTATGGGATAAAGTGGTCACTATCAGAGATAGAGCATATGTAAAAGTGAACATTGAAGTCAACACTCAGAGGCGACTGGCTGTTTCATGCTAGGTGCAATTTATGTTTACATATATATATATATATATATATATATATATATATATATATATATTTAAAGATATTTTTAAAGGTACAAAATTTTATTAGTAAAGTATTAAGCTTAATATTACTAGACATATTAAAAATGCGCGAAGCAACCGGTTTCACTCCCGCTCATCAGGTTTGCAACGGGAGATTTAAATTTAAAAGACAGAAAATGTACAATAAAAGGTATTTATTTATCTGTCACTTGCCTCTAGCTCCTTTTGCTCATATTTTTTTTTTATCCTTTGCCATTGAATGGACTCGTCCCAAACACCTACGGGTCCACCATTTGTGAGCACTTATTAAATAGCAGATTGTGTGCAGTTAATTTTAGTGTTGACCGGTTCACCGTGTTGTCCCGGTCACACTCGTTATTTCACCTGAAGGTGCTGGAGGCACTTTACATCGGGTCCCGCAAGCCTTCCTTGTGTAAACAACGTGAGTGTTTGTTGGGGCTCGCTGTCATTTGCCTCTAGCTCCTTTTGCTCATTTTTTTTTTATCCCCCTCCACAATTCCTTTTATTGTACATTTTCTGTCTTTTTTTTTTTTTTAATCCGATCTAAGCTTAAATAACTTACATAAAATATATAGAAAACACTTATCTATATTATTTAATGAAACATGTATTAATGAAAAAATGCTGCCTAAATACACACAATATATATATATATATATATATATATATATGTAATATTTTCTCTGTTATATCAAATTGAATAAATGATATATTTATATGTGATGGACAAGGAAAATTCTATTCATTTTCTTATGTAGGTTTTCCAGCATTCTTACATTTTTCTATTTGGGGGGAGTGAGGGAGTAAAAAAACTGTCCATGCTGTCCATTGTTCCGAGCGCTTTCGACCACTTCTTTAGTCATTTTCGGGGGGGGGGGGGTAGGGTCTCTTCATGTTTTGAATGTTTGAGATGTATATTTTGTGTTGCCTTAAATACAAGTAGGAGCAGTTATTCTGAGCTTTCACATGTTTACTTTTCCGTCATATATATATATATATATATATATATATATATATATATATATATATATAAAAACAGACTGTCGCCTCTAAGTGTTGACTTCTATGATCATTTTTCTATTTACACACGCTCTATCACTGATATTGAGCACTTTATCCCATAAATATACCACACATTAAAACTATATTTCTTCATATATATATATATATATATATATATATATATACATACATATACATATACATATATATATATATATAAATATATATATATATATATATGTGTGTATATATATATATATATATATATATATATATATATATATATATATATATATATATATATATATATATATATATATATATATATGTACATATATATATATATATGTATATGTATATATATACATATTATTGCATAAAAGGCAAGAAAGTTTTTACTATAGGCCATGATAAATTTTAAAAAGAAAAACACAAACACCAGTCGACCGGTTTTGTCCCTTCTCATCAGAACTTTAAACGGGGAAACAAATTATGAGAAGAAAGTCTGCCACGGATGACGTGAATGATGACCATATTATCTTTTAAACCTTACCCAACCTTTATATATCACTCACATTACAGATAATTATGTCTATGATTGTTGTAGCTATTTGGCCTTAAATAACTATCAAATGTTTTTAACCCAAAATGACCATAATATTTTTTAAACCTTACCCAACCTTTATATATCACTCACATTACACATAATTATGTCTATTGCCATCAATGATTGTTGTAGCAACTATCAAATGTTTTTAACCCAAGACGACCATAATATATTTTTGGCCCTACATGATCATTATATATTTTTAGTCTAACATGGACATTATACTAGTTTGGCCCTACAACACCATTATGTATATTAGCCCTTCATTTTATAGATATTTTTAGCACTATAACAGCCATCATATATATAAGGTGTGATGGATGAATTGTCATTTAAATTAGGCAAAAATGAAAATAAAACTGACATCTCATTTTAACAGATATATTTACCAAAATTACACCCATCCTGGTATGATGCTAAACTACATCCCCTTCCTATGTAAGACAATAAACTACGTCCAACAGCAAAGCCTCTGCTCAAGAGGTTTTGCGGAGCGTGGAACCACCTCTTAATTGCTGGTGTTCCCAGGTCCACCCTGACCCAGGTTGGTAGCTTCTGTTATTTAGCTGTGGGTAAATAGTTAACCCCCAAGCTGGGGTCAAAACACTATGAAAGTGTAAAAATAGGTTTTAATACCAGAAATACTTTGTAAAAAATTATTACCAGCAATACATTTTTGAAGAAAAATTATTGCCAGTAATACATTTTTGAAAAAAAAATTTTTACCAGCAATGAATTTTTGAAAAAAAAAATTACCAGCAACACATTTTTAAAAAAAAGTATTCCCGATCAATAAAAGTCTTGTCGGCATTAAATAACCCATTGAGGTTGATATGCCGTAAAACAAAACAAATCAAAACAAACCAAAATTACACAAAAATATCTTGAAATACTGAAGAGAAAATTTATTCAATAAAATGGCCATTGGCCTCCAGACAACTTCGGAACCTCCTGCATCACTTCTGGACAGTCTCCTTCTTTAAGTTGGTGAATGCTGCCATAATCCTTGCTTTCGGTTTATCTTTGGTGTTACAAATTTTGTTGGTCTCTTGCTCAACTGCACTTCACACTTAATTATCAAGAGGGTTGCTGTCTGGTGAGTTATGTGGCCAGATGTAAGGCGTGATGTGGTCACAGAAATTGTCTGACAACCATGACTGTGTTCTCCTGCTTGTGTGGTATAGCACACTGTCCTGTTGCCAGTTATAGGGTCTTCCAGCAGTCATCCTCTTAACCTGGGGCAGCACTACCTCCTCAAGGTACTTGATGTAGGCCTCCATATTGAGTCTGTGGGAAGACAAATGGAGGGTTTTCCTGCTTGTGTAGAAATTGTCTGACAGCCATAACTGGGTTCTCCTGCTTGTGTAGCATGGTGCAGAATCATGTTGCCAGACATAGGATCTTCCAGCAGCCACCCTTTTGACCCAGGGCAGCACTACCTCCTCAAGGCACTTGAGGGAGGCCTCCATGTTCAGTCTGAGGCCTTCACCAACAAATTTGGGAGTTCTTATTAGAACATTCAGAATGAGTTTCCCTACCTCCTATACCTTCGTAATCACCATTAGACTCATCAAACCCTCTTTGAATCCTCTGCACTGTACTCATATTGACAGCCAGACACTGAAATGTTTGTATTATATATTATTAGCCTTACATGACTATTATGTATTTTGTCCCATGTAATCATTATATATTTTTAGCCTTAGATGACTATTATGTATTTTGGCCCAATGTAATCATTATATATTTTAGCCTGACATGACTATTATGTATTTTGGCCCAATGTAAGCATTATATATTAATTGCCTTACATGACTATTATGTATTTTGGCCCAATGTAATCATTATATATTTTTAGCCTGACATGACTATTATGTATTTTGGCCCTATGCAACAATTATATATTTTTAGCCATACGTGACTATTATGTATTTTGGCCCAATGTAATCAATACATATTTTTAGCCTTACATTACTATTATGTATTTTGGCCCAATGTAATCATTTTATATTTTTAGCCTTACATGACTATTGTGTATTTTGGCCCAATGTAATCATTATATATTTTTAGCCTTACATGACTATTATGTATTTTAGCCCAATGTAATCATTATATATTTTTAGCCTTATATGACTAGTATGTATTTGGGCCCAATGTAATCATTATACATTTTAGCCTTATATGACTATTTTGTATTTTGGCCCAATGTAATCATTATATAGTTTTAGCCTGACATGACTATTATATATTTTGGCCCAATGTAATCATTATATATTATTAGCCTTACATGACTCTTTTGTATTTTGGCCCAATGTAATCATTATATATTATTAGCCTTACATGACTATTATGTATTTTGGCCCAATGTAATCATTATATATTTTTAGGCTTACTTGAATTTTATGTATTATTGGCCCTATGCTACAATTATATATTTTAGCCTTACATGACTATTATTTATTTTTGGCCTTATGTAACCTTTATATATTTTAGCCTTGCATGACTATTATGTATTTTTGGCCCTATGTAACCAATATATATGTTTAGCCCAACATAACCATTTTATATTTTCAGTCTGAAAATAGTTGACCATTATAGTTGACCCAATATGGCCATTATATATTTTTACTGCGCCTGACCATTATGTAGGAATTAATGAAGCAAAATTCATATCCATAATGAGAAGATGATTTTCATTGGGCATATTGACGCCTAGAGTGAATGGGAAACAATGCATAACCTACCTAACAAGTTTGTGTAATTGATTGACAGAACTGGGATTTGGAGAGATAGGAAAAAGACAAAATTTACTAAGATCTATAAAGGACAGGAAATTGCGGAGAGCCTTGACTGACAGTGTCCTGAAGGCACATGACACATAGAAGAAGAAGATTGCTTACACTCATGATCCACTTTTAAAATCTCCCTTAGCTCATCATGACCATTATATAACAGTCAATGTGCCACTAAAACAAATATATTATTCAGGATACTTTTTCTACAGCTATAGTCCTACTAACAGAATTTATTTCAGTGAGCCGCTGCATATGGAAGCAGCAGCAGCAGCAACTCTGAAATCATCATCATCATCATCATCTTCTTCTTCTTCTTCTTCTTCTTCTTCTTCTTCTTCTTCATCATCATCTTCATCATCATCTCCTCAGAATTATTGTCAGTAGCCAGCAACAGATGTTTTGACATCAGTATTATGTAAGGAAAAAGGTATTTGAAAAAAAGGAGAAACACTGGTGGGTGGGTGTTTGTTGTGGGGGTGCTTTCACTGATAGAAGTAGAAAGAGAGGTCATGAGGCACAGAGTGAGAGGAAGGAGATTTACTAAATCTCCCTGAATGTGGCACAGGGCCAAATAGGGGTAGATGAGTAGGAACATTAAATGTAAAGGGTCTATCTATACGAGAAATAAACACTTGAAATACTTCTTTTATTTCAAATATTGTCATTGATAGGAAATCCATAACAGAAAGAAAATGGAGGTGATGAATGAAAATGGAAGAAGAAGGTAATGGGAATTTTGAATGGTTAATAAAAATCACAGAGGAGGCACGGTGGTGTAATGGATGGCGACTTGGATTGAGGAATTGGAGAGCCGAATTCAAATTCCAATCGAATCCATTATATTCACTTACCCTTGGGAAAGGTATGAATCCTCCTCTTCTCCCCCCAGCTATGGGTAAATAGCAGGACAGACCGGGTTCTATAGCCTTCGATGGCAACTGGTCTACTGTAGAAAGAAATGGCAACCTACTGTGGGAAAAAATCTGCCTCGTCAGTCATGTATTGAAAGGTACATGATCGTTTAAGCATGTATCACGCATGGCACTGACTGACTGACTGAATAAAAAGCACAGCAGGAAAAAGAAAGGGATAAAAGATGGAATTAAAAGAAGGAGAAGGAGTGGGGAAAGACAGAAAGAGAAAAAAAAAGAATGAGAAAGATGAATAAAAGATAATTATTAGCAAAAGAATTGTTAAAAAATGTAACGAGAGAGAAAAACGGAATTTAATCAAGAAAAAACACAAAGAAAATGAGCGAAAAGAAGAAAAAGAATTGGGAAAATAAAGAGAGGGGGAAATGGGAAGGAAGGTAAGAAGAACAAGAAGAAAAGGAAAGAAGGAGAAAAGGAAGAAAGGAGAAAAGGAAAAAGGAGAAAAGGAAGAAAAAGAGAAAAGGAAGAAAGGAGAAAAGGAAAAAGGAGAAAAGGAAGAAAGGAGAAAAGGAAGAAAGGAGAAAAGGAAGAAAAAGAGAAAAGGAAGAAAGGAGAAAAGGAAAAAGGAGAAAAGGAAGAAAGGAGAAAAGGAAGAAAGGAGAAAAGGAAGAAAAAGAGAAAAGGAAGAAAGGAGAAAAGGAAAAAGGAGAAAAGGAAGAAAAAGAGAAAAGGAAGAAAGGAGAAAAGGAAAAAGGAGAAAAGGAAGAAAGGAGAAAAGGAAGAAAGGAGAAAAGGAAGAAAAAGAGAAAAGGAAGAAAGGAGAAAAGGAAAAAGGAGAAAAGGAAGAAAGGAGAAAAGGAAGAAAGGAGAAAAGGAAGAAAAAGAGAAAAGGAAGAAAGGAGAAAAGGAAAAAGGAGAAAAGGAAGAAAGGAGAAAAGGAAGAAAGGAGAAAAGGAAGAAAAAGAGAAAAGGAAGAAAGGAGAAAAGGAAAAAGGAGAAAAGGAAGAAAGGAGAAAAGGAAGAAAAAGAGAAAAGGAAGAAAGGAGAAAAGGAAAAAGGAGAAAAGGAAGAAAGGAGAAAAGGAAGAAAGGAGAAAAGGAAGAAAAAGAGAAAAGGAAGAAAGGAGAAAAGGAAAAAGGAGAAAAGGAAGAAAGGAGAAAAGGAAAAAGGAGAAAAGGAAGAAAAGAGAAAAGGAAGAAAGGAGAAAAGGAAAAAAGGAGAAAAGGAAGAAAGGAGAAAAGGAAGAAAGGAGAAAAGGAAAAAGGAGAAAAGGAAGAAAAGAGAAAAGGAAAAAAGGAGAAAAGGAAGAAAGGAGAAAAGGAAAAAGGAGAACAGGAAGAAAGGAGAAAAGGAAAAAAGGAGAAAAGTAAGAGAAGCTGAACAATAGCAAATCCTCCCTCCTTCCCTCCCTCCCTCCCTCCCTCCTTTCTTCAATCAATTTGAAGTATTGATATCCACTGCAAATAAATCAGTGACTTGCCTGGAAGTTCTCTTCCAACTCAACTCTCAAATCATCCAGAATATCTCTGCCAAATTTTCTTGCTATAACAGACGCTCTACTGGGTGATATGCACGTAATTCCATCCTTGGTTTCTGCTATCATTTTTAAGTTAGATCCCCACAAGGCATGCAGAATTGACAGTATCCCTGCTGCTGTCCTAAAGTAATGTGCTCCAGAACTGGCTCCTGTTCTCACCAAACTTTACAACTGATGTAATGGAATAACCAGTCACCCCCATGAATGATTACACTATAGGTAGTAAGTACCTATAAAGTCAACTGTCTACAAAAGACTTGGAGAACAGTGAGAGCGAGAATACGCAAGCACATCCAACCTTCCAATTAATGGCACTCACTACTAGATTGACCTGTGTGTATAACTGTACCATATTTCATATTGTACTGGTTGTGTACAATAAACCTTTCTTCTATTATCCACCTGGTGTTAAGTATTTATTCCCTTCGCACGGAATATAACAACAAAAGCCTTGCTGCTTCTTGCTTACCAGCTTGTTGAAAGTCCACTTCATTATTTCCTGTTTGTAAGAACACTGGGGTACCTTCTGATCCTGCTAATTATTGCCCTATTAGTCTCTTACCTCTTTTTGACAATGTACTTAAAGCTCTAATCAATGCCAAATTGATTAAGCATCTTACTTTAAACAACCTCCTTTTGGACAAACAATATGGCTTCCATTTCACCATGTCTACCATCAATCTGCCATCATTGAATTAGTCTATCAAGTTTTAGATAAGAATGGCAAAGCTTGGGCTCTGGCTTAAGATATCTCAAAGGCATTTGACAGGATTTGGCAGGCCAGCCTTCTCCACATTCTCAAGGGCTTTGGTGTCAGCTTAATCCAATTTGGCTTAATCCAATCATTCCTAACAAATCATGTAATGAAGGTCATGTTGAACAGGTATACTTCCAGTTCATTTTGTATTAATGTGAACATTTAGACAATTTCTACACACTCTGTGTCCAGAAAAGAGAACACTTGTTCGAACACAAGAAAAATTAAATAAAAAGCTTAATCGCAGTACCTTGTCTGTGGTCTTTAATGAACCATGTATGAAAGAGGGATTACTGCCTAAATGTACCATTATAAAATATATATATGTATATATAACTGAATAGTAATTTGAGGATTGATTTTAATAATCTTTCATAATAATTCATCATGTCTAGACCTAGAAACCAGAACAGAATGCAGGAAAGCACTGGATGGTTGTTGGATAAGTAACACCACTGGAAACAGGAATTAGCTGAACTATATTGTGTCTAGTTTCCTTTTCGTCACTGAGGCCCACTGGCTCAAATGGTATGACGCTTGCATTGTATCATAACAGTCTGGGGTTGATTCTTAGTAGTGTGGATGCGCACTGCTGACGAGTTCCAAAAATAGGACAAAAAGCCATTCAGTGCTTTCTTGCAATATGTTGAGGTCTCTAGACATAATGAATTATTATGAAAAAAAAAATACCATTTACATTATTCGGACTATTGTCCTCATCTTTATCGCCATACTTATTACAATGTTTCGGCCACTGTACACTCTGGCCTTCTTCAGGTGGTTGGAATGTTGAACTGAACCCTTTATTTCACTCACTGGGGTAGTTCCAAACCCCAGTGAGTGAAATAAAGGGTTCAGTTTGACATTCCAAACACCTGAAGAAGGCCGAACCGTACAACGGCCAAAATGTTATAATAAATATGGCGACAAAGATGAGGACAATAGTCTGAATAATGTAAATATTTTACATAATACCTCATCTCAGAAATATAGACAGATACTGAAAGGCCGAAACCTTGTAATAAATATGGCGATAAAGATGAAGACAATAGTCCGAATAATGTAAATAGTGTACATAATACCTTATCTCAGAAATATAGACAGATACGGAAGGGCCGAAACGTTGTAATAAATATGGTGACAAAGTTGAGGACAATAGTCCAAATAATGTAAATAGTGTACATAATACCTCATCTCGGAAATATAGACAGATACTGAAGGGCCGAAACGTTGTAATAAATATGGCAACAAAGATGAGGACAATAGTCCGAATAATGTAAATAGTGTACATAATACCTCATCTCAAAAATATAGACAGATACTGAAGGGCCGAAACGTCGTAATAAATATGGTGACAAAGATGAAGACAATAGTCCGAATAATGTAAATAGTGTACATAATACTTCATCTCAGAAATATAGACAGATACTGAAGGGCCAAAACCTTGTAATAAATGTGGCGACAAAGATGAGGACAATAGTCCGAATAATGTAAACAGTGTACATAATACCTCATCTCAGAAATATAGACAGATACTGAAAAAAATATATAAATGTGTGTGTGTGTGTATGCAGAATAATTTCACTTACCTTCAAAAAGGTTGATACCAATGCCTCCATGATGCAAAGAAAAACAAGGCCAGACTCATTCCGTTATTTATAACAAAACCATTTGATGGAATAGCCCGGATGTGTTTTCTATGGTGTTGAGGGAATAGTCCAGATGTGCTGCTTATGGATCAGTGTGCCTGCCTTCAAAACACATAGCCAGTGGCAGTGAACAAGATGAGAGCAAACATGCTTACTGCTGGGAGAGTGGGGACCTGCAACTATTTGGACATGTAGCTCCGTGAATTCTTTGAGCATTTACTTTATTTTTGCTACAATAAGTCCGTCTATAAATACACACACACACACATATGTGCATGTGTATGTGGTGTACTTATAGATGGACAGGTAGATATACACAGTTGATATATTTATGCATTTGCCAGTAGGTTTACTTTCCAGGTTAGGGTTTGATCCCAGACGAAGATCACAATTTTGAATGCTAATTTTAAAGACACACCATTTATAACATTGGCACAACACAAGTTAAACTAATATTTTTTTTAATCTGATGAATTCAGATCAGGGGGAAAAAAGAGTCCAGGTTAATGGTGACTGTCTATTGCACGCACATATGGCAGAGATTATATGAAGAACGATTAACTCTATGGATGGAATAGCTGCCAGTTGTAGTGTAAGGATGGGCAAAGGGTGTGGCCCAAGAATGTAGTCTTATATTTATTGGGCAATACAGCTGTGCCTCTCTCTCTCTCTCTCTCTCTCTCTCTCTCTATATATATATATATATATATATATATATATATATATATATATATATATATATATATATATTTCTTATTACCATAAATATTATTTTTAGTGGATGCATATGTTTCAGATGCTATTTTATTAAAGTGAAATTCCAATGTTTACTAAAATTTCAGTTATTTTGAAATATTTAAAATCCCTGTTTTTTTTATTTTATTAAACAGTGAAATTTCACTGTTTAATAAAATCACAGTTAATTTTAAAATATTTAAAATCCCTGTTTTTTTTTATTTTATTAAACAGTAAAATTTCAGTGCTTAATAAAATCCCTGTTTTTTTTATTTTATTAAACAGTGATATTTCACTGTTTAATAAAATCTCAGTTATTTTGAAATATTAAAAATCCCTGTTTTTTTTTATTTTATTAAACAGTAAAATTTCAGTGCTTAATAAAATCCCAACTATTTTGAAATATTTAAAATGATAATAGTTATAATGGTTTGTTATACCTTGACAGAATATTCACTGTTACTGGTAGTTGGAATTTATAACATGGTTCTATTCAATAAATTAAGAAAATTTTTAGTTACTTAGCTGACTGGCCAATGCAAGAGTTTTATATGAAAACACTCACTGGTGGTCGATGTTTGATAAATCAAATGTTTGAGTTGGCTAACCAGATAAGTCACTTGAACCTTTCTTGATTTATTGAAAATATATTATAGTTTTGGCCATTTATTGTGAACTTTTTAACGGAAGTTCTGCTCGCCTGAAGAAACACCTTAAATTGTGGTAATATACACATATTATAAGTTATTATTATAAAAATTATTATTGAAACAATTTTTAAAGAAAATAGTTTCTCAAGTCCACTGCATAAATAAATTGTTAATACTTTATTTTATCTGAATTTTAAATTTGTTTTATTCTTAATATATTATTTGTTTTATTCTTAATATATTAAAACATGACGACACTTGATCTGAGAATGTGCGATTATGTATTGAATATTTTTACCATCTTAAAAGGCATTTGCATAAAAATCCTAAGTAAATAAACTTAGGGAATGATTAAAAATATCTACCGTTTATCAACTATTATAAACATTTAGATTAATGTAATATTAAAAATTACTGACTGCATTCTTGTGTAAATATATTTATTTATTTAGTTTTTTTATAATTTTTATATATTTTTAATTTTTTAAATTTTTTTCTTTGTATTTTTATTTAATATATATAATACATAGAATATATTTAAAATATATATAATGTGGTGATAGATAGATAGATAGATAGATAGATATGAACAGAGATAGACAGACAGACAGATAGATATGAACAGACTGAGATAGATAGATAGATAGATAGATAGATAGATAGATAGATAGATATGAACAGAGATAGATAGACAGATAGATATGAACAGACTTAGATAGATAGATAGATAGATAATGAACAGGCTGAGATAGATAGATAGATAGATAGATATAAACAGACTGAGATAGATAGATAGATAGATAGATAGATATGAACAGAGATAGATAGACAGATAGATATGAACAGACTTAGATAGATAGATAGATAGATAATGAACAGGCTGAGATAGATAGATAGATAGATAGATATAAACAGACTGAGATAGATAGATAGATAGATAGATAGATAGATAGATATGAACAGAGATAGATAGACAGATAGATATGAACAGACTTAGATAGATAGATAGATAATGAACAGGCTGAGATAGATAGATAGATAGATAGATAGATATAAACAGACTGAGAGAGATAGATAGATAGATAGATAGATAGATAGATAGATAGATAGATAATGAACAGGCTGAGATAGATAGATAGATAGATAGATAGATACATACATACATATATACATACATTGTACATAAAAATCAATACTGCTTGGTGATTGTCAATTTCACTGAGGCCTGAAAATGACAATAACCATGCATTGTTGATTCCTATATCCACACTGTTTATACCAAAAAATGCCTTCTCTCTGATACAAAGCACTCCCCTCAATAAATACAGCAAATTTTAAATCATATATATATATATATATATATATATATATTAGAGTATATTTAGGTAGCAACATTTCTTTTATACATTTTTCGTTGAATGTCACATTCAACAAAAGATGTTTAAAAGAAAGGTTTTTTCAGAATTCTTAAATTCGAATTTGGTGGGGGTAAAGAAGTTTAAAATATGTCCATATTCTCCATTGTTCCAAGTACATTCGGGAAAATGTAAGAATGCTGAAAAAACTAAATCAAAATTTAATTAATTTTTTTTCTATCATATTCAACAATATATATATATATATATATATATATATATATATATATATATATATATATATATATAATCCTAGTGAGGCAGAAACTCACTACCTAGGTTTCACCTAAATGGATCTTCAGGGCGAATGGATCTTCAGTTCGACCCTGAACATTCATTTAGGTGAAACCCAGGCAGGTATTTTCTGGTTCACTAGAATTTTTTATACTCTGCTCTACTTAGTGTATTGAGCATTTTATGTTTTTCTTATTTTACTCGATTGGGTTTTGTCTTTTGGCTATACATTACGAAACTGGGTGAATTTTTTCAACCTACTCGCATGTTTTTAGTCTTTTTTTTTCCCCTATTTTTTCCCCAGATACCAATTTGTTTTAAAATATTTTTATTTGCAAATTGTATTATCCATTTTTTTTTACAGCAGTCGAGTATAGACTTATTTATCCTAAACGAGGATTGATGTTGGTAGAACCTCTTTTTGAACTCAAAAAGAGGCTCTACCAACATCAATCCTCGTTTAGGATAAATAAGTATAAAAGTCAAACATCTCTTTCAAAGTACTTTTGGCACCTAAAAGAATCCAATAAAACACCTACAGTGAAATGGAAGTTAATAAGAAGAGCTAGAATATGTAGGTCATTAAATGACCCATGTCCTTTATGCATACATGAGAAACTATATATTACTAAGTTTATAAAAAATAAAAATTTACTGAATCAGAGAAATGAAATAGCTATTTTTTGTCGTCATTGACAAAAGTTTTCTTTAAATAATCTTTAAATAATCTATAAAAAAAAAAAAAAAAAAAAAAAAAAATTACCTGATTATTATACATACTCATATTTGATAGGTATAAATAATTTTAAATAATGTAGATAATTATATTACATTTACTTGGTTTATAAAGAAATATAGCCGATTAAAATTAAAAAGTTAAATTTGAAAGTAGAATTTTTAAAAATGTTTTAAAATTGAAATTAAATAAAACAGATTCTAACCTAAATATCTTTTAAAATTGTAATTAAATAAAACGTACTCTAACCATAACACCTCTCTCAAAGCAATTCAAACACTGGAAAGAATCCAAGTGAACACCGAAAGTCATGTGAAATTAATAAGTTAGAATATAATATTGAACATTAAATGTCCTTTATACATACATATATACATTTATAATACTAAGTTTATTGAATTAGTGAAATAATTTAACCACCTTTGCCGTCAGTGTCATAAAGTTTACATAAAATAAAATAAAATAAAATAATATTTACTTATACTCGATAAGAATAAATAATTTTAAATACTGTAAGTAATCCTAATACATTTACTTGGTTTTTAACTAGGAGTATAGTATATTAAATATTAAAAATAACTTTTTAGAAAGGTGGATAAAACATATTCTAACCTAAACAGTCCCTCAAAATCTTTAAATATACAAATAGAAATAATACCATAAGAATTTTTGCCGTTAGAAATAAACCCAGATGACATGAATTTAGCGGATGTCAGAATTTGTTAAAAGATACATCCCTACCCATCCCTAAACATAACCCCGCTTTCAAATGTAACTATTAACTGAGACAACGAAAATTAAAAATTGAACCCTCTACCACCCCTTGTCTAGATGAATGGATTTATCGGTAACCTTGGAAACCCTCAAACTATGAATCTTTCCTGTGCCGTTAACAACCGTAAATTTTAAAAAGTAAGTTACTCCAAAATTCGCTTGATGAGGAAATGGAACTAATGTCTTTGGTTTAATAACAAAATTAAATTCAGGGGCTTTAGCTTCCATTTCTGAAACATGGTCATCACTGTGTAGCGGTAAAACCATATTTTAAATCTATTAATTTATAATATTAATGCTCTGTAAATTTAAATTTACATAGAGCACTATTGTGTAAAAATAAAAATATCTATAAGAAGACCGGATTTTATATCTTACTGTTCTTTCCTTTTTATTTATATATACATATATATATATATGTATATATATATATATATCAAGTATGTGGTGCAGTTCAATTTATATTACATGAATCATTCATACAAAAAACAGATATCGAAGATAATGATATAAATGGCAAGAATGCATCTTCGCAAACAAATTTAATAAATGACATTAACACCGAACCTGTAGATGAATGTTATGATCCCTGTTTATAAATTCCAGTTGCATAAGGTCTTTTTTTTAATTTTTTTTACAAGCTTTCATCTGTGCATACAGACATCATCAGGTATGAAAATATATTTGTTTTTTTACATCCAGGTAATAACAGGACAACGAAAAATAGATGTAATCCGAAATATGTTTTTAGAAATGTGTTATTGTTAATTGTAAGAAATTTTTGAGCATGTGGTCGCAACACTAAGGTTGAATTTTTAAATTTTAAGATTGTGCGTTTTTGTACTAATATGGTAATAAGAGAATTCTTTTGTACTGGTAGGTTTTTCAGTCAATGTGGCATGAACTAAATTGTTCAATAAATAGAAGAATGTCACAGTTATTATCCGAAAGTTGCACGTCGGATCAGTTATTTTAATATCAAGTATGTGGTGCAGTTCAATTTACATGACATGAATCATTCATACAAAAAAAACAGATATTGAAGTTAATGATATAAATCGCGAGAATACATCTTTGCAAAAAAATTTAATAAATGACATTAACACCGAACCTGTTGATGCAACTGGAATTTATAAACGGGGATCATAACATTCATCTACAGGTTCAGGGTTAATGTCATTTATTAAATTTGTTTGCGAAGATGTATTCTATATGTTGAAGTGCTCAATATCAGGTATAGAACATATGTAAATATAAAAGTGGACATTGCTATCAACACCCAGCAACAACAGTATGTTTCATGCTTAACTGCAATCTTCAGACCATGGATGTTAACCACAATGTCTACTTTTATATATATATATATATATATATATATATATATATATATATATATATATATATATATATTTTTCCTCACTGGTAGTAGCATAACTCTGAGTTTCATGTACAATGCAATCTTCAGGTGGTGAGTTAAGATTTAACTCAGCACCTGAATATTTTATAATAATGAAAATGTATATTTATTATTAATATATCATATATAGCTCTGTTATTTTACATTGAGCACAATTTTATGAACACCCACACTCAATGTGCAATATTATATATATATATATATATATATATATATATATATATATATATTATAAACAATAGGGATTAGGACTACTCCATAATACTGATGATCATTATTTCATCTTGTAAAATTAAAATTAAAATTAAATTACAAGGATTTTCAAATCCATCAGGTTAACAAGAAAGATCATAATAATAATAATATTTTGACCTTTCTTGTTAACTTGATGGATTTGAAAATCCTAAAACAAAACAAAAATCAAGCAATTATTACAATTGAGCAAAACAGTACAGTACCATTAAAATTTTTATTCATCTTCAAATACATTAAATTCATCGTCTTCGTTATCAAAATTCTGATACTCATTTTCAATACTACTATCACCGTCGTTAAATAATGCGTCATCTTCCGTTCCATTGAGAGAATTGCTAATGCCACACTTTTTAAAAGATTTCACAAGAATTTCTGGTCTAATATTATCCCAAGCTTGCTTCACTCATTCGCAGAATTGTGCAATGCTGAGTCTTTTTATTCTTCCTCTGTGTAAGGTCGTCATCAGGCATTGCCATCCACGTGTTCCATTGCTCCTTCATGTTTAAGTCGAAGCTAACAGGAGTTGCCAGGTAGCTAATTTCAAATGACTATCATGAATTTTAAACCTACATATGTCATATAAGATGCAAGGGAATTTTAAAAGACATTTTTAGTAAAAATAATAGTGTGCCTTATATGTTGTCAAATACGGTAACTATTACTGATAAATTTCTTCAGGTGTCAGTCAATTCGATTAACTTTCAGGTAATTTGAAGCTGAACACTTTATTTAATCGACAGCGGTAGATTATTATTATCCCACGGTCCATGTCTAGAGACATCTTGTCTTGAGCTTTTTTAGTATTGTTTAGTTATTGCTGTTGAATCTACACTACCCTGATCAGGGATTGAACTCACAAAAACTATTTCAATAAATTCAGGAACTAGGCTGTTATTCCATGAAATACACAAGTTTTTAGTATTTGACATATCTGTTAACTGTACCTGGCTTTTACAATAGGTATATATCCTAAACAAGTTATAAAAGAACAAAATTGATATTCTTTTGGGGATATATCCTGAAAGAGAATTGGATTTCTTTTTAAAAAAAAACAACAATTTCTTATGAATGGAGATGTAAGCTTAGAAAGTAGTAATGGATGATGTCAGAAAGAACAACCAGGATGTAGTCTCCTCTAAAACGTAAGTACTTCACCCATTGTAAGCACTTCAGCTGACGCCTTAGTCTCGTGAAGGCAGTAGTAAGGCTGAGAAGTGGGCAACTGAGGGAAAGGGTGTAGACACAGGGTGAGGCTTTTACTATTCTTGGCTGAGAAAAAATGAGAACTATTAAAAGATAGATTTCTTTCCACTGCACACAGCCATTCCCAACCTCAGTGTTTTGATTTTCTACTTGTTAGCCTTTCTGACTTCACCAGAACCTGAACAAGAAAGGTAATCTCCCTTTAACTCATTTCTAGACATTGGCCTAAACCAAAATGAATACCTTGTAAAATACAACTATGAAAAACGCAAATATATGCATCATATACAATGTGGTGCAGTTCAATTTATATTACAATGAATCATTCATGCAAAAAGTAAATTAGTAAAGTTAATGATATAAAATGGCAAAATCCCTTCGCCAACAAAATTTTTAAAGATGTATTAACCTACTAATCACTCAATTAATGTTATGATCCTTGTTTTTTAAAATTATTATTTCCATGCCTGAAGATGACTGAATGTACAGTTGAAAGTACTTGCATATTTAAGAAAGACCTTATACAGCTTATATACTAATTTACTTTTTGTATGAATGATTCATTGTAATATTATGATATTACAATGCATATAATACAACATACTTTAGATACACACACACACATACACACACACACATATATATAGTTTTAAGGTATGTTATATTTATGGGTACAAGTGCTCAATATCAGGGATAGAGCATGTGTAAATATAAGAGTGGCACTGAGGTCAACACCAAATAACGATACTCTATTTGAATCAGACTGTTTAAAACAGTCATTACTCAGTGTTGACAGTGTCCACTCATATATATATATATATATATATAGAGAGAGAGAGAGAGAGAGAGAGAGAGATAGATGTGTGCGTGTGTTTAAATTAATTTCACTTATTTGTAAAATTCAAGCCTATGATTTGACTTCATGATTCAAAGCTGTTTTTCTATCGAGTGAATGTAGGTGTAGATGCTGAAAAAATAAGCCTCTGGCAAAGGATAATCATTCTGTAAGCATCTTCTGGAAATGTTTCCAACAAATCATTCATAATTCTACTGTTTATTCCCACAGCAACTGTGTCTAATTGCCTGGCTGTCTATCCTCGCTCCTGCCTTGCCTTATGAAAAGACAAGAATAAGGTTACGGAATTGTACCTACAGAGTCAAAAACACATTCAGCTTTCTTGCGGTTGAAGACTATAAGTCTTTGAATTCCTCATGAGATTTCCTCAAAAATTACTAACCTTCTACCACCAATGAGCAGACACTGAACTTTCCCCTATCATAATGGATGGGTGTTCTCTTGAGGAGGCTCTGGCTTTGAATGCCTGTTGGGACTCAAGTTCACCCCAGAGC
>OZ038512.1:72333131-72383131 GCA_964036315.1 Acanthosepion esculentum
TAATGTCCCCATCTTTATATAGCCTCATTCTAATGTCCCCATCTTTATATAGCCTCATTCTAATGTCCTCATCTTTATATAGCCTCATTCTAATGTCCCCATCTTTATATAGCCTCATTCTAATGTTCCCATCTTTATATAGCCTCATTCTAATGTCCCCATCTTTATATAGCCTCATTCTAATGTCCTCATTTTTATATAGCCTCAGTCTAATGTCCCCATCTGTATATAGCCTCATTCTAATGTCCCCATCTTTATATAGCCTCATTCTAATGTCCTCATCTTTATATCGCCTCATTCTAATGTCCCCATCTTTATATCGCCTCATTCTAATGTCCCCATCTTTATATAGCCTCATTCTAATGTCCTCATCTTTATATAGCCTCCTTCCTTATTTAGCCCCGTCAGATCAATACTCTCATACTTTTTTTAATGCATAGCCCAAAATTTATTCAGAAACATCTAAACTGTCAGCTATATACAACAGTTTTCTCATATTGATGGGTAAAAATGGTTTTGAGCAAGGGAAGCGTGTAGGTCTCAGTGAGCACCATCCTTCATCAAACCTTATGGAATGGCATTACAGAATCACAAAGTATAGAATGAGATAAAAGAAAGCATATTACTTGAGGATGTTTAACATTTTAACATCAACAACTACTAAAATGGGTAGAATATGTAACTCAAATAAAAAATAATGACATAATCAAGATATTGACGTTCCACTCTACCCTAAACAAAGGGCAAGGAAGGGAAGCTGTGATCAATGTGTAAGTGTCATGTAGATTGGTGAGGAAGAGTGTAAGTGTCACGTAGCTTAGTGAGGAAGAGTATAAATGTCATGTAGCATGATCAGGATGGTGTAAGTGTCATGTAGCTTGGTGAGATAGAGTGTAAGTGTCACATAGCTTAGTGAGGAAGAGTGTAAATGTCACATAACTTGGTGAGGAAGAATGTAAATGTCACATGGCTTGGTGAGGAAGAGTGTAGATGTCACATGGCTTGGTGAGGATGGTGTAAGTGTCATGTAGCTTGGTGAAGAAGAATGCAAATATCATGTAGCTTAGTGAGGAATAGTGTGAATGTTACGTAGCTTGGTGAGGAAGATGGTTGAATGAGTAAGGGAATTTTTTTGAAGCCGAGCTATGAATCGTTGCAGTATGTTGCCATCTCTTCTCCTTACTGCTTTTGTCCATCTAAGGATTTTGCTTAAATACACTTCAAAGGGATCACAAAGCATGTTTTTTTATTGTCAGTGGTAACACAACCCATCGGTTGAAAAATGTTAAATATTTATTTTCGAAGGATTTATTTATTAACTGGAAGGATTTGTGAAATCCTTCATTTTTTTTAATCCTTCATTTTTTTTAATCCTTCAATTTTTTTTAATCCTTCATTTTTTTTAATCCTTCATTTTTTTTTAATCCTTCATTTTTTTAATCCTTCATTTTTTTTAATCCTTCAATTTTTTTTAATCCTTCATTTTTTTTAATCCTTCATTTTTTTAATCCTTCATTTTTTTTAATCGTTCATTTTTTTTAATCCTTCATTTTTTTAATCCTTCAATTTTTTTAATCCTTCATTTTTTTTTTAATCCTTCATTTTTTTTAATCGTTCATTTTTTTTAATCCTTCATTTTTTTTAATCCTTCAATTTTTTTTAATCCTTCATTTATTTTTAATCCTTCATTTTTTTTAATCCTTCATTTTTTTAATCCTTCATTTTTTTTAATCCTTCATTTTTTTTTAATCCTTCATTTTTTTTTAATCCTTCATTTTTTTAATCCTTCATTTTTTTTAATCCTTCATTTTTTTTTTATCATATTATCATCAACTTTGAAGAGAATTATAATACAAATCCAAAATATTACTACACCTCATTTCTGTTATCTTCTAAGGTTTATTCATTGAATATATTATGATTTAGGTTAGTAGCCATTATGGATGTTGAGCTGTTATTTTATAACTGCTCCCTACTCCAAGGAGCTTCCAAACATATCAATATAACTTACTAAAGAATTCTCTTCCAGTGTCTTGCTTTCCTGTCAGCTACAATCTTCAAAAATTTAATGCGAAAATCAATCCTGATCTTCTGTTTTTGGAATCTTAACCTCTTGAATTGTTTTGGGACTTGTAATGATTAATTTGTGGAACTGGACTACCCACACCTGATTTCCTCACAAGAACAGATGCTTTACTTAGTGATATATGCATAACCCCACCCATCACTGGTCTTGGACATGATTTCTAAATTAGACTCCCATAAGGCAAGGGGAGGTGACAGAATCCAGTTGTCATCCTAAAGAAATTTACTCCCAAGATGGCTCCTGTTCTCTCCAAACTCTACAACTATTGCCTCACTGCTTCCTGTTTTCTAGCTTGTTTGAAGTCTTCCTCTGTAGCTCCTGTTTTTGAGAACTCTGGAGAACATTCTGGCCCCGCTAACTATTGCCCTATTAGTCTCCTACTGCTTTTCAGCAAAGTATTAGAGGCTTTAATCAATGCTGAAGTGCTTAAGCATCTTACCTCTCACGACCCACTCTCTGACAAACAATATGGATTTTGCCAGGTCTACCACTGATATGTTAACAGTCATCACTGAATATGTATTTTTTTTTTCTTTTAAGCGTATCACCCCAAGCAAGGCTGGAAGTCACTAGCACACAAAGGGTTACAGAAGGTTTGGAGGAAGAGCAGATAGGAGTGGTAAAGGAGAGGATGTGGAGAAAGATAGTGGATCGATCAAGGCAAGGGGGTTACAGAAGATTTGGAGCGAGAGCAGATAGGAATGAAAGGTGAAAGGATGTGGAGAAGGGAAGTGGATAGATCAAGGCAACTGGAGATGTTGATTGATGTTACACTTAAATAGTTGGAGATTGTATTTGTCGGGGAAACAGGAATAAGGAAGGGAGTTCCACAGGTGAGATGTACGAGACATGAAGCTATTGGAGTAGAAGAGACGTCGACATCAAGCTTTTGATAATAATGGTGAAGGCATTTGACAGGGTTTGGCATGCTGGTCTTTCACATAAGCTCAAGGGCTACCGTATTACAGGTCGAATGTTGGATTTAATCCAATTGTTCCTATCAAATTGTGAAATGAAGTTCATCTTGAATGGGCTTGCTTCCAGATCCTTTCACACGAATATGGGGGTCCCCCAAGAGGCTCTATGCTGGGTCCTCTGATGTTTCTGATCTTCATTAATGATCTTCCTGATGGCATCAATTCTCAAGTAGGCATTTATGCAGATGACACTACCATTTACTCCTGTCTCAATAGCAAATTCCTCAGAGCTGACAAAGTTAACACAGCCACTGCTCTTGAAAAGGACCTTCAATCACTGGTTCACTGGGATAGAAAATGGCTTGTAAATTTTAGTACCCCAAAACAAAACTGTTTTCTCTATGGTGGTTAAATGAGACCATCATAGAGAAACTTTCCTGCCTGCCATCAGCACGACTGATGCTAGACTCCTCGACAGCATCTCACTGCGCCTTCTTGGCCTCATGTTTTCAACTGAGTGACTTCATCAAATCAATAGCTGCATCTACGGCAAGGAAAGTTAGTTACTATGTCATACCAGAAGGTTTTTCCCATCAGAGTCCATTTTGCAAATTTACAAATCTACCATTCGTCTGTGCACTGAATAATGTTGGCATACCTGGTCTGGTGCTACTGCTACTCATCTTGAGGTTCTTGACAAAATCCAAACAACAATCTGCAATGTAATCGATCCTGATTTGGCATCGCGACTTCAGTTACTTTATCACCGACATGACGTGGCTTGGCTTCCCTCTGTCTTTTCTACAAATATTTTCATAACAAGCTCTGACAAGCTTTTTTTCCCCTGATTCCCTGACTAAATGAATTCAAGTATACTACTAGATTGGCGTCTAGGTCTCACCCATTTACTGTTGAAATAGCTATTTAACCTTTACCACACTAATTTCTTTCTAGAATTGTTCCCCTTGTCACTGTTTTTCTCGTCAGAGTCTATCTTGCATATTTACAAATCTACCATTCTTCTGTGCATTGAATACTGTTGCCATATCTGGTCTGGTACTCCTGCTATTCATCTTGAGGTTCTTGACAAAATCCAAAAAGGATCTGCAATGTAATCGATCCTGACCTGGCATCTCAACTTCATTCACTTTCTCACCAATGTGACATGGCTTCCTTCTGACTTTTCTACAGATATTTTCATGGCTACTGCTTTGATGAGCCTTTTTCCCTCATGCCCCAACTACATGAATGTAAGCATGCTACTAAATTGGCATCTAGGTCTTTGCCCTTTTACTGTTGAAATAGTTAACTGCCACTTTTACTCCTACAGTTTCTTTTCTCACACTTCCTGCCTGTGGAACTCCCTTCTGTTTACTTGCTTCCCTGATAACTACAATCTTCAAAACTTTAAATGCAATGTCAATCGTCATCTTCTAACTTCTTGAATCCTGTTCATCTTTTATCCTTTCCTCACCCCCCATACCCAGTCTTTTCTTTCACTTTATTCCCTGTAACCCCCTACATACTAGTGGCATTCCTGCTTTGTTTGGGGTGAAACAATTAAAAAAATACACTTTTCTTATGAGAGACCAAATTTAATAAAGAGATTTCAGCGAGCAGCTATGTGTTAAATAGCAGGACTTGTATCTGGAAAAATCTTTGTTATTCTCAAAAAATTGTTTATGAAATAACTCAAAGAAAAAAAATAATTCCACAACCTAAAATATGTTTGGGCTTTAAAACAACCCACAAAGGGTTGATAAGCCATAAAAAAACAAATCAATCAAATCAATGTGTTTGAAGTTACTTGACATAACTTAAATTGGTGTATTGTCTCACATGTTCATTTTATTTCTTTTTTTTTCATTTTTTGTGAGAGAGAATCTACTTTTAAATCGTTTATCATTATTATTATTATTATTATTATTATTATTATTATTATTATTATTATTCATTACTATTTATTATTATTATAAATTTTTGTTTAATGAAAAAATGAACTGAGAAGTTCTACATGAGAAAAATTATGGAACAAGTTGTATAGTACAGTTTTCTTAAAATAAAATACATTTTATTCAAAAAATGGCTATTAACACTTGAATTTTCTGTCAGCTGCATATTTTATTTTATTTTTATTTTATTTTTTTCACACTCCCTGAAAAACTGAGCCATTTCCCCACCATTTGGATATACCAGAAGAACACCATAGAATAATCGGCTGAAATATTGGGAGAATATAAATTAGAGAAATATGATGCTTAGCTATCTGGAAGAAAATTCTTGGAATGGAATTCAGAATTTAAAAAATAGAGTGAAATAACAGTTTTCCAAGTGAAAGAATTCTGTTAATATGAAGTTTTTAATCAGGCATAGTTTTTCCACTCCCCAAAATTGTAGCTATGTAATTACAAACATCTAATTTTAATCCTACAAAAATGTTTGAAATAACACTCTGATATGATTACAGACCACATATATGTATGTATCAATTCTAATTACTGGTAATTCTAATTTATTGTTTAATATTTTAAACTTATCAATGATCCTCTTTGATAAGGGTTAATAAAAAAAACTGGCCACTTACAACAAATTAAGTTGTTCGGAAAATAATTTCTGATTTTAGAATCAATTTTTATTCCTGAATTAATGTATTTAAAACACTGTTTAGGGCAGTCAAAATAGGAAGCCTGAACATCTATACATTTCTGCCATCAAATTACAAGGTTATTTATGCCTTTATGATAAAACTCTAAAGGTTTGGACGTCAGAAAATCTTTGAATGCAGTTTCTGCATCTTCATTGCAACGGAATGTCTTTTGGCTTCAAAAATTGTCAAGATGCTTGAAAAATTGGTAGTCAGTGGGTGAGAGATCAGACGAATATGGTAGATGTGGTTAAGTCACGTATTTCAAGATGGTGAGCTTCTGCTGTGTTATCCTGGCAACATGTGGTCGAGCATTGTCATGAAGCAGAATTGGACCTCATTGATTAACCAGTGCCAGTTGCATTTTGTGCATTCTGAATGTGCATTTAATCCAGTTGTTGGCAGTAAACTTTTACAGTGATACTCTGGTTAGATTCCAGAAAACTGTAATGGCAGGTCACCAAACATTCACCATGATCTTTTGTTGGCACAATTTCAGTTTTAGAAATTGATGGAGTCCAATGAAGACAATGAGCCAATTGTTTACAATTGTCATAAAGGATCCATTTCTCATCACAAGTCGCTATTTGATCAAGAAATTGATCATTTGAATTTTGCAGATGCAGCAATAAACACATTTCAAAAGGATCCATTTCTCATCACAAGTCGCTATTTGATCAAGAAATTGATCATTTGAATTTTGCAGATGCAGCATTAAACACATTTCAAAACATTGAATTCTGACTTTCACTGAGTCTATGTCAAACCCATTTATCAAGTTTCTTCATCTTGCTTAATTTTCTTGAGATATTGTTGAAATATTGATACCCATTACCTGAGGCATTTCTCTGACACTTGGATGTATGTTTTGTTCAATTAGTGTTTTCAGATATTGATTATCAATTGCAGATGGACATAATCTACCATCTAGATCTTCAAGACTTGTATTCCCACTGCAGAACTTTAGAAACCAGTGCTATACCATTCATTCCCAAGTGGATCTTTCACCCCATATTCTCTGTTTATGTTGGCAGCAGTTTGAGAAGAATTATGACCAAGCTTGAAATTATGCAAAAAAAGGAAACGCATCTCTCCTTTTTTCATGTTCAAGATGATGGGCTATATAATGTTTGAAATTACATTCTGAAAGAGATTGATATAAAATTAGCAAAGAGGACACTTTAATCATTAGGAATGAGTAATATATTTTTGTGCAACTATTATAATAATCTTAATGAGCCACATAACAAAACTCATCATCTATATTCTGATGAATAGAGCGTGCAGCAGAATCAGGCCAGAGATAGGACAAGAACAGTGTGGGTTCATTAAAGATACCGGAACAAGGAAGGTAATAATCATGCTCAGAATGTTATCAGTAAGAGCAATACAGATGCAGAAGGACGTGTACCTATGTTTCAAGGACTACGCAAAGGCCTACAACAAAGTATGCTACAAGGATATGATGGAACTGCTCATCAACCTCGATATATTCAGGAAAGATATTAGAATAATTAAGAACCTATACTGGCAGCAATCAGCATACATGCACATAGGGAACGAGTTCAGTGAATGCACAAAAATAGAAAGGGGCATAAGGCAAGGATGCATCTTCTCACCTGACCTGTTCAACCTATACAGTGAAGCAATTCTGAGAGAATTGGAAACCCTACTGGGATTTAGCATTAGCAGGCACAAATCTTAACAACATAAGATATGCAGATGACACAGTACTGATAACAGACACGTAAAAGAAATTACAAAATCTCCTGCCGAAGGTAGCAAAGGAGAGTGAGGAAAAGGGACTAAGCATAAACAAGAAGACAGAATGCATGGTCATCAGTAAGAGGAAGAGCCCAAAATGTGAATTGCATGTCGGAGAAACTAAAATCAAACAGGTGCGGAAGTTTAAATATCTGGGAAGCATTTTGACAGAGGACGGTAAGTGCGACACAGAGATCCAAAGACATATTGGGACAGCCAAGGGCACATTCCAAAAGCTGGGCAGAGTATTGCGAGACAGGAGGATTTCTTTGGTAACAAAGAAAAGAATACTGAGCTGTTACGTGATATCTGTCCTCCTTTACAGCAGCAAATGTTGGACGATCTCCTCAAAGATGAAGAAGAGACTCGAGGCAACAGAGATGTGGTTCTACAGAAGGATGCTAAGAATATCATGGACCCAGTGTGTGAGTAATGATGAGGTCTTAGAGAGGTTGCAAACAATGAGGAGGCTTATACTTAACATCAGGAAGAGGCAGCTGAAGTTTCTGGGACACATAATGAGGAAGGAGAGCCTGGAGAATCTGATACTCAAGGGTCGAATAGAGGTTAAAGAGAGACAACGGAAAACAACACGTGACATACCTGTCAGGCTTAAGCAAGTGGATGACAGAACATGGTCTGGGGAAGGAAGCAGAGGGAAGGAACTGAGAAGTGAGAGCTGCAAGGGATAGAGGGAGGTGGAGAACCATGATCGCCTATGTCCTGAAAGACATAAAAAGACATAAAAAGAAAGATTATAATAATATATTAGAAGAAAATTAAAAAGTTTATTCAAAAATCGGACATTATTTTCCGAACAACCTAATACTATTTTCCAGTGTACACACAGTGTGCATCAAGTATTTGAGAACAGCATTCTGAAAGAGATTGATATCAGATTAACAAAGAAAACACTTTAAACATTAGGAATTAGTCACATATTTTTGTGCAACTATTATAATAATACATTAGAATCCATTTAAAGGTTTATTCTAAAATCAGACATTATTTTCCGAACAACCCCATACTATTTTCCAGTGTACACACAGTGTGCATCAAGTATTTGAGAACAGCATTCTGAAAGAGATTGATATCAGATTAACAAAGAAAACACTTTAAACATTAGGAATTAGTCACATATTTTTGTGCAACTATTATAATAATACATTAGAATCCATTTAAAAGGTTTATTCTAAAATCAGACATTATTTTCCGAACAACCTAATACTATTTTCAAGTGTACACACAGTGTGCATCAAGTATTTGAGAACAGCATTCTGAAAGAGATTGATATCAGATTAACAAAGAAAACACTTTAAACATTAGGAATTAGTCACATATTTTTGTGCAACTATTATAATAATACATTAGAATCCATTTAAAAGGTTTATTCTAAAATCAGACATTATTTTCCGAACAACCTAATACTATTTTCCAGTGTACACACAGTGTGCATCAAGTATTTGAGAACAGCATTCTGAAAGAGATTGATATCAGATTAACAAAGAAAACACTTTAAACATTAGGAATTAGTCACATATTTTTGTGCAACTATTATAATAATACATTAGAATCCATTTAAAAGGTTTATTCTAAAATCAGACATTATTTTCCGAACCACCCCATACTATTTTCCAGTGTACACACAGTGTGCATCAAGTATTTGAGAACAGCATTCTGAAAGAGATTGATATCAGATTAACAAAGAAAACACTTTAAACATTAGGAATTAGTCACATATTTTTGTGCAACTATTATAATAATACATTAGAATCCATTTAAAAGGTTTATTCTAAAATCAGACATTATTTTCCGAACAACCCCATACTATTTTCCAGTGTACACACAGTGTGCATCAAGTATTTGAGAACAGCATTCTGAAAGAGATTGATATCAGATTAACAAAGAAAACACTTTAAACATTAGGAATTAGTCACATATTTTTGTGCAACTATTATAATAATACATTAGAATCCATTTAAAAGGTTTATTCTAAAATCAGACATTATTTTCCGAACAACCTCATACTATTTTCCAGTGTACACACAGTGTGCATCAAGTATTTGAGAACAGCATTCTGAAAGAGATTGATATCAGATTAACAAAGAAAACACTTTAAACATTAGGAATTAGTCACATATTTTTGTGCAACTATTATAATAATACATTAGAATCCATTTAAAAGGTTTATTCTAAAATCAGACATTATTTTCCGAACAACCCCATACTATTTTCCAGTGTACACACAGTGTGCATCAAGTATTTGAGAACAGCATTCTGAAAGAGATTGATATCAGATTAACAAAGAAAACACTTTAAACATTAGGAATTAATCACATATTTTTGTGCAACTATTATAATAATACATTAGAATCCATTTAAAAGGTTTATTCTAAAATCAGACATTATTTTCCGAACAACCCCATACTATTTTCCAGTGTACACACAGTGTGCATCAAGTATTTGAGAACAGCATTCTGAAAGAGATTGATATCAGATTAACAAAGAAAACACTTTAAACATTAGGAATTAGTCACATATTTTTGTGCAACTATTATAATAATACATTAGAATCCATTTAAAAGGTTTATTCTAAAATCAGACATTATTTTCCGAACAACCCCATACTATTTTCCAGTGTACACACAGTGTGCATCAAGTATTTGAGAACAGCATTCTGAAAGAGATTGATATCAGATTAACAAAGAAAACACTTTAAACATTAGGAATTAGTCACATATTTTTGTGCAACTATTATAATAATACATTAGAATCCATTTAAAAGGTTTATTCTAAAATCAGACATTATTTTCCGAACAACCTCATACTATTTTCCAGTGTACACACAGTGTGCATCAAGTATTTGAGAACAGCATTCTGAAAGAGATTGATATCAGATTAACAAAGAAAACACTTTAAACATTAGGAATTAGTCACATATTTTTGTGCAACTATTATAATAATACATTAGAATCCATTTAAAAGGTTTATTCTAAAATCAGACATTATTTTCCAAACAACCTCATACTATTTTCCAGTGTACACACAGTGTGCATCAAGTATTTGAGAACCGCATTCTGAAAGAGATTGATATCAGATTAACAAAGAAAACACTTTAAACATTAGGAATTAGTCACATATTTTTGTGCAACTATTATAATAATACATTAGAATCCATTTAAAAGGTTTATTCTAAAATCAGACATTATTTTCCGAACAACCCCATACTATTTTCCAGTGTACACACAGTGTGCATCAAGTATTTGAGAACAGCATTCTGAAAGAGATTGATATCAGATTAACAAAGAAAACACTTTAAACATTAGGAATTAGTCACATATTTTTGTGCAACTATTATAATAATACATTAGAATCCATTTAAAAGGTTTATTCTAAAATCAGACATTATTTTCCGAACAACCCCATACTATTTTCCAGTGTACACACAGTGTGCATCAAGTATTTGAGAACAGCATTCTGAAAGAGATTGATATCAGATTAACAAAGAAAACACTTTAAACATTAGGAATTAGT
This sequence comes from Acanthosepion esculentum, assembly GCA_964036315.1. NCBI lineage: Eukaryota > Metazoa > Mollusca > Cephalopoda > Sepiida > Sepiidae > Acanthosepion > Acanthosepion esculentum. The sequence continues at coordinate 72,344,077 of OZ038512.1, forward strand.
CACATATTTTTGTGCAACTATTATAATAATACATTAGAATCCATTTAAAAGGTTTATTCTAAAATCAGACATTATTTTCCGAACAACCCCACACTATTTTCCAGTGTACACACAGTGTGCATCAAGTATTTGAGAACAGCATTCTGAAAGAGATTGATATCAGATTAACAAAGAAAACACTTTAAACATTAGGAATTAGTCACATATTTTTGTGCAACTATTATAATAATACATTAGAATCCATTTAAAAGGTTTATTCTAAAATCAGACATTATTTTCCGAACAACCTCATACTATTTTCCAGTGTACACACAGTGTGCATCAAATATTTGAGAACCGCATTCTGAAAGAGATTGATATCAGATTAACAAAGAAAACACTTTAAACATTAGGAATTAGTCACATATTTTTGTGCAACTATTATAATAATACATTAGAATCCATTTAAAAGGTTTATTCTAAAATCAGACATTATTTTCCGAACAACCCCATACTATTTTCCAGTGTACACACAGTGTGCATCAAGTATTTGAGAACAGCATTCTGAAAGAGATTGATATCAGATTAACAAAGAAAACACTTTAAACATTAGGAATTAGTCACATATTTTTGTGCAACTATTATAATAATACATTAGAATCCATTTAAAAGGTTTATTCTAAAATCAGACATTATTTTCCGAACAACCCCATACTATTTTCCAGTGTACACACAGTGTGCATCAAGTATTTGAGAACAGCATTCTGAAAGAGATTGATATCAGATTAACAAAGAAAACACTTTAAACATTAGGAATTAGTCACATATTTTTGTGCAACTATTATAATAATACATTAGAATCAATTTAAAAGGTTTATTCTAAAATCAGACATTATTTTCCGAACAACCCCATACTATTTTCCAGTGTACACACAGTGTGCATCAAGTATTTGAGAACAGCATTCTGAAAGAGATTGATATCAGATTAACAAAGAAAACACTTTAAACATTAGGAATTAGTCACATATTTTTGTGCAGCTATTATAATAATACATTAGAATCCATTTAAAATGTTTATTCTAAAATCAGACATTATTTTCCGAACAACCTCATACTATTTTCCAGTGTACACACAGTGTGCATCAAGTATTTGAGAACAGCATTCTGAAAGAGATTGATATCAGATTAACAAAGAAAACACTTTAAACATTAGGAATTAGTCACATATTTTTGTGCAACTATTATAATAATACATTAGAATCCATTTAAAAGGTTTATTCTAAAATCAGACATTATTTTCCGAACAACCCCATACTATTTTCCAGTGTACACACAGTGTGCATCAAGTATTTGAGAACAGCATTCTGAAAGAGATTGATATCAGATTAACAAAGAAAACACTTTAAACATTAGGAATTAGTCACATATTTTTGTGCAACTATTATAATAATACATTAGAATCCATTTAAAAGGTTTATTCTAAAATCAGACATTATTTTCCGAACAACCCCATACTATTTTCCAGTGTACACACAGTGTGCATCAAGTATTTGAGAACAGCATTCTGAAAGAGATTGATATCAGATTAACAAAGAAAACACTTTAAACATTAGGAATTAGTCACATATTTTCGTGCAACTATTATAATAATACATTAGAATCCATTTAAAAGGTTTATTCTAAAATCAGACATTATTTTCCGAACAACCCCATACTATTTTCCAGTGTACACACAGTGTTCATCAAGTATTTGAGAACAGCATTCTGAAAGAGATTGATATCAGATTAACAAAGAAAACACTTTAAACATTAGGAATTAGTCACATATTTTTGTGCAACTATTATAATAATACATTAGAATCAATTTAAAAGGTTTATTCTAAAATCAGACATTATTTTCCGAACAACCCCATACTATTTTCCAGTGTACACACAGTGTGCATCAAGTATTTGAGAACAGCATTCTGAAAGAGATTGATATCAGATTAACAAAGAAAACACTTTAAACATTAGGAATTAGTCACATATTTTTGTGCAACTATTATAATAATACATTAGAATCAATTTAAAAGGTTTATTCTAAAATCAGACATTATTTTCCGAACAACCCCATACTATTTTCCAGTGTACACACAGTGTGCATCAAGTATTTGAGAACAGCATTCTGAAAGAGATTGATATCAGATTAACAAAGAAAACACTTTAAACATTAGGAATTAGTCACATATTTTTGTGCAACTATTATAATAATACATTAGAATCCATTTAAAAGGTTTATTCTAAAATCAGACAATATTTTCCGAACAACCCCATACTATTTTTCAGTGTACACACAGTGTGCATCAAGTATTTGAGAACAGCATTCTGAAAGAGATTGATATCAGATTAACAAAGAAAACACTTTAAACATTAGGAATTAGTCACATATTTTTGTGCAACTATTATAATAATACATTAGAATCCATTTAAAAGGTTTATTCTAAAATCAGACATTATTTTCCGAACAACCCCATACTATTTTTCAATGTACACACAGTGTGCATCAAGTATTTGAGAACAGCATTCTGAAAGAGATTGATATCAGATTAACAAAGAAAACACTTTAAACATTAGGTATTAGTCACATATTTTTGTGCAACTATTATAATAATACATTAGAATCCATTTAAAAGGTTTATTCTAAAATCAGACATTATTTTCCGAACAACCCCATACTATTTATCAGTGTACACACAGTGTGCATCAAGTATTTGAGAACAGCATTCTGAAAGAGATTGATATCAGATTAACAAAGAAAACACTTTAAACATTAGGAATTAGTCACATATTTTTGTGCAACTATTATAATAATACATTAGAATCCATTTAAAAGGTTTATTCTAAAATCAGACATTATTTTCCGAACAACCCCATACTATTTTTCAGTGTACACACAGTGTGCATCAAGTATTTGAGAACAGCATTCTGAAAGAGATTGATATCAGATTAACAAAGAAAACACTTTAAACATTAAGAATTAGTCACATATTTTTGTGCAACTATTATAATAATACATTAGAATCCATTTAAAAGGTTTATTCTAAAATCAGACATTATTTTCCGAACAACCCCATACTATTTTTCAGTGTACACACAGTGTGCATCAAGTATTTGAGAACAGCATTCTGAAAGAGATTGATATCAGATTAACAAAGAAAACACTTTAAACATTAGGAATTAGTCACATATTTTTGTGCAACTATTATAATAATACATTAGAATCCATTTAAAAGGTTTATTCTAAAATCAGACATTATTTTCCGAACAACCACATACTATTTTTCAGTGTACACACAGTGTGCATCAAGTATTTGAGAACAGCATTCTGAAAGAGATTGATATCAGATTAACAAAGAAAACACTTTAAACATTAGGAATTAGTCACATATTTTTGTGCAACTATTATAATAATACATTAGAATCCATTTAAAAGGTTTATTCTAAAATCAGACATTATTTTCCGAACAACCTCACACTATTTTCCAATGTACACACAGGCTGCATCACGTAATTGCAAACAGCATTCTGAAAGAGATTGATATCAGATTAACAAAGAAAACACTTTAATCATTAGGAATGAGTTATATATTTTTGAGCAACTATTATAATAATATATGAGAACATAATGAAAAGGTTTATACTAAAACTGAACATTATTTTCTAAGCAACCTAATACATGACCTTTTTCTTTCTGATGGTTAATTTCATCATGTCTCCACTTCTTCAAGTTAGATTTTACTTAACCGTTATCTTTTTTATTTTGTCTAATACATTCATTACAAAGATGCCAACAAAGAAAAAAATGTAATTCATTCCAACCAACAGAGGCCTGAATTTTATCTCTCCTTCAACTGCACCCGTTTACATTCTTTCAGTTCACATCATGAGCTGAAAATAAACTCAACGTTTACCAAATGTAACACAGATGTTAATAAATCAAACCCCTTACTTGTTTTATGTTATTTCCTTGTTTCCAAGTTACTCTGCATTTTTTTTCCTTTCACCTTGTCTCCAGGAAGTGCACAGAAATCAATAATTGGTTATTCCATATCAATTGTTAATATTGCTTTTTGTTCAAAGAGTGAATTTTCAGATTTCAACTTTACTTTTAAGTCTATATCAGAATTTTCAAGCTCAAATTATATTGATTCTATTTTTTAAGGTGGGTAATTTTTATACATACAATTTTGGGTGTTAGGTATATAAAATAACATCACCAAACATAAAAAATAACTCACTTTTGGCCCAAAGAGTGTGAATTTTCAGATTTCTACTTTACTTTTAAGTCTATTTCAGAATTTTAATGCTCAGATTACATTTATTCTATATAGAAATATATCCTTGAAAAACAGGGTCGATAAAATAAGTAAATGTTTATTGTAAATAAATTGTACAATAAGAATAAAGGTAACTTATGCACAAGGTTGTCGCAAGTCAATCCAGTGTAGTGAGTGCTACTATTGGAAGGTCGGTAGTTGTCATGTAAGTCTGAGTCATACTCAACAGATCCCAGCTAGTATATTTACCAACTACCCCACATGATCAAATGTGGCACAGGGCTGAATTTAATGTGGGGTATCCAAGCCCATAGGTCCAGCCAAAGATTCCCCGTGGACCCCATATAAAATGGGGTTGGGTAGCTGTTTCCCGAGACAAGACTCTTCTGGGGATCCTCTCTGCCTGGAGGCAGAGAGTTTAACCAGCACAGCTGGAAAAGATTCCAGCTGGAGTATCTAGCAACTGCCCCATGCAGTCACATGTGGCACAAGACCGAATTTAATGTGGGGTTCCCGAGCCAAAACATTCCCGTTGACCCCACATAGCAGCCATTACTGGTGTTGTTTGCATACATTTGCTGCTGATTAGATTTGTGCGGAAAATTACGTTGTTAACGGCCTTTTTACAGTTCTTACTTGACTGAATTACTGTGCAACTAAGAACTCATTGTATGCGCAATAATAAAGACTGTTCCGCAGCAAATATATGCAAGCAACGCCAGTAATGGTTGCCGCGACATGAATGAGTCCGAACTTCTATTGTCAAGAACTCTGAAATGGTAAATTTTAACAAAATGTCTTTGTTATTTTCGAATTAAGCATATACAGTTACACCTAAATATAACTATTTAACAAATTTTTATTACATATTTAGCGCAGGGTTTAAAAAGCAAATTACCTGTTTATTCAAATATGTGGGGAAGATAACAGTTGACCCTAGACTTGAACAGGTTAAAGTTGTAGTGATCAGGGAAGCATTCTCTTGGGAGTTGATTCTACAAAACAGTGGTTCATGGGAAGAAGCTGTTCAAGTGGAACTTATATCTCACCACTGGAATATGAAAAAAATGAGGGTAGTTCGCTACAATGGTCGTGGCATGGCAGGTCTTAGCCATGAAGGTTAGAACTGGTGGAACTAAGAAATAAATTACCCGAATAAACTGTGTCTCTTACTCTCTAACCCTCTACCTTGAGTGGATCTCAGGCCTTATATACAGTGAATATCAATGCAACTTTGTCACACTGGAGCATCAGTGTAACCAGGTTCATCAAAGGTTTGACCCAGAAGGTGATCTTGTGGCCAGATTTACAGATTTGCATATCAGATGTCAATAGCTGCCCACCATATAAATGAGTAGTCAACAGAAGCTGCGCTTAAGATGTGCATACTTGGAACAACTCGATGACAAGAAGATATATAAGTGCCCCACCAAAGGAAAGAGGGACAGAGAGAGTCTCTTACATCCTCAAAAGGAGATAAGAAACAAACCCCCCACCCCACCCCACCCCAAGCTACACACTCTCAACAGACATTAATTCATGAAGACCAGAAATGAGTAAATAATAATTTAAAATTTTTTAATCATTTCACCCCAAGCAAGGTGATAATGCTATTAGGACGCAAGAGGTTACTGGCTGTGATAGAGAATGAGAAGACTTTAGTGAGGAGACATAAAGAGAATGGACCACTATAGAGATTTTCCAAGAGTAGCCTAGATGTGGGACAAAGTCGAAAGTACAGGGCACCCAGTGAGGATCAAACTCACTACTCAGTTGTAATTGTTCTAGCGAGACAAGCTTGCTAACCATTACACCACCTTGAGGTGCCCCACTATATGGGTATATATGAAGAAGAACTGCTGCTTTGTAGAACAAACTCGCAACAGGTTTTCTGGATCACTACAATCTTGATCTGTTCAGGTCTATTGTTTTTTCACCCCAATCAAGGTAATAAAGCCACTAAGACACAAGAGGTTACTGAGTGTAAGGGAATATAAAAAAAAAGAAAGAGAGATCAATAACAGAACAGGAATTAAGGAGACAGACCTTAATGATTGACACTGCATTTAAATGTTTGAAGATCAAAGTTGACTGGAAAGCAAAAGGCCCAAAGAGAGTTTCACAAGCGAGAAGTGTGAGCGAAGAAATTGTTAGCATAGAACTAACCTTAGCTAGAAAGGGTTAATTGTTATGCTTACTATATAAATTCATAAACCATACTTTTTGTCTTTTCTTATTCTCATACAACATCATACAGTAACGTTCTACCTTGAAAGGCTCTTGTGCCTTGTAATGGGTGAAGATCAGTAAAAAAAAAGAAAGAAAAGAAGCACCTTCCATGCTCAAAGTGTACTGAAGCAGCTACAAATCAAAAGCCTTACCACCAACTGAAATGGCATGCCAGTTTTCAAAGCTATTATATTTCCTTTTATCCTGCAAACTGTTAGCAGAGTTGTTTGCCAAACTATATGAATCTTTTCTTTTGATCAAGCATATGCTAATTTCTACAAACATCTTATAATAATTCTGATTGTTTCTCCCTTAGAATAACCGTTATGTCCTGCCAATACCTCATAAATAATGGACTATTCCATTTTGATTGCATGGAAAGACAGAAAAGAGATATCAGATATCCTAGTTGGTTTCAGTGAGAAAAAGAAAGAAAGAAAGAAAGAAAGAAAGAAAGAAAGAGTGAAAAAATAAAATATGGAAGGTAAAGGAAAGTATGTAAGGTAGGTGAAAGAAAGAAAGAAAGAAATAAAGAAAGAAAGAAAGAGTGAAAAAATAAAATATGGAAGGTAAAAGAAAGAAAATATGTAAGGTAGGTGAAAGAAAGAAAGAAAGAAAGGAAGGAAGAGAGAAAGAAAGAAAGAAAGAAAGAAAGAAAGAAAGAAAGAAAGATAGAAAGAAAGAAAGAAAACGTATTGGCAAACATGGATAAATGTCTCCACAATAAGATGGAGCATGAAAAGATATTTTTTGTCATGACATCGCTTTTTTAACTCCCTTCACTCTCTGGCAATTTAACATTTTAAAAAGCGATGATTAGAATTGGAATAAAATCCAAACATATGAAAGTTAATTTATACATTTTCTTCGTTCTTGAGAATTGACAACAAAAATAATAAACACTTTTTATTTATCAGATTGTTTATTTACACTATTTATTTATTAGATTATTTATTGGAATTGTTGGCAAAACATTGGCTAATTGCCAGATGATTCAAACTTTATAAAATTGTAAATAATAAGGATTTCCTTATAGTTGGTTCACATATTTTAAGAATTTAATAAATGTTTATAAATTTATGAATAAAACATTGTTTTCACATTTCTTTCTTTATAAATTGGTAAATAATAAATATTTCATTGCATTTGTTCTAATTGTATTAGTTTTTAGTATGTTGTAAATATCAAATTATTCTTGTAAATGAAAAATCTAATAAATAGTATTTAATGTTTTTGTTGTAAATTTTCAAGAACAAAAAAACATGTGTAAATTTACTTTTTTAATGAGTATTTCTAGTTTCAAATAATTAAACTTTAGTTTGTGCGTTTCATATCAGGCGGTCACCAGTGTTGGTAAGTGGTGTTGCAGTATTTTCTTTACTACATTTTTATTTTCTTTAGAGTGAGGAGTGAGTCCTTTGGTATTCAGTGTAGCAAAATGTTTGTTAATAAGGCAGTCTTGGTAGCAGTCTGGAGAAATCTCTGTTAGCGGTAATTTTGAAGTCAGACCATAATTGGGATAGTAGTAATGTTAGAAATAGGTCAGTTTCAATCTGCTGTGTTTTTTCTTGGCCCTAAGCAGGGCAGAAATATCCTTAGTAGATGACCGCTTAACTACTTCATTAATCATCATCATGCATAGCTGGTTTCTGCAATTTGTCACTCTCAATGTCTCTTCTTCATCTAGCCCAGATGTGTCAGTTTATATCTGTTTTGAACAGGTTCCGATACTCTGTTGTGAACATTAGTTTTAGCTAACATCAAACGTCTCTTTGTGTCAAATTTTTTGATTGGCTAAAATTATTTTATTTTCTGGTGTTCCTTTTTTTCATTTTTTCTATAACAGAAGTTATGTGTGGGACCTCTGATTTTTGGTACTTTTCAGTCATAAGTAAGTTGACTTTGATGCTGAAAATTTCTGGCATTTTTTGGCTGGGTTCATTCTTTACTGCTTCTTGTTATTTGAGGGTTGCTTTCTTGTAGGTTGAGAGAATCTGTCTATATTTCTGAGATAAGGTATTATGTACACTATTTACATTATTCGGACTATTGTCCTCATCTTTGTCGCCATATTTATTACAACATTTCGGCCTTTCCGTATCTGTCTATATTTCTGTGATGAGGCATTATGTACACTATTTACATTATTCGGACTATTGTCCTCATCTTTGTTGCCATATTTATTACAACATTTCGGCCCTTCCGTATCTGTCTATATTTCTGAGATGAGGCATTATGTACATTATTTACATTATTCGGACTATTGTCCTCATCTTTGTCGCCATATTTATTACAACATTTCGGCCCTTCCGTATCTGTCTATATTTCTGAGATGAGGTATTATGTACATTATTTACATTATTCGGACTATTGTCCTCATCTTTGTTGCCATATTTATTACAAAGTTTCGGCCCTTCAGTATCTGTCTATATTTCTGAGATGAGGTATTATGTACACTATTTACATTATTTGGACTATTGTCCTCAACTTTGTCACCATATTTATTACAACGTTTCGGCCGTTGTACACTCCGGCCTTCTTCAGGTGGTTGGAATGTCGAACTGAACCCTTTATTTTGATCACTGGGATAGACTGTTATAGTTCCACAAGGACACATGGCACAGTGGATAAAGGCATTGGTTAGATCCAGTGACAGGACCCAAAGAGTGTGAGTTCAATACCCGGTTAAGGCAGTGCAGAACTTTCAGAGGAAAATAAACAGGAGATAACTAATAACTGACATCCATTAAACATGGCATGCGGAACTAGAACAGTCTACCCCAGTGAGCGAAATAAAGGATTCAGATCCACATTCCAAAAACCTAAAGAAGGCCGGAACGTACAACGGCCGAAACGTTGTAATAAATATGGCGACAAAGATGAGGACAATAGTCCGAATTATGTAAATAGTGATGAATAAATGATCTTAACTTGTGTCTTAACAATTGATGGTGGAAAAGATTTTTAAATTGTCTTAACAATTGATGGTGAAAATAAATAAACTGCTGGGTTAAATCCGTGTGTTGTTATTTTAAATATTACCTGCCTTCATAATAATAAAAATAAGTTCAATTTTTTTGATCGGCTAAAATTATTTTATTTTCTAGTGTTCCTTTTTTTTCATTTTTTTATCATGGAAGTTATGTGTGGAACCTCTCTGATTTTTGGTACTTTCATTCACAAGTAAGTAGACTTTGATCCGGAAAACTCCTGGCATTTTTTGCCAGGGTTCATTCTTTACTGCTTCCTTTTATTTGGGAGTTGCTTTCTCGTAGTTTGAGAGACATATAGAAAGAAAAGTTTAGAGAGAGAAAGAGAAAGAAAGATGCAACATTTTTAAAGGAAAGTGCAAATGCCTTAATTTAATTGGAATTCTTTTTATTTTTATATTTTATTTTTGATCAGGACTCACTACAAAACAGTTTACAATTAAAATATGCTTTTTGCAAAAAATCATTTAACATACAAAATTACATACAAAAACTTTGTTGTAAATAAACAAGTTCAGTATCTGGTACTTCACAGTGAGATGATCAATTTTCAAATCTAATTATTTTGTTCATTTAAAATGTTACTGTAATGAAATAGAAAATCACCTCCCTCGAAAAAGAGTTCGTGTTTTGTGTGTGGCCTGCCGAAGAAGAATTACAGAAAATAGTTAGCAAAAACCTGCTACTTTATATATCAGAGGAACTATGCTAATGTTCTTTATTTCTTGAATGGCATGGCCAATCAGAAAAATCATAAAGGCTGTTGATTTTTTGCTTACCGGGAGAATGATTTTTGAGCTTGGTGGACGAATGTGCGTTTCTGCTGTTGTGAGGGGAAGGTTGGATTTCTGACCCCGTTTTTGTTACTACGTTGCCTGATGGACTGTTTACAACAGATCTGTGATTGAACTTAGTATTGGCACACAGATTTTTTTCTTTTTTACAATAAAGTTCACTCTGGGGATGGGGGCATTTACACTGGAGGGTTATGTTAAGAGGTAGTTTATATGGAGGGGATGGGAAGATAGCAATTAACCCTAGACTTGCTCAGATTTGGACTGTAGTGATCAGGAAACACCCTCTTGGGAGTCGGTTCCTGTAATGAAATAGAAAATCACCTCCCTCGAAAAAGAGTTTGTATTTTGTGTGTGGTCTGCTGAAGAAGAATTACAGAAAATAGTTAGCAAAAACCTGCTACTTTACGTATCAGAGAAACTATGCTAAAGTTCTTTATTCCCTGAATGACGTGGCCAATTAGAAAAATTGCTTGGTGAATAAAGGCTGTTGCTTTTGCTTACCAAGAACAGAATGATTTTTGAGCTTGGTGAGCAAAAATGTGTTTCTGCTGTTGCGACATATTGGGATGACCAAGGATGCATTCCAAAAGTTGGGCAGAATATTGCAAGACAGAAGGATTTCTTTGGTAAGGAAGAAAAGATTACTGAGCTGTTACATCTGTCCTTCTTTATGGCAGCGAATGTTGGACGATTTCCTCAAAGATGAAGAAGAGACTCGAGACAACGGAGATGTGGTTCTATAGAAGGAAGCTCAGGATATCATGTGCCGAGCGTGTGAGCAACGATGAGGTCTTAGAGAGGATGTAAACAGGGAGGAGGCTTATTCTTAACATCGGGAAGAGGTAGCTGAAGTTTCTAATACACATTATGAGGAAAGAGGGACTGGAGAATCTGATACTCACGGGTTGAATAGAGGGAAAGACAAGGGAAAACAACGCATGACATACCTAGCAGCCTTAAGCAAGTAGAATGTGATCTGGGGGAGGGGGCAGAGGGAAGGAACTTATTGAGAGCTGCAAGGGATAGGGAGACGTGGAGAGCCATTATCGCCTATGTCCTGAAAGGACATGGCACATAGAAAGAAAAGAAAGGAAGGTTGGATTTCTGACCCCATTTTCATTACTATGTTGCCTGCTGGACTGTTTACAACAGATTTGAGATTGAACTTAGTGTTGGCACAAGAATGTTTTTTTTTCTACTGACCTCATTGGTTGATACCCAGACTGTTACTTTTATTGGAAAATATATATTTCCCAATCTCAAACAGTTGCTATTAATTTATTTTAATCATTTCACACCAAGCAAGGCGATAAGGCCACTAGGATGCAAAGGGAGTGAAAGAGTGTGCGAAATAATGGGTTCAGTTTGACATTCCAACCACCTGAAGAAGGCTTGAGTGTACAACGGCCGAAACGTTGTAATAAATATGGTGACAAAGATGAGGACAATAGTCCGAATAATATAAATAGTGTAAATAATACCTCATCTCAGAAATATAGACAGATATTGAAAGGCCGAAATGTTGTAATAGGTATGGCGACAAAGATGAGGACAATAGTCCGAATAATGTAAATAATGTACATAATACCTCATCTCAGAAATATAGACAGATACTGAAGGGGCGAAACGTTGTGATAAATATGGCGACAAAGATGAGGACAATACTCTGAATAATGTAAATAGTGTACATAATACCTCATCTCAGAAATATAGACAGATACTGAAGGGCCAAAACGTTGTGATAAATATGGCGACAAAGATGAGGACAATAGTCCGAATAATGTAAATAGTGTACATAATACCTCATCTCAGAAATATAGACAGATACTGAAAGGCCGAAACTTTGTGATAAATATGGCAACAAGGATGAGGACAATAGTCCGAATAATGTAAATAGTGTACATAATACCTCATCTCAGAAATATAGACAGATACTGAAGCTAACTGATGTCGATATGCCAAGTCAGGATCAATAACAAACCCTCCTTTGAATTTTGCCAAGAATCTTAAGATATATAGTCGGAGCATCAAACTAGATATGGCGGCAATATTCAATGCGTGGATGAATGGCAGATTTCCGGACATTGATTCAATTCTCTGCTCTTGTAAGAGGAGCTTGAAGACAAAGTTGTAAATATGTAAATAAACAAGTTGCTGGTGCTTCACTGACAGTGAGATGATCAATTTTCGAATGTAATTTGTTTGTTCATTTAAAATGTTACATCTATCAGAAATAGATTTATATTATCTATTTTTATCTATATTATCTATATAATAGAAATAGATCTAGAAATACATACATATATATATATATATATATATATATATATATATATATTGTGTGTATTTAGGCAGCATGTTTTCATTCATACATGTTTCATTAAATAATATAGATAAGTGTTGTCTATTTATGTGATGTCATGAGCTGTGGTGCGATTTTTGCTTCCAGTGTCTTATATGCACGTGTTTATCGTTACTTGGAAATCATCCATGTAAACAGAAACAGACTATCATCAATTTCTCGCCCATCTATTGCTTAATATATTGTACTCAAATTGTCATCTTTGATAATGGTTTATGCAAGTCGAAAGCTTAGATAGGATTAAAAAATATGTATCAATATTTTGATTTTCTTTCTTCGTTTAATGATAATGTTATTAAGCTTATCAGACGATATGAAAAGAATTTACATAAAATAAATAGACAACATTTGTCTATATTATTTAATGAATCATGTATATATATATATATATATATATATATATATATATATATATATATATATATATATATATGTGCAGATATGCAGAAAAATAGGAAAGAACACGTTAGGTAAATAATCCGGAGTTCCTTAGTATTTTTGCTTTTATTTTTAAAAAGACAGTGCTCCATACAGAAGTAGAGCTTATATTATAATATTTTTTAAAAATATGATTCCTTCACTACATAAGAGTTCTCATGTTTCAAAAGTGAGAGCCGAGACACTTAATATAATTTTTGAAATTAAGTTGAATTAAGGTGCCTGGTCTCGCTTCCTCGTCAAGCGAGAATTTGGGAATAAGCTATCTTGTGGTTTGCGCGTGTTTATAAGTATGGTCTCTTGCAACATTAGTTACTATGGAAACGGCTAGGGTCGGCTATATTGGTTAGGTGGTCTAAGAGTTAAGAATTAATTTTTTTATCTACAGACCAGTCCCCTTCGAAAAGTTTATGTCAGGTTATGTTGGGGTCCCTATTTCAAGTAGGGATTTTATGGCCTTGCGGCAGGTCGTTAAGTGTCGAGAGGATTCAGTTTCATTATTATCTGTCAATTAATCTCTTTATTTATTTGTTTATTCAAATGGCTATTTTCTTTTACAAACGTGTTGAAATGGATTAGAATTTGTTTTTTTTTGCGACTCCACAAAGGGTTTATATATATATATATATATATATATAATATATATTTCTCAGGCTAGACCAGTAGTTCTCAACCTTTTCTTTTTTACTCATGAACCACTTTTAATCTTTGATTTTGTTTTTGGTAGACCCCCACCATAACCATTTGATGAAAAAAGGCTTATTTTATTTTTTACTAATAGATAAGTTTAGGAAATGTGGGAGGCACGGTGGAGTAATTGATTGAGGAATTGGAGAGCCAAGTTCGAATCCCAGTCGAATCCATTACATTCATTTACGTGCTAATACCTTTGAGAAAGGTATGAATCCGCTTCTTCTCCCCCCAGCTATGGGTAAATAGCAGTACAGACCAGGTTTTATAGCCTTGGATTGCAACTGATCTACCACAGAAAGAAATGGCAACCTACTGCGAGAAAAAATCAGCCATGTCAGTCATGTATCGAAAGATACATGATCGCCTAAGTGTTTATCATGCATGGCACATAACTGACTGAAGGAGGCATGGTGAAGTATTGGATAGTGGCTCGGATTGAGGAATCAGAGAGCCGAGTTCGAATTCTAGTTGAATCCATTACATTCACTTACGTGCTAATATCCTTGGGAAAGGTATGAATCCTCTTCTTCTCCCCCCAGCTATGGGTAAATAGCAATACAGACAGAAGTTTTATAGCACATAACTGTATCAGTTCGTCCTGCTTTTCTCATTGGCATTTGTGCATAGTAAATTCAGAATCTCAATTTTTTTTTTTCTATGAGTTAATTTTTTTTATAAGATGAATCAAAATAATGTTATAACGTCTGTGGCCCTTATTCTTCAGTCAGTCATGTATCGAAAGATACATGATCGCCTTAGCATGCATCACGCATGGCACATAACTGACTGATCATAGAAATAGTAAATGTGTATGCTTTATTTAATGAAAATAAACTTGTATTTAACAACTAAATTCTATGGAACATTTATGTACACTAGTAAAATAACTCATAATAAACCATTTTAAAATATGTCAGTAATTAATAGATTAAAAAAGTGCAGATTTGTTCAATGTGGTGGTTGATGCCGCTGAAGAGGTTAATACTGTTAATCCTTCCTTTATATATAATCCTTATATAATTTATATATTAACCTTTAACACATTGCATTATTCACTATTTTCCTTTTCACTACATTGTTTTTCAAGGCTACTTAATTTCAGTCATGATCATTTTCTGTTGCCATAGCAGGATTTGACAACACAACTGCAAAATTCAAACATGCTATCATTCGTTCATTCATCTGTGTCACTTGCAGTGAAAGGTTAAAATTTTCGCTTTGCAAACAAATTTACATCCATAATGTTAAAGATTTTAAATTAATTTTATTATTACTATTTTACTTTTTTTTTAAATATTTTATATTAATTAATTTTTATCAATATATCAGTATTTTATTTTATTAATATTTAAAATTAATATTATTATTATTATTAATATATTAATTTATATAATAAATCATTATATTTATATATTTTTCCTTTATATATATATATCATCCTTCCTTTATATATCCTTCTCAGTTTTTATTTAACTTTTGCAATCAAACTGTCCGGTAAAGTAAAAGGGACGTTAACTTACATCACTTGATCTTGTTTTCTGCTCGTTTTAGAGTTGTTTTTCTATTTTTAGTATTCTAATGTGGTTTAGATTACTGTAGAAATTTCAATTCTCAGTTGTAACAACTGTTCCGAAGTGAAATTGCTCTATGGATCACTAAAATATTACTGTGGACCACCAATTTCTTTTTTTTCTTTTGTGTGGACCCCCAATGATGTTACATGGACCCTGGTTGAGAACCACTGGTCTAGACTGATCTGATCTGGCTCTTGTAAAGTTAGAGTATACTTACTGGCATGGTAGAATGAACTGACCATTTTTCCAGTATCTTTAGCAAGAGATCATATGTAGGAGTTCCACTTGAGGTCCAGGGTGAGTTTGTATCCCAAGAGATGTTCAAGTTATGGAACCTCTATGAGAGAACATTCATCTATCATGATAGGTGAAAGTTCAGGGTTTGCTCGTTGATGGTGTAATTTTCCAAATTTGGTTTTGAATGTATTAAATTTTACAGGCCAGTCCTTCCTCCATTGTTTTGAATTATTAAATTTTACAAGCCAGTCCTTCCTCCATTGAGTCTCCAGGGCTACGTCAATGGAGAGGTCAGCTGACAGATTCTGGTCATCCAGGTTTTGGGAGGTGAAACCATAAACTGTTGTTTTACTGTTTAAGAAAATAAAAAGTAGGGATATCAATTCCAACGTGTATACCCACTAAAATTAATTTTTATAGTAATAAGAAAAAGAGGAGTCTTAAAAAAATGACTTCAAAGGGACATACTTTTTCCTGTTACCTAGTTAGTTTTTGCCAGACAGAGAAGGAAATTCGCCCTCACAACACAGGCAGCCATTTCAGTTTCATTAAAATTGTGTGCATTCATGTATATTTTATTTCAATAAAAGACCTAAAAATATTTATCCAAAATTTAAAAAAAGAACTATAAAAAAACAACAAAATTTTCCAGTTTATTTAATAATTACCCAAAATGTTAACAAAATTTTATAATTATCTGATTGTTTACAGTTTTTAAAAAATTAACATTTTTTTTTTCTCCAAATTTGTTTTATTGCTCAGCCATAGGGGTTGTCCAGACTGAATGGAAGGGTAATGTATTACTGCAATATCTTATTTCAAACTGTCAAATTGTGTGTATGTGCACATTAAATGTCACAAGCAGATGTAAGTCACTCATGCACAACACAGACATTCAAATATATAAAGTCACAGGCAGACATTGGATGATGAAGGAAGAATCATCTCTTTTACAACAGAATACAATTTTCCATTTTACCATAATTACTGAAAGTTTATTTACTATATTTATTGTGACTATGACAAATTACCAATTACTGCTACATGAGTGTCGGTATATCAGGAGAATACAGAGAAAAACTATTTAATATTCTTTCTTAGAATCAAGGACTATTTCAAGCTTAAAATCTGCAGAGATGGAACTTGGAAAACAGGGTTCCGATTCTAAGACATCACCAACTCATTTGCACCAAAAGGTTAAGAAAATTCACTTTCTTTATAAGTTCTTTTTTAAGTCTATATTCTTTCATGACTTTTATTTATAACCAGTCTCTTATTTGCATCTTTTTTAAATCCTTTAAGTTATTAAACACTTTTTTTTTATTACCATTCCCTTCAAGCATTTCCCTCTTCTTCTCCATTTCTTCCTTTCTCTTCTTTCTTTGCTACTCTTATGTTTATATATTCCTTTTCTAACTTCTTTATCTCTTTCTTTGATTATCTACATCTCTTTTTTGTCTCTTACCTAATCGGACACCTACCTTCTCTTTATTTTTGTCATCACCTGTTTTCTCTCTTTTAAAAACTTACTACACAGTCATCTTTTTTAGTCCTATTCTAAATTCCTCGCTTATCATCTATCGGCTACTATTTTCTTATTATCCTCCCTACCACTCTGTGTAATAGATTGCTCCTCATCTTTTTTTCACTTTACACACTCTGTACACATATTAAGATCTTTATTTCCATCTCTCTCACTATCATCGTCCTTCTTTAATTACGTCATTGCTTTCATGGTTCAACACAGAGCGCCGGAAGTTCCCATAATGCTAGCGCCTATTCCCTTTCTTTGACATGCGCACTGCACTGCCGGAAGCCAGACATATCCATACACAGGATTCACGAGAGGAAGCAACGAGGAGATGAGCTCTAAAATACCTCGCAAAGGTAAAGGCAAAGACCCCATAAAAAAAAATGCATATATATCTCTAAAAAACAATTATTTTATTTTAATCACGTCATCGGCACCCGTTTTTGCTTTCATTTGCGCCTTTAATAAACATGTCTTGAATCATCTGGCCGACCCGATAAAGCTTTTTCCTCGCTGACCGCCTTTTTAAGCATTCATTCATTCTTTCTATCATACGTTAAGTTCAAAGTTTTTTTTTTTTCTTTTTATCTATTTTTATAATAAAAGGGTTTTCTGATGTTTTATATATAAAAAGAAACAAAGACGGTTATTTTTATATATATATATATAATTTTGTTAATGTTTTGTTTTACTGTTTAAATAATGTTTTAAATCATTTAAAATAAAAATTGAAAATGTTATGTAGTTTTAACGTGTTTTCAAAATAAAGTATTAGAACGAAATAAATGAGATCTATGTAAATATATATATATATATATATATAAATATTATATAAATAATTTTCTTTTCAGCCCTGGCACTCCAGGCGAGGAAAAAACGGACAAAGGCCAAAGCGAGATTTAAAGAGGATAAGAAACGCTCGTAAGTTTTTGTACCAAAAACGAAAGAAAAACAAACAAAAAAAATAGCACAAAAAATATAATTATTAAAAAAAAAAAAATTTAATTCAAATTTAATAATAAAAAAAAAAATTATTATTTAAATTTAATAAAAAAAAATTAAAAAAAATGGAATTTATTTAAATTTCAATTTGATTAAAAAAAAGAAAAAAAATAGCACAAAAAATAATTTAAAGAAAAAGGAATTTATTTAATTAAAAAAAGTAACAAAAAAAACTTAATCATCAAATCACTTTTTTGTTGCGATGATGAAGGTCATCAT
This sequence comes from Acanthosepion esculentum, assembly GCA_964036315.1. NCBI lineage: Eukaryota > Metazoa > Mollusca > Cephalopoda > Sepiida > Sepiidae > Acanthosepion > Acanthosepion esculentum. Next base: position 72,362,444 of record OZ038512.1, read on the forward strand.
TTAATTTTAAAATACATAAAAAACAAAAAACGACTCATTTTTTTTCTTTTTTGTGTAATTTTAAATTTGATTCATTTTTTTTTTCTTCTGTTTCTTGTTTGGTGGGGAAATAAATACCAAAATAAGTTTTAAATTTTCAAAATCAGATTTTTTTTCTTCCCAATTTACCAATTAAAAGGTCTTCGGGTTTCTTGGTAGCTACAAATGAAGTGATATTTTTAAACTTAAAAAAAACAAAAAATGTTTTAAAAATGAATTCAAATTGGGACATTTTTTTTAATGTTGTTTATATTTATTACGTTTAATTAATTTTTTTTACAAGTTTATTTTTTAAATAATCAATAATAAAGAAAGAAGTATAGCCACTTTGACTTAAAGTAGAAAAATTTAAAAAAATATTTCAAAATTTCACTTGTCATTTCCCCCAAGTGTAGTGTTAATGTTTGTTTGTTTATATAAGTTTTTCTCTAATTAATATTTGTACACCTTGTATAAAAAAAAAAAATTAAATTTTCTTTACGATGAAATATCTCTAAAAAATAAAAATCTATTTACAAAGTATTTTTTTCACTTATGTCATTTAAGGCTGTTAAATATTTCAACAAATATACGTTTTTAAATTATTTGTAAAAGTACTTTTTTTTTTTTTAAGCCTTGTTTGTAATTAATGAATTTTGAACAGCTAATTTTAAATAAAATATAATGCTTTTTTTTTTTAAATCTGGTTTTAATTTTTAATTAAAAGTTTTCGTTTTGTAATTATTAGTCCTCTTTTGACATATTTTTATTTTTATTGGGTGGGGGTGGCCTGGTGAACAAGGATAAAATATAAATTTTACAAATAGATAATTTGCAATTGGATTCCCTATTATTAACGACTTTATGAAAAGCCCAGACATAATCACGTAACAAGTTGTAATATATTTAAATAAACGGTCACTGATTTTGTGTCCAGATAGAGAAGACGACGACTAATTAAATGATGAAGCCATAGAGAAAGAGAGAAAAACACAATAATCGGGTTTTAATACTTTTATTGCATAGTCTTTAGTTGTTTTTAATTTATTTATATCTTATTAGTGTGTAAATGAATATTGGTGTTTAGTTTAACTAGTGAGATGTAAATATGGCCTTCTTACCTGACGACCATCCAATTTTTATGCTTTTTTTTTTTTTCTTGTTTGTTTTATTAATGACCGTTGTTTTTCTTTCTCTTCAACATTTGATTCCTTTCACCCCTTCTCCTTAGATTACCCCTTTTAACTTTACTTATATGTAGATGTTGTATGTAAATGTCACCAAGAGAAGAAGTGTTATTTTTGCCTCCACACTTCACTCTGTTACACAACTATTTAATGGTCCTACTTTTTACTTTGACTCATATTGCGTTCTGACATTTTTTTGTATTTTTTTTCCCTCCCTCTTTCATTTCATGAGAATGGAATAATAATTTGATAAGCTGATAAAGTATTTAAAAACTTTTAAACGATTTTTTCAATAAGTATTTGTTTTAAGCAAATTTTTTTTTTGTTATGATTCGTTAAAAAAAATAAGTGCATAGAGACAATAAGAAGACTAAGAAAAGTAAGAAGACGAATTTGAATTATTTTTAGATTTTTTTATCTCTCTAGTCTAAATGAAAATGATTTTGTTTCCTCCTTAAACTTACTTGTTACTACAAAAAGTTTTTGTTTGCCGATGAGGTTTATTTTGTGATTTGCGGGAACAAAAAGAAAACGGTATCATCATTTTTTTTTCTTTTTTAAATCTACTCATAAAGGAAAGAAGAAAACTATTCCGTCATAAAGAAATAAAAAAAAAATGTTCTTCTTGTGTTCTCATGGGGGGAAAGCGATTCTGTAAGGAGAGAAATTAATAAGAAATCGTAATTTCTCGATTCGGTTTATCGTTGCTTTTTCTTTTCTTTTTTTTTCATTGGCCGCGGCGAAAAGATTAAATAAAATAACATTTTTTTTTTCTTCGTTTTTATTTAAAACATGGAGAGAGACTTTTTTAATTTATTTTTTTATTCCTCTCTCTCTTTCCTTAGTGGATCCATCTTTTGTCTGTTTGCATGACAATAGCAACGAATAACACACACACCAAAAAAGAAAAGGCATTAGGAAGGAGGTTGTTCATATCAGGCCAACGGTTTTTTTCTCTCTCTCTCAATTTAAAAAGAAAGGTCCCGTTGCTAACATTAGTATGTATGTGTGTGTGTGTGTGTGTGGTAACTAATGAGTAATTTGGTTGTTTTGTTGTTATATTGCTAATAAAAGAAGAAATCACTACTTTAAGGAATTAGTAAATAATATCGTTGGTAAATACAACTACTTTATTCAATTCATTCCTCTCTAAATGTTGTGTGGCCTCCCAAAATTAAATCTGACCATAGCGTGTTTCACTCGTTTTTTTTTTCTTTTTCTATCTTTTTTGTTTTTGCACTATTTTTTTCTTTTTTTATAATGGCTATTTATTAGTATTATTATTCTTTCAAGTTGCTGACGAACTTCTATAAATTGTTATATTTTTGCTCATTATCTTTTCCAACCAGACAATCTTGATACCTCCTTTTAAATTTTAAAATAAAAGCTAAAACCTCATTAATATAAAATGACTTTTTTTGTACTAGTAGAGAAGCAGTTTAAGGAATCTGTGAGCATGGATTTTCTTTTTGTTTTTAAATGAGAAAACTATTGGCGAGTCATTGAGCAGACAAGGAGGCTCCGGCTGTTGCCAGGATCTCGCCTTCCACTTTTTACCCCGCCTCTTCCTCCTGCATCCAAATTCTATTTTTAGATTGATACGCCGAGATGATTATTATTATTTGTTGTGATTATTTTTATATCCATGCAAAAAAATTCTCTTTTTTTTTTTCCTTAAAAGAAGAAAAAAGAAAGCTCTTTTTCAAAAGTTGCCAGTCGGTTGTCGTACCCATCATCCATGACACACACACACAGTGATGCATCTTTGAGAAGTTTTACTGTTGAAAGATGTTGTCTTTTCTATCTTCTTCCCTAAAAATTAAATATACACCAAAGAAATACATCTCAATTCCCTTAAAAATTGGCGGGAGTGGTCGTTCAAGGAGAATAATGCATAGTTTTTTAACTCTTTGTACAATTAGATATGCAGTTATAAAAAGCAAAGATTTTAGCCAATTTCCTTATGAATACTTTGTGTTTACAAGAGACTAAAAAAATAAATCTGTGGAAAAAAACAAAACTGAAAATTTTAAAAACGGTTTTATTTGCTTTTACATATTTTTTTTTAATTAGAAATCAGGAATTAATAATGTATTAAACGAAAAATTTAAGATCTCCACCTATTGATTGTTCCCTACAAAAATGTCTTTTTTCTTCTTTTTTTAAGAAAGGTAAGGAAGGAATCTTTTCTCCCTCCAATTAAATAGTAGGGTAGACTGAGTTCTCTAGTCTTACCTGGCAACCAATCTAAGGGAAAGATAAATCTCAATTCCAAACTGTAGAGATGGCAACTGGGAAAAGACTACATCTTTCTCAAGAATGCATGGCAATTTACAAATAATAAAGAAGAGATCTGTAGTGTCATGACTGCTTATATCCCAAACGGACATGGCATTTAAAAAAAAAAAAGTTTGGTTTGTTGTGGTAATCCTATGTACTTTGTCCCCCTTGGGATGTGGGTATTCGTAGCTCTCCAGAACTTCCTATTCTTTGTAACTCTAAACAATGTATTTCTTCATTTTACTATCCTCCTCCCTTAAAGATGCGTACTTGCTTGATTTTGACATCCGTAATTCATAGCTTGCATCTTAGGCTGTTTCTCTTGCTGACGACTATACATTCTGCCTTACAATTGATGGTTAGTCCTTTTTTCACACTTTCCTTTATTACCTTTTCTAGGAGTTCCCACAGTTTTACTTTTCTGTGTCTGCCACCAACACTGTATCATCCGCATTTCTTATATTCAGATTGTACCAATCAACAATCAATCCTTGTAGTACTTCTACTTCTTTTAGGACTGATTCTTTGTAAAAGTTTTTTTTTTTTAACTAAAAACTATAAATCTGGTGATAAGACACGTCCCTTATCTTATGCACTTTCCATTTTTGTGTGCTCAATTCATTTTTTTTTTTTTTTTTTTTTTTTTTTTTTGCAGTTTGTTGCTCTCGGCATATATTCTCGATTATTGTAATCTTCCCTTCCTTTACCAAAAAGGTTTTCAAATCAAAGTTGTTATCAAAATAGGTTTGAGACAGTGACATTTGGTGTTTGGATTTGATTTAATAAGAAATGATAGGTATTGATTGATTAGTACTTTTATTTTTATTATTTTTATTTTTTTTTTTTTTTTTAGCAATTTAATTTTATTTATAAGTGTGTCTGTATATATTTAGGCAACATATCTTTATTCAACCATGTTTGGTTGAATAATCTAGATAGGCATTTTTTTTTTTTTTTTTAAAACATCAGCAATGAAAAAATTTAAACTAAGTTACCTCCCTTACAATTCTTAATGCAAATTGACTATACCAGAGGGTGTTTTCATGCGCATTTACAAAAAAAAATTCAATTACATTAATTTTTGTCTTAGCAATTCACCCCTGAAGATGATCTTGTGGGATCGGGTAAATAAAAGAAATAGCCAAAACTACGGCATCTTTCTTTCTTACTCAGTTTTGTAACAGCACTAAGAAATTGGTCCATGAATTTGAAAGAGTTAAAATAAAGACATAATATGTCTAGATTATTCTATTGAATAATAATATATATATATATATATATATATATATATATATAGTGTGTGTGTGGCCACATTTGTCATACAGTGTGATTCATATTCTCACAATTATAGCTTCAGTATAAAATTAAGGTAGTGATGGATAATTTGATCTTTTAATTTTTCCTTTTTTTTTTTTTTTTTTTTCCCCTGTTGGTAAAAACTTCTGGACATCATTCTTCTTTAAAGACAAACTTTGATAGTGTAATTGTTTAGTGTCAATAACGCTTTCTGATAATTTGTATTGCACACTGATTAATTGCACATACTTGACTGAATATGAACACATCTCTAGCTTGCCTCATGAAATTTCTGTAAATGGAATGGGTGCTAGCTTTTTTTGATTGTCTTTTCAAAATAATCAAAAAGGCTTAGAGTTGGTATGTATACATCTATACAAGAGAGAGAAATCATCCATTTTTTTTTTTTTTTTTTTTTTAGCAGATGACATGCCTCTCGTGATTTAGCTAATTTTTACTTGTCTAAATAAATTTAATTATGAAAGCCAAGCCCCATGTTATCTGAATATTTTGTGTTGGTTGGAATTCTAGATTGTTGTGAAGGCTTAAGTCTTATGAATCTGGATAACTGCTGTTTTGAGTTGTTTTTTGTTTTTTCCCCCCCCATGTCCTTTTTTTTCTTTCTGTTTTTTCTTTTTCTGCTTGTTGGTCACTGAACAGAATTGTGTTTGGGAAATTCAATTGAAGCATTGATTTGGCTGTAAAATAAATGGTTTTATGCAGGGTGGGATCTTATGTCATGAATGCTTGGCAGATTACTTTTGATAATTCTTGATGAAAGGAACAGATTTAAATACATTGGTATTGATAGAATCATCATTAATAAATGTTGCTTAGCAATCATTTGTGCATTTTTAAATGTGATGAAGTACTTTAAATATATACTTGGGCCTAAATAACGATTGTTCATCAGTTAAATAGCATATCTGTAGAACTGTTAATCTGAATAATCATTTAGTGATGTGAAAATTTGCAGAATTGAAACTTGAGCACCTTTTTATTCCCTTCTGTTAACTCTTTTGTTTCTCTTGATGAAATTTATCGACAATTCCCTCTTGTTGAAATGCAGTATTTTGCATATATGGATATTTTTTTAATTACTCTCAGTATAGGTAACAATATAGGTTCCATTAAGGCAAAACATGCAAACTTCTTGCAGCCAAGTTGCTTCTAATATTTTTGAATGTTTGAAAGGGTGCTGAAAAGTTCTCAACCAAGCCCACTTTCCAAAATCTGACCAAATGACTAAACATAAGAATTTTTTTTTTGTTTGGGCTGAAGTTTTCACCACTCCTTCATATATATTTTGTAGTAATAAATAGTCTCATCATATTAATGGGATTGTTGAAAAGTTGTCAAGTTATGGTACAAATTAATGATAGCTTTTGTAATTTTGAGATGAGTCATTTCAAGAAATTTTGCTTTTACCATAATATTCCAAGTTGTACGTTCTACAGACTTCAAGTGTATAATATGTTTAGAAAGAGTACAGCCCCCCAAACCTTAATAGTACAAAACAAATGATAGCCATTGGACCAACCCATTCAAAGTGTAACTAATGTTTCCATATTATGTTCAGGCTGCCCTCAAATTCTTTCTTCACAAAGAAATCTTTTACTTGTACCTTGTCCACAAAACCTACACACGCGGCTTTTAGGGTTTTTTTTTTTTTTTTTTTTAAATGCTTCAATGATCGTTCATATCACTTTGTTCCTTATTCCATATCTACCCTCTACCATAGCAGACTTTTCTACTTCACCTTTTGGATTTAGCTTTCTTATATTCTTTAAGTCTTTCAGAGAGGTGGGGGCAGGTTTCTTCCTTTGTGGGATGTGTGGATGGTGTAATGAGAAATCAGAGAGCAAAGTTTGAATTGTAGCCAGGTTTGTTATATTCACTTATGTGCAAATACCCTTGGGAAAGGTATGAATCCATCTCATCCCCCCTTACCTATGGCTTAAATAGTAAGACTTGTATCAGGAAAAGCCATTGTTAATCTCAAAAAATTGTTAATGCAATATTCACTTGCAAAAACATAATTCTCACAATCTAAAATGTTCCCATTCAAATTACATACAAAGGGTTGATATGGCATAGAAAAAAATCTGTTCTTCCTTTGTTTCTGTCTGTGTTTCCATGAGCAATACACTTTTCTTATGATAGACCAAACTTAAGAGATTTCAAAGTGATAGTGTAGAACTGTTTTTCATACATTTCTGACTGGAATGTTTAGGTAAGGCTTGGAACGGTTTTATTGTAGCATCTGCCCAGATGTATAACATGAAGGAAATAATGGAACACACATATATATATATATATATATTTGCATCTGCAAACCAAATTTAAACCTGAATTTTAATTCAGACTATCTGTTCTGTGTTTTAAAAAAATCCTGAAAAGGGATAATTTATTTTAAACATTGGTGGGGGAACGTCATCAGCAGTGATTTCAAAATTCTAAGAGATAGAACTGACCTCTCTGCTTATCTGTCATTAATAAAATCACTGTTCTTGTACTTTCACTCATATATGAGAGAGAGGGGCTGATCATTTGGGGAGAAGATTGAGTTCCCACAGACTGGGGACAGGTGAACATTAATCCAAAAATGATGTTGGATAAATGTGCATCTTGGAGTCGGGATGACATTGTAGTGATCACTCACAATCATAGGACAGATTAACTATTTTTTACCTGTTAGGGGACTAACTCCTGATGTACTCCTAAGCTCCCTCCTGATGTTGTGCTAATGGGATATCCCAACTGCCAATAAAAACAGGTGATCTGATGCGCATGGGTTGTTCCTCCTTGAGAGAGTAGTAGGAACTAGGGATTAAGAAAAAGATCGTGCCAGAAACGTCAAAACTAGCGTGAAAACTTTCTGCAAACATACAGCATATGTGTTTTTATCTTGATATTATTCTGTTTGAAATAAAGGGTCTAGTAACTCTGGATTTCCAGCATCTGCAAACCAAATTTAAACCTGAATTTTAATTCAGACTATCTGTTCTGTGTTTTAAAAAAATCCTGAAAAGGGATAATTTATTTTAAACATTGGTGGGGGAACGTCATCAGCAGTGATTTCAAAATTCTAAGAGATAGAACTGACCTCTCTGCTTATCTGTCATTAATAAAATCACTGTTCTTGTACTTTCACTCATCATCTTTGGCCTGGGCAATTCAATATTAGAATATGAATGGGCAAATAGGAACTATTTGTGTATGGATGGTCTGTTGGGTCAGATTCTTGTTCTTGTACCTGGACACTTTCAAATGTTTGCAATATCACTAATTAGCTTCTTTCTTTGTGAGTTTCAGCTTGTGGATTCTGGGATCTAGTTCTAGATGAGCTGATAGATGCTTGATATCTTTGGAAATCCTATCTTGTCATTCATCATCGAGGTAAACTGTTGAAAGGTTTACATCTTTTCTCATATCTCATTAGGACCATTTCTGAAACCTGTTTTATTCTAGATCTATTCTTATGATCCTTAATTTGGAAGGTGAGCTGTATTTAGTGGATGTTGCCATTTGCTAAGGAGTTTTATTTTGAGGTTTGTGCAGTTTTATTTTGTGGCAGAATTAGTGTTGGTGATCTTAGCAGATATAATACATTTGTTGATCATCTGAATGCAAGGGGTACTCAACTTGGTATACTAAAAACTGAGATATTAGCATGTTTTCAGACTGCATCAGAAAGTTTAAAATTTGGTTTGTAAGTTTCAAAAGGAGCATCAAAAGAGGGAGATGATGTAGCTTCTGAGTTACATCAACATAGGTGAATTGATGGAGGCCTGTTTGGGTGTCTAAGTATTCACTCTGAATTACAAACCGGTCTGATTTTAAATAAAGTGAGTAGTACGAGATATTAACTAGCTGGATTCTGTTGAACAAGTTCAACCAAAAAGAACATTACTCAAGGCTACAAATATTGTGCACGAAAGAGCTCCTAAGGGTTACTAAGTGCATTATCAATGAACAACTTTACTACAAAGGCATGTCAAGAGAATTTTGATATTTATATTGAACTGTTTACTTGAAATCCCAACCCCAGTTTTGCACTTATTTAGCTGACTTCCCTTGTGTGGTAACAACAAATATAGGTAGATGTGAAGGTCCCATAAAACAACAGGAAGAAATAGCTCCTTGAAATTGATGACATCCACTATGAATGGTACCTGAGACTGTTGCATATGTTTTTCCCCTGTTGGCAACAATTTTATTTCCCTGAACTAACCAGTCATTGTATTGCTTGATATTTGAAATTACAGCTCTAAAACAAACACCATGGATATGTTATTAGCAATTTTAGATGTTTAACTCAGAAAATGGCAGTAAAAATTTTTAGCAAACTGACTGTACCCTTTGCTGACTAGACTTGTAGTATGAGGAATCGGACTATTCAAGAAAATTTGGTTATGTAAAAGAGATTGGCATGTGGAGGAGTTGTTCCCTTCCAATCCTTTTTTTTTTTTTTTTTTTTTTTTTTTACTTGGAGTGACCAACCATGCATGATTGCCACTTCTGTTCAGGAATGACCTCCATTTAGAGAAGAATTTCTCTGGAGATACTGGAGAAGGTCAAATAGTGTTTTCTCTCCAACTTAAAATGATGACAAGCCATCAGTTGGTAATTTGAAGTTCACTTATTATATTCTTGTATATTTCACCAGTTCCATTCTTGAACACATGTATACATATTGTTGGTAATTTGAAATATTTAGGTCTTTCACTTTTAAAGTGGTATTATAGTGATTAGAATGAGAGTGGTAGTCAGTATGAATGTAGTAAATGAAAACAAATGTTTGATTTGGCCAGCTCGGTAGCAGGAATATAAGCATCTTCTCATTTCTGCCAATGTCATAATTTTGTGTATGTGTGTGTGTGTTTGAAAAACTTACTCATTTGTACTAGTGATGGTGGGGAATCTTGTCTTCATAGGTTCTATACCTGAGCAACTCTAAAGTTTTTGGCCAATAAATGAAAGGCTATGTTTTTATTTGAACATTAAACTGGCATTTTAAACAGGCTAATGTTCATTGTTTAAACTGAAGGTCATAAGTTATGAATTGCATTTTCTTTGTTTTTGTTGTCATTTATTTTTATTCCATGTCTAATAATCCTGCCCGCACCTCCCCAAAATTCTATGTGGCATGTCCTTTCAGGATGTTAATGATCATGGTTCTCCACAATTTCCTGTCCTTTGTATCTCTTATTAAATTTTGTCTTTTTGTTATCTCTCCTTAGCCAGGTTCTGCCATCCATTTACACAAGCCCATTAGGTCGGTTATGTGCTGTTTTCCTCTGCCACGCTTGCCTTCAATATGTTCTGTGAGTGTCACATTTTCCAGACCCTCTTTCCTCATTATGTGCTCTAGAAATTTCAACTTTTTGAGTATCAGTGTCCTTTTTGTTTCAGTTCATGGTATTCTCAGCATCCTTCTATAAAACCGCATTTCTGTTGCTTCAAGTCTCATCTGTGAGAAGATTGTCCAGCATTCACTGCCATATTCTTTGTGTGTCTCAATATTTTTCTGTTAATACCTTGCTTAGCTTTTCAAAGGCATCTTGAGATTTTGTGCTTTGATTTTGTGCCATTGTGCTTTGAGATTTTGGTGTCACACTTCCAAAAAAGAAATGTTTGATTTGAGTTTTGTTTTAATTTTTATTTTAGGTTGATTTGTTTATATGGATTGTAGCTAGAATTTTAGTGACAACTTGATGTTGACATTTTTGATTTGTAAATTTAGGCAGATTTCTCGAAAGCAACTAACTTTTTTAGATTACCAAGTCAGTCTTATCTATCCTTTGTTTAGAATATTGATTTTTGCACATTCCATTTTTCATTGAACCAAAAAGAACTAAATTTCGAAAAATCATCTTTGAAATTGAGTTAACTTCAAATACTGTTATTTTTACAGTCTTTATTTTTACTTTTAAAAATGGCAAAATGAATCTGACAAAAGTCAGTCATGCTGAATTCAATACTTGGACATTATCCCCCTTGGAAGGAATTATAAGATTAAATTAAATTTTTAACTGTAATCAATGATTTTTTATTATGGCTTAAAGGTATTTAATTTAACTAAAATTAACTTGAATGTTGTCAATACATCTCCATTTAGCTGGAGCAATTGCATCATGTATCTATTTAAAAATATTTACTTTAAGAAGTCTTAATACTTTCCTTACAAGAACATCCAAAACTTTGTCTTTTTTTATTTATTGTTAATGGTTTCATTATTTTGTAGAAAAAAAAATTCAATGGAAACATGAATGAAAACTTATTTGTGAGAAGAATGTTATCAATGTCTTACCTTTTTAAGATTAGACCACCAGATTGGAATGCCATAAAATTTCTAACCATTTTTTTTTCCGTGTCTTAATGAATTAAAGTAGACAGTTAACCTCCTTGTGATTAAAGATTTGAAATTACAATAAAAAAAAAAGCTTTACAACTGATTGCTTGCAATTTACATAGTTTTTTATTTTATTTTAGATTTTCCATTTGTTCTGTATTATAATCAGTAATTCTTGACAATCTACTGAAAGTCATTGAATTATTTGCCAGGTAGCTTTTAAGGTTTAACCTTTTAGTATTCAACCTGCCCCATGTATACTCTACTATAATATATGACAACATCATCACAAATAACGTAGGAAGTCAAGGCAAACAGTGAGATTTTGAAAGCTGATATTTACAAGATGGGCTTGAGCATGTTGAATACTAAAGGGTTAAATTAGAAATATTTGTTAAAATCTAATGTAACCATTACTCTTTGTTCCAACCAAATAGTAAATAAGTGAATTTGGTTTGTGTTTTCTATTTAGCTATTCAGTTTTTACCAGAGTTCTTCAAATTTTATTTCTTTATTGTAAATCCTTTCAAAATGGAATTGGTTTGTCTATTAGGTTTGTTTATAAACTAATAGTGAATTCAAATAAATTTAAAAAGTGGAGTCATAGAATAAAATATCTGATTTACTGAAAGGTAACCCCCCCCCTTTTTTTAGCTTCAAAAATCTTAATACATTCAGTTTTTAACTATAAATTTGGTCTGCATGTTGCTGGAATTAAAGCATACTACAATCACCGAATAGTATTTCTGCTGGAGCCATGATTGCCATAAAGTTTATTACTTTAATTTACTGAATTCAAATAATTAAAAATTAGTAAAATAATTTTTCCACATTTCTTTGCATTGTGATCTTTTGAACATCTTTCAGAATTTGTTAGTGTCATTCTAAAATGTAAAGTGTGTCCATTAAAGAAGTGAAATTGTAATGAGATCTGACAGTAAAAACTCCACTTCTTTAACAAGTAGCAGGGGAAGAAATCATGTGATTATGAAACGTACATGTAATTACACATCAATTGTTCACTCTAAAATTCTTGTCTCTACTCAATTTGATGCTTGAGTTCTTCTCGTATTCATAAATTTCAATTCGTATCTGTGCTGACTTTTGTACTTGTTTCTGCTGGATATGCTTTACAAAATGTTTTAATACGAATCCAGGAATTTCTTCGTCTTTCTTGTTACTGAATACCATTTTTACATTGTAGATCAGCTTTATCTTCAAACTGCATGGTATGAACATTTGCTCAATGTTGGTCAGTGTCCAAATATACAGAAGCTTTTGTTTCATTATATGATTTTTATCATTTTCAGGAACTGAAATGTTAGGGCATTTAACAAATAAGTTGGCATTTAAAGAAATATTTATTTTGTTGTTCTTCTTTGGTTATTATGTAATAGATTGATGCAAGGTGTCAATTTTGTATAAACTGGTTTATTTAGTACTTCAGTAAATGAATACTAAGAATTTGCTAACAATTTTTGCTGGATATTTTTAATCTCGGTGAACAGAAGAGAAATTAAAGCTGAAACTTTCAGTCAAAAGAAATCATTCAAATAAAATGCTGCTTAATATAAAAAAAAATTGTAACATTGTCTAATAATTAAATAAAATCCTAATTGATAAAAAGATTTTGTATTTGACTCGCATTCTATTTACACTAATTGCTTTGTATTTTGGATTTTACTTCTCTTTTTCTCTTTACACACTGTCAGATTTTATCATGCATGGGAATGTTTTCATAATAAGATTAGTATTAACCAGCTCATAGTTGTAAAATCTTTAGGATATATATATTTATACGAGTAGATATATTTCCGCTTATAATATTTATCCTTATTATTATTATAATAACTTGTTCTAGGAATGGTAAGTTTAGGTTTAATTATGCAAAGTGAAACAAACATGCAATTCCTCATATAAACAAGTCCAGCATCAATTTTTGGTTCTAAATAAATCGAAAAGATAGAAACCAAAGAAACATTTGATTAATATCCTATAAAGCTGAATAAATTTCACTTGACATTCTACAACATTTATCTGTCTTATTTGTTGATTTCTAAAAAAAATGTTTTTCTACTATTTGGGCTTTAATATTACTTGCAGTAGTTTTTATTGCTTCCCAAAGATCTCTTGTTTGAATAGTTTTTCATTTTCATATACATCTCCTCTCTTAATGATGGACCACAACTTTTCAATTGGATTAATATCTGGAGAGACTAGGAACCATTCCATTAATTTGTGTCTTTGAAACTTTCTTTCTTTTTTTTTATTGTGCATGATGTGCAATAATCAATGTGAAAGAGCCTAATCTTGAATGAATGTATTAAAGTTTACTGGTTCTAACCTGTACTGCTAAAAAATGTCTTGTCTAAGAAGTTACAGTAATTTTCTGCATCCATCTTGATTCCTTCAACATTTTTGGTGCCTATAATTTTACAACTTAGAATACTAACCCAAAACATTATTCCACTTCTTTCCTTCCTGTTGTCTTCTAAGTTTTATTTGTTAACAATTTCAATGGAGGACCCCCCCCCGCCCCCGCCCCATCTTTGGCCCGACATCATTCATGTCCATCTATTCTAATTGCATTCATCACTAAACATTTTTAGTGAGAAATTAATTTACTTTGTATAACACTGGGGGGTCATCCTATTAATTTACTTTTTGAAACCTTTTCTTTTCCTTTTTTTTTTTTTTTTTGCAAAGGAAGCAATAGTCATTTTTTTTAGAATGTAGAGGAGTTTGAGTTTTGTTACTTGTTAGTTTAAACCTTCTACATTCATGAAGAATCACTTTTCAATTTTCAAGTACTATTTGGTCCTACTTGGACAGTTCCATTTGTGATGTTCAAAATGGTAGTTGAGTTGACTTCATGTCTTTAGCCAGTGTTCTGAATATTTTTGCATCTTTCTCTCTCTTTATATTTGCCAATACCAAAGGTTTTCTTGTTGGTTAATTCACTCGTATTGCTTAGTGCTCCTTTTAATTTTTCTAATATTACTCATGACATTTAGTCATTTGTTTTTCTCATCTTGCCAATGTTTTCAATTTCTTTTCATTTATTCTATGATCTTTGATAGTCGTTAATGTGGAAAATCCCAGTTCGTACAAGTAGTTGTAAAAGGCAACACTTTCCACTTTCGTAGCTAAGTTTTGGCGCAAGGTCTCTTTGTGAGAGAAGCATTGTCACTCAGTCTGCAGCAAGTTTGACAAACAAGATACTTAAACTCAATGAGAACACACACATACACACTATATATATATATATATATGAACTTACCTCAGTGATAAAACTAGCGATGATTTATGAGTGCTGTGCAATATTTAGAGTTGTTGTTTATATTCTGTATTTTGCTCTCACTTTTTTTTTTTTTTTTTTTTTTTTTGTCATGACCCACTGAAGGGTCAGTACCCAAAGTTTGAAAAATCCTGATCTAAAGGAATTGCATATCCAAAGGTTGAATGACAAGTTCAAAGAATCTTTTGGTCGAGAAAGCTTTGTAGATATTAGCAAAATACTATAATTTGCAATGTTTGTAAGTAATTTTGATAAACTGATAGCAAATTTCCCTGTTAAAATGGCAACATAAGCAACATGTTTGACAAAGGGTCTAAGTAACAACAGCAGTTAAGAGAAGACTGGAGATGTCATCATGTTAGGTAAAAACTCTGTTACAAGCAAGCATTCAAGTAATCTGGATGGTAAACAAGCTTAGTTCATCATGCTACATTTTCCACTGTAGGTGGGCAATTTAAAAATGACTTTTACCATTTACTTGATATGTACATTTGCTGTCATATTTAATAGACTAAGGTTTTTAGTTTGTTTTTTGTTTTTAATTTGGACACACATCTTTTCCAAGTGATTACTCATAAGAATTATTTTGATCAAAATGTTTACTTTGCAAATTAGTTTTAAATGTATGCATAAAAAAACAAAATAAGCTTAATGTTTTTCATATCCTCCCTGCATATTAAAATCTGAAAACAAACTAATTTGGAAAAGAAAGGTTTTAATTCCAAGCTACCTAATCTAGCCCTTTTAAGTTTTAAAGGGCAAAAAGCTTCTTTTTAATGATACTTCTATTTTTAGAATCTGCCCGATTGATACAAAATAAGTGAGGTTTTATAAATGATATGAATTCATGTTGGACAAGTTTTATCTTTTTTCTCCCCCCTTCCCCCCCCCAAAAAAATGTGTGAGATAATGCTTATTTTGACAATGTTTTTAAAATATTCAGCTATCAGTTTTGGTTGCTTTCTGTGTTGCATTTTTACAATCAAAAAAAGAAAATGAAAAAAATAGTCATTATTACATGTCTACAATTTCTTACTGACTAGATACTTTGGTCTTAGTGCCATTTTGGCCACTCTACTCCTTCATCTTTTTTTTTAGGTGCTTGTCTTCGTACTCAATAACATTTTTGGGAATTTTAAACTGACTCCTTTATTCAATCTATGCGAGAAATTGTACTTGTTGAGTCTTCCATGCTTAGGGAAGATTTCTATATCAATTATTATTCACCAATCTTATTCGTCTTTGTGTTGCTTGTTCATTTTTTTCTACTGAAGCAGTATATGACTTTCACACTATCAGGCTTGGTGATTCAACTCTTAACTGTTAGAGAACCAGACGTCTTAACCAATGCTTTAATTCACTAGGCCATGTGTCCCTTGGGTAAAGGCCTAATGGATTAAAGTTAACAAATTCACATAGGAACTTGTCTATTAAAAAGCAGGGATCTTGTATTATCAGTGAAAATGAGGATCTCTCTATAATATAATTTTATTTTTTTAAAAATATTTGAGTATTTTTGTTAGTAATCTAGAAAAATTTTAAAGCAGGCAATGTTAACTAGTGTGTGTGTGTGTGTATGTATGTATGTATGTATGTATATATATATATATATATATATATAAAATCTGTAAAATTGAATATGTAAGGATTATGATAAAAATAAGTGGGCATAATGTTTGTAATTTATTCAATCTGACATGCCTAAACACACACGTGTGTGTGTGTGTATATATATATATATATATATATGGTTTTCAAAGCAACCATATATCCATATAATCTTTGAGGAAAAGCATATTTTCAGATTTCTATAAAGCTTATTGTTATGGTTCAAGGTATTTCATAGCTGATTAGGATAAAGACAGTTCTTGTTGCTGTCAAACTGAGTTTGAGCCTCATGTTCATTTTGTTTTGGCTGCTGCATTGTGGCAATCATTTTAGACTTTAGACAACTTTATTACTTGTACTTGCTTGCCCTGGCATGTAAATCAAACTTGTAGGATTGCTGCTGATTAATAAAAGTCCAAGTGAAAAATGAAGAAGGAAACAAAGAAACTGGATTGAAGAATTGGATTTGCAAGAATGTTCATGCTTATAACTGATAATGAGAAAAATAATAATGTACTTTTTTTTTTTTTTTTTTTTTTTTTTTTCCATATAAGACAGGTTTCTCTGTTACTCTGGGAACAGATGTAGGTTGGTTATACATTCTTGCTGTCTATTCACAGTAGTATCACTTGGTTGATAGGTTATTTATAATTTCTCTGGTGTTTGTTGAATCTGATCATTTTCTTCATTATAGACTACATAGCAAGTGACCTCCTTTAAACTATTTCTTTGAAAGACTGTTCACTCTTTCAAATACTACCATTTACTTAAAATTGTGCATTGTTATTTTAGTATATCTATTACATTAATAAATTATTATTGCCTACTATCATAAGAATAAAATTTTAATTTTAACCCAGTGTTTTGTGTAAACTACTGATAGTCTGTTATGACTACATCTTTTGATCATCTGTTTTTCAATTGAGTTTTTTTTTTTTTTTTTTTTTTTGCTGTGGAATTATTTGAATATTTTGCTCCCATAACCTGAGAAATGGTTCTATCATGATTAAAAAAAAGCCAAGGTACATTCAGTTTGATGCTCAAGTGTAGGAAATTGATACAATTGGAATAAAGTGAGGCTTGACATGATAAACATCATTATACTATTAAAGTTTTAATTTGTTAATAAACCAAAACTAAGTACTTGTGTCTTTATTTCCTCTTACTGAAGATATACATTTGTTGAAAGAAACCGTTTTTTTTTAATTATGATGATGACTCTGCCTCATTCAGAGAGAACCTTGTCCAATATATAACTGAAGTTACCAAGTCCCACAACATGATGGGATATGTATATCCAACCATATTGAGCTCCTCCTGTTTTGATATCCACATGTGTCTGCCATCTTGAGTGTGTTAACATGGTTTTTTTTAGCTTGGGTCTACAATAATCAAATCCTTCATACATTTGTATGAAATCAAAAATGAAACTATCCCCATGAAATTAAATTTGATTAAACATATTTTTCAAAAAGTAATGGGAGTCCTGATAAATATTTTACCGACTATTAAAACATGTCAAAAACACTATATTACATCACCAACTTTTATTAAATCCATTCTTAAAGAATCTAGTGTGTATTTATTTGACTACCACAACTGGTGTTGATGTAAAAATATCCCTAAATCAACATGTGGACAACCTCGAAAGATAATGTCTATTAGACACGTGTGCATGCATATCATCATCCCAATCCTGTATAGACAGACTGTGAGATATCCCAGGTTTCTTTTTGCAGGTTGGAGCCTTTGGTTTAATTTCCTTTTTGCTCTAAATATTTTCTCCAGCATCAGAATCACTATTCTGTGTGCTTTCTTCTAAGAGTATCTTATAGAATTCTCTTGAATAACTTGATTTGCAACATGTAATCATTGTTGTTTTGTGTACTTCTAGGCCTTGCCAGGTTGGAGTTGTACTAATATTAGTTCAGTTGACTGCATATGAACATGTCTTAAATTCAGATCTTGGGAATTTTGGGATTTTACATATATCTTGGTTAAACTGTTCCTCTCATTTTAAATCTAGCTCTTGGTTTGTGATTTTATTTTTTCTTCTTATTTTAAATAATTTTTATCTTGCAGAAGAATTTTATTTCGTAGAGTCTCTTTTTGTAAACCTTTCTGTAACAATCCTTTAGGCCATATTTTATTAATGCTAGTGAGATTGTGCACTTGAATATAGGAATTTTGTTCTATTTTTCTCTCTAATTCCATGACTATACATTTTCATTTTAAAGTCACCAAAAAGCCAACATGCTGAAGCAGAGTCAGCTATGAACACAACTTGTGAACTCGTATGTATTATCCAACAAAATAAACTGGCCTGATCTCCTGATAAATATGAATTGAAAACATTAAATTCATTTAATATGTAACCATTTCAACAGACCATGTAGCCAATGATCGTTTTTATTTAGATACAGACATCACATGGCATTCTACTACTAGTAGGGCATCCTTGGCTATCCTTGTGACTTGTATCTCTTGACATCTTTAATGTTCTTTGATAGTGATATTCCTTGCTTAAGGTGTGCACTGGCACATCTTAAGAACTCACATGAGAACTGTGAGTCATGCCATCTTTAGCATTTATTTCAGGGCACAGTGTAACCAGAGATAAAGATGTCAGGCAATGCATGATCATAGTTCTGAGTCAGAGATTGCTGCAATAAATTGACAGTTATGAAGATTATACTCAACTGCAATCTACTAACCATAGATTGGAATGGACTGACTCTGAAGCTGTTGAAAATGAATTTGACTGAAAAGACCAGCATGGAGATAGTTGGTGAATGACTGGGTTGCAAAAGAAAACATCCTTCCTTTGTGACCCTCTCCTCTAGGATCAGGTAACTACAGTAATAGACAGGAACAATAATAACTTGTTTTTGCTGTTGGTCAAAAAATGCACCTGAGTATGAAGTGATGGGATTTTTATAACATGCCTCTGCTCTTACCTCTTCTGCCAATCTAAATGGAAGCCTACTTAAGTGGAGGAGAATGAGGTGTTTGCACCTTAGGACATTGCTGCTCAACTCACATAAGTCTATTCTTCATTATTTCTGACAGAACAAGATGAACATTTACTTTGACACAATTTGTTATAGACCTGTGCAAATTTGTTAGGACTAGCATTTGGTGATGACTATTGACTATTTCCTGTCTAAAATCGGTAAGCAGTACAAATGGTTAATGTTTCTAATTCATGACAAAGCCATTTTTGTTGCACTTTTTTCTTTTTCCCTTAGTAGCATTTTGCACAAAGGTGCCTTCTTTCAACATGAGACTTGTCTGAGATGACCTGCAATGCTTCTTCTATTCCACTCTCTGATTGTAAGGCATTTGTGATTAACTGAAGGAGACTTCTATCACCAGGGATGGTTATGCTTTGTTTCAACCAGGCATCAAGGTTAAATATTGAGACAAGGTAATCGAACCAGTGGATCTTACCAGATACGTTTTGTTTACTATGAGATTCTGCAGAAGATATAGAACATTCAACTGTTCAGAAAGTTGACCTGTCCCACTGTGAGCAAAACTTCAATTGTTGCTAAAGCTGACAAGCAATGAGAGCACACTAGGGTTCCATCCCAGCACAATGGAGGCAGTGGGATAAAATGCTGTTTTCGGAACCAATAAACAGCCCATTTGAGGTGAATGCAAAAAGTTTCTAACAGTCTATTTCAACATTGGTGCCTTTGCACTTCAATGTAAGTCATCAGCTCTTTCATTCATGTTATCTTCATATAGGGAAATGCCCAAGACTTGATGCATACATTCAGTACCAGGCCTACTCATGATGCCTCTTTCATAGACCCTAGAATCCCTGTAGTGAGTAACAATGATGCAGTAATTGATCATTAGCTTTTACTCTTTAGGTACTTTTTATCTAAATTCTTGGATAGATCATCAAACTCAGATAAAATAGAAATGTTCAGGACATCTGTTGGCATCCTAGTGTGTGTAAAATCAGTTTAGAATGTTTTTAGTTAGAGCACCACTTCATTGTAAATGATGCTTCCCTGCGGTCAGGACTTGCTGATAACTGAGCAACCATGAGGCCAGATATCTCTTCTTGAAGCAAGTCTCTTTCCTCTGACTTCATTTGCAAATTTCTTTCATTAACTGTGAGAGGGGGATAGTTGATAGTATTTCTGATGGTTTTAATGAAATCTTAAAATCACTTCTACAGAGTTTTGTAAAATTCATTAACATTGCTAGTAACAGTATGTGAATCTTGTATTGAGGTTTCTGCTTTCCTGAAACTTTGTGTAGGGGATTTTAGATATCATTTAGGCTAAGAGCACCATGAACATTTGTCATCTCTTTACAGATGACAAAGTTGGCTATGCTGCCAAGGAGGAACTGACGTAATGCTGCTTCCTGCTTTGCTCTTCTCTCTTCTGGAGATGCTTTTTCATTTGTTTTCAAGCTGTCGTTATTTACTTATATTGGCTCCAGAAATTGGTCATGGCCAGCATAAAATAGTAAATTCTCTTGTCAGCTCATACCATTGACAGGGATTTCCTTATGAATGTTCTCCATTTTAGATGTGAATTTTAATGCTAAGTGGTTAATCTGTGTAGAACTGAATGTTTTTTTTTCTCTTTTAATCATGCAATCAGTGACAAGTATCACATGTTGCA
>OZ038512.1:72388131-72410631 GCA_964036315.1 Acanthosepion esculentum
ATAGTAACCCCAAAATATTACCCTGCTTCCTTCCTGTTATCTTTTGCATTGTATTCATTAACTGTTTCAGTGAATGACCAAAGCTCTTGTCCAGTCATTGCATCCATCTAATGTATCTCTGCTTTCAACACTCAAAATTACTCTTAAAAAATAAATCGGCTTTCATCTGCTTAAAACTTTCTCTTTATGATGTTTAAAGCTGGTAATTTGTTTGTCAATGTTTGTTAATATTCACAATACCAGCCTCTTAAAATATCTTCTTTCTGGTAAATCCACTGTTTTGCTTATTGCCGCCTTAAATTTTCTTAAAATCTCTTTGACCTTCTTAAAGCTACTGTTTTTTTTTTTGTTTCTTGTCAATGTTTTTAATTTATTTTTGATCAAGTATTTAACTTTTTTTTTTCTTTTCTTATAAATTCCAATGTTGTTTTCCTATCACTTAATAACTTTACAATATCTAATTTCTCTATTGTGGATATATTTTTTTCTTACAACCCATGGCAAACTTGAGAAATCAGAAATTTAAAAGAAATCACTAGTTACACTATTTTCAATATGAACCATGCTTGACTTGCCTAATAAAATCTGTTACTAAATAAGTTACTATAAGTATTTTTAATTTAAAAACGAAAAAAAAAAAAGAAATTTACTCTATATAAATAGTAGTATAGCCTGAAAATATTAACATTGCATCACTAATATCAGTTTTATTGTGAAAAAATAAATTTGCAAAAGATCTGACATAACTTTTTATATATGTAGTTTTGTTCAAATCTGTGAACGCTATATTGAAATCATTTATAATTGACGGAGTAAAAATAGCTACATTGCTTGTAAATAAGAGATGGCATGTCCTCAGAATCTTATCTAAAAGTTATTTTTATTCAATTTTAAATATTTGAGTGCAATTAAATGGCACTTTGTCTTTTTTTTTTTTCTCTTTGTTTTACTACTGGATATTTTCGTTTTAACATGAAAAATTTTCCTCCTCCTCCCACTTCTTTTGTCTGTCCCTTTTGTGTTGACATGAAGTTAAATGTTAGAACTTCTTTATTTGCTTGTATCATAATCATCATTCTACAAATAATATTTTTTCCATCAATTGAAGAATTTTCCCCCGTCTGTAAGGGTTTTTGTTCAAAGTTTGTTACTATAATTGCTGCACTTTCTAGAAACTGAACACTTGATCTCGTCTACCTAAAATTAGCATCTTACATACTCTGTGCTCTCATAGTGTATTAAGTTCTCATTTAATTTGTTTTAATCCTATTTTTCTCACCATATAAATTTTCAGGGCTATAGTCTCACCCACCCTTGACCCCAAGTACTCTTGGCAAAGTGGGAGTGTCTACTTAATTGTTGGTCAGTTTTTGTATTTCTTATGTGTGCACATGACTTAATTCATTATGATGTAAGTAACTCTCATTTCTTTAATGGTATTTAATCAATTACCTAATTCATTATTTCTCTGATGAAACTATTTTTTTTATTTTCCTGCTATTACAAAATCTTGCATTGGAGTTGTAAGGCAGCTTGACGAACCAGTTTATGTATTTCTCTAATTGTGATATTCTTGTTGAAAAAAAGCATTCTTTTGAGGTTTAAATGAATTCAAAGATAGCCGAGCACTTTTTCCTAAATATAAATCCCAATGTTACTTAAGTAGGTTTCCAATTTTGTGAACTTGTATAGAAATTTTGTCCATTTATGTAACATAGAACTATAAAAGAAATATTACTATAGGTACTTCCACATGGTCGCATAAAAAACAGCATGGCATGATGAAAATAGGCCCCAAACTCAATAAAAACAGTTTTGTCATTATAATATTTTTTATTATTAAGAGGAAAGACTAAAGTATTTTTTATTTGAAATTTTTTACTCCTTTATAGAACATTCAAAATTTTGGTTAAAAATCTTTTTTTTTTTTTTTTTTTTTTTTTTTTTTTTTTTTTTGTCAGTGGCAGACCAAAAATAAAAGTACGGTTATTTTTTTTTATTTTTTTATGCTTTTTCTGATAAAAAACACATTGATTTCGAAATTCTTTCAAAATCAAGTAATTGTAACATTTTAATAAAACTTTCAGGACATATTCAGAAATTTCATGAAATTGAGAAATTAAATTTGTAGGTGGGGTATTTTATATATATATATAAATAAATAAAACAGTTGGCCCTTTCATCAAAAATCTGCTCTGAATTGTAAAATATAAAAAATGAAATTAAACTGACATTATTTAATTAGAAAAGCTTTTAATTGCTTTGATAAATATTTAAGGACACTATTATCTTAAGAAAATTTTATTCGGTGAATAAATTTTTACAAGAATAGTTTTCACACTTTTTAAAAAATTTTAATTAAACAACTTATAATATTTAAAAATTGTTTAAAATTCTTCATTGCTTTCAATGTGGCAGTTTACTGATATTATTAAGTGAATATTTACATATCAAAAATTGAAAAGCTCGTTACAATTGTTTGAGCCCATATATTTTTTAAATTTTTAGTGTATAGAGCATTCCTAATTTCTAGCTATGAGAAGCTATACACGACATCACATGACCTTAAGTATTAAGTGTCATCTAACACTTTCTTTATTCAGTTCTGTTTCATCATTAATGTCTACAAATCATTCCTTCAAAATTTCAAATACTATAAAAATTTAATAATGAAATAGCTGTCATAATAAATAAAATACCATAACATTTCATAAATGATTGATTTTTACTTCTATCATGGTATTTTGTCGGTTAAATTTTAAAATTAATCTAAGAAAATTTTATATTTTAAATTTTATTTTTTATAACGCATCTTCAAATGTAACCAAGTCAAAATATTAGATAATTGCTGAAAATATTAATTTGTAAAAATTACTAGGTAGTTAAAAATAAAAAATGCGTTCACTTATATTTAATAAATTTGTTAATTCTGGTCATCCCCACTAGCTGTCATCACCTCGTAACTTGTTGGTGATGTCGATAACGTCAGTAAAGACATGAGATAAAGAGAACCCATTAGGAAATGCTTGTATACTATATTTTTTAAGCTATAAGTAAGTAATATTTGTTTCAAATCATAAATTTTACTCAAATAATGTGTCACAAATATATATTTTATTTTTGGAAGATTTTTAAAATTGATAATTTTGTTTTGTTTACAAATTTCTTAAAATTAAGAAAATGGCTGCTTTTAAGGCAATTTACTTAAATCGGCTGAAAAGTTGAGATTCCAATCTATATAATTTTTATTTAAAATACACCAGAATATTTTGCTTACTGGAAATAGTAAACTTAATCATTGAGCTTTCAATTAAAGCTAAAATGAAATCTTCAAGAATGCTTTTTCTTTTTTAAAAATTAATTTAAAACTTTAGATGTCAAAAATTCAGTGTAGGTCCCTATATTACTATAAAAGTGATCAAGTCTATCCAGGTATCCACTTATGCCAATTTTACATTTACCATAAAAATCTTTTGAAATGAAAATTGATCAAAATTTCTATTTTCTGAGGTGAGTTTTAAATAAAAGCAACAATAAATTTGGGAGGTAACTTTTCAGATAACTTTGTACGTGGAAAATATAGCTAGATTTGCTACATAACAATGTTAAAATTTGTTTAGTTTTAGTGAGATATGCTAAAAATGACATATATTTTTGAATCAAATCCAGTTTCTATTGAATGCATTAGATTGAGCTAGTAAAATGTAAATGTTTGTATGGTAAAACTGTTTTTATTTAAAATATGTGTCACAGTCCTGGCTGGCAAGAAACAATTGAATTATTCAAGATAGTTATTTCAGGAGTTAATTCTTTATAAAGTTTGCAGAAGCAATTCTCAGTTTAATTTTTTTCATTTGTTGTTTTCAGAACTAATTCTTCTGTTCTCCTCATATGCAGAAATCCTCAGCATTTTTTAAATCTGGATAAAGAAAGGTAGCTTAAGATGAGTCTTTACAGAATTTTTTTTTTTTTTTTAATTGAAAAAACATTTCTTTCATAGAATTTTAATTTTCTGTACAAATTATTTGAACAAATTTCTCTGTACTTGTTCGTTGATTTTTACCCTTCTATTATTTCTGAGGGAGTGCTTAGTCTAACCCAAAAACCTTTTCTTGGAAAGAGTGTTTGGTCAGATTTTGGGAAAGGAGCTGAAGTAAAAACTTGTCAGCACCTCTTCTGTTTGCTTGTGATATTAAAGTAACATGACCAGATTGATTTTCACCCCCCAAAAAACAGCATTGTTTAGGTCCTTTTTTTAAAAATAGCTTTTATGTTTTGAATTTTAGTTCTAAAGATGAAACATGATTTTTAAACATGCATCTTTAGAATTAGTCAAAGTAAAAAAAAAAAAATGTTTACAGCAAATATACTTTGCATATCTGCTTTATTCTCATGAATAATTCAGCCTTCAGACTGTTAACTGATAAAGCATAGCATCTTCACAATTCTGGTATTTATGTCTTACAATTTTACAGAATTTCGTTTTTGCTTTGTCCATGTCTTTTTAGCATGAATTCATCTGCTTGGAGCATAGTGGAAATAGTTTTCTTAAATTGAAGTGAAGTGTGAAAAAGATAAATAAGTTTAACTGCCGTTCATTTCAGTGCAATGTTTCTTGAATTCAGAAAGTTTTATATATATATATATATATATATATATATATATATATATATATATATAATGTGTGTGTCTATATATGTATATTTAAAAACAACCATCGGGATTTATTAAAGGTTAAGATTTAATGTGTCTGCATTTTAAGTCTCTTATAAAATCTTCCAAGAACTAAAACTAAGTTCTGTTCCTATCTGGTTTTATGACTGTCAACCTTTGTTTGTTTGTTTTTTTGTTTTTTTTTAAATTTAAAATGTCACTGCATAATTGTGCTGGTGTTGATAGAAATATATAGTTTGATACTATATATTTCATTTGATATGTCTCATATTAGATACATGTAATTTTATCTGGTTGAGACTTATTCTAATTTTGTTTGCTATGAACAACCTGGCACCAAAAGTGATAAATACCATTTTATCCTCATAGTCATCTGTCAGCACCTTCCACACTCCCTTGTTTTTCTAGGGAGCTTTACATTATTGAAATCACTTATCTCTGATATGCATGTCTGTCTATAAAATACACCAAGTTGTCATTATTACTGGTTTTGTGGGAAGATAATGATTTCTTTCAATTTGAAAAGCTTTGTCTTGGTTGGTTTGAAGAATAAGCTGAATTTTTCCATGTCTATGAATAGACTGTTATTTGACTATGAAACCCAAGGCTATTAATGAGATTTAAATCCATGACTGGTCCATAGTACTCGATCAGGATCATCTGAAATGTTGTATTATTAGCCTTCCTTTTGCTCTAATGGCGTGTAGACACACACACACACACAGTTTATTTATTTTTTTGTTTTTATTTTGAATGGCTTTGCCCTAAGGGTGAATGTCTCTTTCAGTTTTGCCTGATGGTGGTGGTGGGGGGGGGGGAGTGAAAAGTAATGATTTCACTGACAACTCTTATTTGTGTTGACTGTGCCACTTAGTGAACAATGTTAGTTTAAAAGAAGAGTTTAGCCTATCCAAGCAATTAACAAGTTTACAACAACTGTTATTTCACTGTTGATTATAATGCCTGGTTATATTATACAACTTGTAGAAAATGGAGGACTTTCCCACTGTTTTAATCTTAAGTCTTGAGGCTCCCTTCATCCCACCTACTTCCAAGGATTTGATAAGATTGTTGGCTGTAGTCTGAATTTTGACCTCTCTTTCTCTGGTTTGCTACGTTGGGAAGGTGCTACAAAATGATTAAGAAATAGTTGATTTAATAAGTACTGAGAGGGTAAGCCCAAATGTCTTTACTGTTTCTCTTGCTATGGCTATATAACTATGGCCCTGTTAAGTAAAATTATCAAACCATGTTGCAATAATTATATTTGTAGTTTTAATTTTGTCTTAATTACAAGAAAATGGTGTAAAGTTTTCAAAAGTAATTATGCTTTTTTATACGTGAGTTTTAGACTGTTTTTAATTCTATATTTTTTAATATCCAAAATTAGCCTGTTATCAAATTGTCAACATCTGTGAAAGATAAAATCTAATTTTAAAAAATAAACATCCCAAACAAATACAGTAACTGGCCATAGGAAATATCCAATGAAAATCAATTCATTTGTTAACAATCACTGGATTTTGACAAAATGTTACCTTTTTATACTTAAAACATATTGAAAAAAATACATTTTCTTTCCACCAGGTGCCTGAACCTATCAGCACATGGAGATTAAAAATTAACAAAAAACAAACACATTAGTAACGATGTACAGCTGGCTAACAATGACATTGAAGTATTCAATACCAGATAATTAACAAGATCATAATGCTCAAATATATACACACATAGAAAGAAGAAAAAGGAATTATAACTCATCCTTTTGTCACCGTATTATTTTGATCACCTGAAAATCCTTGGAATCCATCTACTAGAGTTGAATAATCAAAATGAAGAGATGCTTATCAGTCAAGATGTCAACACAGATTTCTGACACCTATTCAGGAAATATATTAGGTTGGTGCAAAAATAATGTTGTTTTCTCACATGAAGTTGAACGTCAAAAAACGACATTATTTTTGCACCAACCTAATACATTCTTCATTGTAATTTTTTTAATTAAAAAAAAAGGAAAGTAGGAAATTTATTTCTGTAGTTGATTTATTTTCTCTATTTTTCATTGAATTCTGTTCAATGTAGAAAACTTGTCATCTGTTAAGATTTTAAAGCTTTTTGTTTTTATCAAACTATTGTCATAAGAATTGTCACAGATGCTTCACATATGCCTGTTTGTATTATAACTACTACTGTTCTTGTTGTTTACCTATTTTTTTCTTTTACAATGATGTTCACCCTGTACAAGACCTAAGAGCCACTTGAAGTAGAGAGTTACAGAGTGAAAGGAAAATCATCGTTAATCCTTGACTTGAACAGCTTAAGCTTGTAGTGATTGGCTGAGTTGGATCCACAAGGCAGCAGTTTGTCAGAAGCTGCTTGAGTAGAATTTACATCTTACCAATGGAATCCAAAGGGAATTAGTGTGGTTCACTACAATATATGTCTCTTGGTGTATCTTAGTGGTGAAGTTTAGAACTGGTCGAACAAAGGAATCCAGTTTGTCTGAACACCTTCCAAGGAAATAGCAAGAAAGTAGCGAGAGGCTTTGTGATGTTTCCTCTCTGAGAAAGGTGTTGTGAGATGGAAAATACTTTGTCGCCTACAAAAGGATGTGGAAATACTTTTGGGGCTCTATTGGAACTGAAAAGTGAGGTTGGCCAGCTCCTGCCCATATATGGCAGCAGTGCTCCGTTTTTGACCTGACTTGGCTCTTGTAGAGGATAACAGGAAGAGTCTGGTACTTACAGGAGCGGTTTATTGAAGCTCAAATATCTCTTTGATATTATCAGGAAGCGCAGTATTTGGTACAGTTATGGTCAAAAATATCTGCTTTATCTTTAAATCTTGTCCCTATCTGATTTGCTGCTACATTAGCATAATCTCTACCGGTTAGTCATTTTATTTTCTTGGTAACATTCTCTCTCTCTCTCTCTCTCTCAGATACACAACTACATTTGTCCTCCCTCGTTTCCTTATCCTGCTTTCTTTACTGCTCCTTGCTTCTGATTGTTTAGTCTTGTCTCTGCTCATTTTAACTTAGAAATTCCATTTGGGTGTTTGGTAACGTGTTTAAAAGTTGCGAATTGAAATTCTCTCCATCTCTACTTTATTATAAACTGTATCCTCACTTTTCTTAGCTTCCACTCGCCTAGTTTCTATAACAGAATCCTTATAACTTCTCTATTATTTCAGTATAAAAATTGGCTGAGCATTGGGTAACCTTCATAACTTTTCCTCTATTTGACATTTTTCTTTTCTTTTAATGCATTGCCTATTAACGATGGTGTGAGGGCAGAACCTTATCCCCCCCACTCTCTGTTAAGATAGAATTCCTCCCACACTTCTTTTTTTTATGTTGGGATGGATTAAACTGAAATATAAGTAAATGTTCTGAACAATTTTTTTCTTTGTAATTGTGCTACAGGGTAAACTTTGTAGAGTCCCAGTTTTGACAGAGAATTCTTATTTTAGTGCCTGATTACTTTGTAGTGGACTCTGAAGATCTACTTCCTGTCTATTCTTATTACTAGATAAGTGGCACACTTGTGTAGACTTCATACTTAGAAAGTTGACATACCTAATGCTATCTAGGAAACATTTTTAAGCCTGGACTATTTTGTTCAAAGTGCAAGTTTCAGAATTGAAAATTATCACTAGTCATAATGACGCCCAATTTTAGAATGGCTTGAGAATTTTCTCAGCTTAATTTGACAAGTTAAACTATAATTTAAATTATAATTTTATTTTGTATCAGATGTTTGTTTTTTTTTCTTTAAACTTTAATGTAGTCATTGATCATTATGTTTGTCAGTTGGTTCTCTAGGAGGTAACATAAGAATAGACTTGTTAGTTTCTGAATATTTTTTCTTTTCTTCATGTTACCCTAATATGTTCTCTACTTTGGCTCCCTGCGATTTTGGCAAGAGCATCTCCTTTATACGGTGTGCACCAGGAAATTGAGAAACAATTATATCTTTTCAAAAAATGGGTATATATATTCAACTTAGAAGAAAGTTACTAAATAAAACCACCTTTTTCATTTAGGTTGGCCTTGATGCAACCACTTCAGTGGTTACATGCATGGATTAGGTTGTTTCCATTCATGTTGGCCATCATTTGTGTAAGGATGGGCTTTTTGGGCCTTTGGTATTTTGAGATCACTGGTTGTTAGGCTCCCTGTTGACATTGCTGCACATAGTCCAGGAGAAGTAGGACACCATATTGTTGCAGGTGGCACAAGTGAAAATTCTTGGACAGCTCCTCCTGGCCATTTTGGTGAGAGCAGTGTCCTGTTGGAATATGTCTGGTTACCTTCTCTATCTGGATAGATGGTAACCAGACGGTAACCACACATATCTTGCTTAACTGAAGATGGTTCAAGATGGAATTGAATACTTGGGGAGAATAAAAAAATTAGTTGAAAGAAAATTTTGTAATTTTTCTACAGCCACCAAGAAATTAATTCATGGACTTGAAAGGATTAAAACTAAAATAGACATAATACATCTAAATTATTTAACCAAACATGCTTTTTATATATATATATATATATATATATATATTCTGATTCATATATAAACGAGGTAGAATCATTTTAAAGGAGATAGAAAATTTTATGATGGTTTCTTTTGTAATATTTTCCTATTTGTTTGAAGGTTAATAACTTAAATTTTAGCAAAGCACCTTTTGAATATTCATTAGAGTAATTTGTTGTTTCTCAGGAAGAATTGAATTTCAGTAAAACAATTTTTTACACTGTTTACATATACTGGATGATAATCATTTTGCAATTCATCGCTATGAAAACATTTTGACTGAAGTAACTTAAAACCTTTTTGTTTGTTTTTTGCTCACAAAGCAAATTTAAAAATTGTTTAGGATCTTGATGGAGATGAAATATTTATTAGAAACTGTTCAAATGGACAATTTCTTCAGATTTAAAAAAAAAATTTTTTTAATTTTTAAAAATATGTATATCATAAAAATGTATTTTCTTAATCATGACTGCCTATTTACATTTTGACTAATGTCTTCATTTTTTTGTTAAAACATTTCTGTCAATCTGGGTAACTTTCAGGGGACCTTTGAATGAAACTCTTTACTTAATCCATGTGGATAGTTTCTTCTCATTCCATAGTCCATATCTCATGACATGACATGTGTAGGGATATCTATTCTCTTTTTTTCAAGGCAGGCAGTACCTAAGCAGTGTTATTTTTTACTAGCAAAACCTACAATTACGATGCAACCGAGTTCATGAACCAATGTTTTTAATACTATGCTCTATTGTCACATGGCACAGTCCCGAAGCTAAAACCTTAAACCGAATGTTCTTATTGCATGTCCTGCTGTTTCTGCTACTTTTATTGTGCCATGTCCATCAACAGAGTTTCCTATTCTTTCTTATCAGAATTGTCATACCATCTTGTAGAAGAATAGTGAGGTGATTTCCCATTGCCTTCTCCATGGTTTTTAAATATGAGTAATACTACTATTAACCACCCAAAGCTACAGAGCCCCAGTCTATCCTGTGGTTGAGGAGAGGGAAGAGAAGTAACCCACGCGTCAACCACGATAAAGCTTTTCCTTCGGGTTTCTGATATCAGATGTTCCATCATCTGATGCAGTCTTTCTCATTCTCTCTGTATATTTCTTTACCATATTCAGCTAACTACTCTTTAAAAATCTTATTTCTTTTCCCATTCAGCATAGTACACACAGCAAGCTTGGTTGACAGTTATGTGGCTGAGAGGAAATTGTGTACTATTCAAAATCTCAAATTGTTGCTCTTAAAATTACTCGGTCAATATATCACGAGATAGAATACAGTTACATTAGTTTGGTTCAGGGCAAACGTTTTTCAAAGACAACTTGGCTGCATATATTGACAAAATTCTTATGAGAGATGTATAATTAAAAAAAATGCTTCCCAAGGCTTAAAAAGAGGCATTGTGCTACTTTAAAGATTACATATTTTGTCTTAAAAGATAAATTTACTTAGCTAGCCTGAATATCAGAAAATTTAAAAAAAATTACTAATTAAAAAAATTGTGGAAAAATATTTTTTGTCATTGCAAACTCTGTTGAAGTAGACATGTATAATTTGGTTAATAAAATGTCAAAGTTTGCTTATATACTAAAGTAGCTTTCTTTTTCTTACTTTTTAAATAAAAAGAAAAAACAATTCACCATATCCTCATTTTATTTATCTTGTTTTGAAAATTGATTTCTTTATTTGATCTTGTTGATTTTTATACTTTAATCAGCTTTCATAACTATTTTAAAATCCTTTGCTTCCATGAACAACATTGCCATTGAATTGAGTCATGAAATTATTTTAATATAACATTTGATTCCAGCTTCACTTATCTTAATTGTAAATGAAATGTGTATTAAAGAATTTTACGAATTGTTAACAACATTAATCTGAGAGGTGATACACTGATAGATTTTTTTGCTTGATCAAAAAATCTGATCATGACCAAAAAGATTTTTCTTTTATAATCCCATCTTGGTGTGGCTAAGAAATTAAAATATAGTGCTTTACTGCTATGAATAAAAATAGAGGTAAAAAATACTATTTTGATGTAAATTTTTTTTTTTTATGAGTAAGTTAAAAAATCACCTGCTTAAGATCTTCCATATTTATTTTAAGATAAAGGCATTAACTTTGTTTCTATTGAAACAAAAACGGCGATGTCAAGGTATTTTATTAAAAAGCTTAAAATTCGTAAAAGCACAAATGCTGATACAAACAGTCAACAACTGAAAAATAGTTTTCAAGAGATTAACACTTAACTAATTTTCATTCTCCCATAGAACAAATTGTATACATGACGATCTTAGAACTTAGTTGATACTAGTTCTTTGAAAATAGCCATTGTCGGTCACATCATTACTAGGTAAAGAATTTCAGTTGTCTGTCACTCTAAGGACAAACCAATTGACCGCCTGAGAGTTTTGATAAAAAAGCAACGGAAGTTATAATGAAAATTGTTAATGGAAAAATTAACAATACTTCATCTGAGAAATGGAAAAAATATGACGAAGTTATTCTCCTTTATTTTTCAAGAATTACCTCCCTTGATTAACTATTTCTTCACTTGTTCTGAAGTTAGAGAAGGATATTGATTTGCCAAAAATATTTTTTATTATTTTTTAATAGTACCTTTA
Organism: Acanthosepion esculentum; assembly: GCA_964036315.1. Lineage (NCBI taxonomy): Eukaryota > Metazoa > Mollusca > Cephalopoda > Sepiida > Sepiidae > Acanthosepion > Acanthosepion esculentum. The sequence continues at coordinate 72,399,979 of OZ038512.1, forward strand.
TGAAATAACATATTCACCTTTTTGCTCCAGTATCTTCTGCAATCTTTCAACCAATTTCATAAATCTATATTCCTAAAAATTTTTTAACTGTCTCAGTAAAGGACTGCCAAAAAAACGATGTAAAACCTGAAACCATTGTTTATTGAAATAATGTAATAATTAGTGACTATGATGAATGTCTGAAAACTTCATAGACAGAATAAATTTTGCTTGGTTAACAAAAAAAAGGGAGAAAAAAAGTGCTATTTTACTTGAATTCCAGACTCTCGTTGACTGCTGCTTTTATTTAAGAGCAGTAATTGTTAGAATCTCCAATTTGTAATTTGCATGTTGGGTTGTTTCTTCTTGCTGACAATCATGCATTCCATCTTTTTGCAATTGATATTTAGTCCTTTCTTCTTGCTTTCCTTGACTGCCTTCTGTATGAGTGTTTGCAGTTTCCTGTCTCTGTCTGCTGTCATCTGCATATCTTATATTAAGATTCTGGTTGCCAGTAATGAATCCTAGTAAGACATCAAATTACCTCGCAATCACCTCACAGTATAAAAGGTGAATAAGTCCAGTGAGAAGACACGTCCTTGTTTCCCACTCCTTTCTATTATTGTGTATTTACTGAATTCATCGTCTATCCGTGTGCACATAGTTTTCTGCCAGTATAGATTCTGAATCATTCTAATATCATTCCCATGTCATGGTTACCTACCAGTTCCAACGGTTCTTTGTGACATACTTTATGCTTCTGCATAATCTATAAACCATAGGTATATATACTTTTGCATTTGTATTGCTCCTTCCGATATCATCCTATGCAGCAATATTGCACTCTTCTTCCAGTGTCTTTAACAAACGCACACTGTTCCTATCCTATATCGGGTCTAATTCCGCTATGCACTCTATTCATCAGCATTTGAATAACAAGTTATGTTATATGGTTCATTTGGCTGATTTTCCAATGGAGTACACATTCATTTGTACCTAGATTTTTAGGCAAGGTATGAAAATGTCTCTACTTAGGACTTCCAGCATATTACTGCTGTTGTAGAGTTCATTTATGTCTATAATCTTGTCAATATTGAAATCATCTAAGGCTGCCAGCATCTCTATTACAATTCTATCTGTACTGCCGATTCCTTTGTTCAATTTGGCCAGTGCTGATTTCACATCAGATTTTAATGTTTCAGCTCCTTTTGATATTTCTGTGTTTTGCTGGTTGTCCTCTTTCATTATGGAAGAGTTCTCGATGTATTTGTTCCATCTCTAAAGTTGTTTTTTTTTTTTTTCTATGCATTTGTTTTCTCTATGATACTCATTATTCTTTCTATTTCTGCACATTTTTTGTTAAGTCATTTCTCTTTAGACTGCGCCTGCATTTGTTCCTAATTTCTTTGTGCACAGTCCTATATTCTGTGCCCTCCCTTGACATTGTTTTTGTTTCCTTTTCATCATGTTGGTCATTAAATGTAGTAATACAGGCTGTGATTCTTTTCATGGTAACAAAAAAAGGGTAAGTACTATGGACAGGTACATACCTGTTACCTGGTAAAACTTGCCACTCGTTTTAGATATGGTCTACAGAAGTTTTCAACATGGTGAATTCAGGTTCAGTTTCTTAAGAACTCCTCGGTCTATCTTATTTCTTGAGTTTCTTTTGATTCCAATATTTATTAAGTACATCAAAATTCCTCTCACATTTTCCTCTGGTTCCATAAAAATGTGTTTACTGTTATCAAGTCTCTTTGGAGGCTCTACCCACCTCATATTACAAATGTTTGTTGTCAAACCATAACTTATCCGAGCAAAATATCCAGCATGAAACTTTGGCTTTTGGCAATTCACAAAATCATCACAAATAATTTTGTTTTTGAGTTGTATTTTTACCTTCCTATAAAAAAAAACATGTCAAAAACATTTCTTATTTTACTTCCACTTTCAATATTAGATTCAAACAAAATATACTAAAATTTGACTTATTTTTAATACATGCTGGCATGATATTTTGGTCATAATACAATCAAAAGTGATCTATTAAGTTAAAACTAAACTCTAGTATTGTCTATCAGAAAGGTTTTATCAAATCAAGAAAACAAAGTTTATTCTCAGTAATATAATAATAAAGATATCAAATTGAATCTTTTAAAATCATTTTTATGTAATTTACTCTCATAAATTTTGTATCTTTCAGATTAATTGACATTATTTGAAGTACCATTGAAGTTTTTTTTTTTTTTTTTTTTAGACGTTAAATATTTTGTACATAATTGGAAGAGTGCCGTCTTTGTAAATTAATCTTTTCAGCAATAATTTTCATAAGAGTTGCCTCCCTTTCATTCAGTTTTCGTTAGAATATTAGCAACAAATAGGATTTTGATATAAATTAAATTTCCAGAAACTTAACATTCTCAAAAGCTGCTGAAAATGCCAGGTTAGTAATGATTTTATAAGTGGGGGAAGTAGGATTTATGGGATTTGTATATTTCTAGCGTAGGTCTTGTTCCCAACCTAAAAAGCACTGAAATGTATTTTCATCTCCAAGATTAGGATTTTAAAAAAATTATCTGCTTTCAGATTTTAAAAATTCTGTTCATGATTGTTGTAATCAGATTTCTGAATTAAGCATAGTTTCTTTTGAACAGTTAAAGCATTTTACTTTATGCTGAATTGCTAATGGTATTATATAGAAAGAGATGAGATTACATTTTACTTAGCCATGTTTCTCATTGAATAGTAAAGACTTCAATTTAGATAGAAAAATATAATCCTATTGCAAAGAAATATTGAGATTGCAGAACATCACCTATGATATATTCTGTTAATCTCTATTGAATATTTCAAGATTCAATTTTATCATTGCTGTTCAGTATCCTCTTATTTTCTGAAAAAAGTTTAACACGTTTCATTACAACTTGATTAATTTATTTCATGACTTTCTAATGAAACAAATCTTTTGAGCATTAGGCATGTAAAGCATCAAATTAAGAAAAAAATGGTTTTTAAAACATTGCTTCACTGAAGAATAATTTCACATATTAGTTGAAATGTTGGGTTTTCTTTTTTGTATATTTTAACTTTGGTAATACTTAAATATTACATCATAGATTAAGTAATGTAATGTGTATTAAAATTTAGTTTGATGAATTAGCTGGATTCTTGCTTGTTAATCTTGTTGACACCAAATTCACAATACCACATGATATAAGTTAGCACTTTATGCTACTGTGTCCACTACACTACTTTGTTTATTTTCATCCAATTTTGATTCCTCTCAGGCTGTTGCAGCTTTCTTTGGTTTTGAATAGCTGTGAATGTTTGTTCTCATACCATGAACTTAACCTATTAGTCTTTATTCAGTTGATGACCAATTTATGGTACAACCAGTGATGCTTGTCTTTTTGGCATTGATTTTGTTTTTTTATGTCTACGTTTTTTTTTGTTTTTTATCTGTGCTTAATGGCAAGAATTTTTTATAAAGTTCTGGAGAATATATGTGCCTGTTTTATAGAAATAATTCCTCCTCAAAATAATCCAAATACATGACTAATATTAAATTAATGTTGTCTTCAAAAGGGAATGTTATTAGTGTATTTAAATTGTTTTCTGAACAATTAGTAACTTTTATGTTAATTTGTAAATGTTATTTTTTATTACTCTTGTTGCTTGGACACATTTGACTGATTAACAAAACTACATGACAAGACTCATGGGAGTAAATTAAGTTTTTTACTCTCATTGTCCTAATTCAGTATTGCCAATAATCCTGCCAAATGTTATCAATTCTGCTTATTTAGGACCTGTCACTTTTTAATATCTGAAATCTTAAAATTTCCTTCTATGCAAATGATAAAAATGGCCTTGCTTCTTTGCTTCACAAGAATTGTTTATAACTTTAGGTATATATACCTAAATACACACAACTGAGTATTGTAGCATTGTGTAATTCAGTATGAAATGTGTCTGACTTCTTTCATAAGTGTGTAGCATTGTTTAGTCTGTTTCACCAGCGATATAACTGAATCATCTTCTGTAAGATTTATTTCATAATAATGTAGTCATTAACACAATTGACAGGCATTTTTACTAATTTTTTGAATAAACAAAATAAATTTAATTTTTGCCTCATGAAAAACTTAATTGCTGTTTTTATAATCTTTTAAAACCTCAAAAGAGAGAGAGAGAGAGAGATGTCAACAAGAGGGAAAAAAACTCTTTATCTCTTCTCTCTTTAGGATCACTGCTCTACAAATTCAGTGGAATTTTATAACTGTCTTTTCATTCTCTTCCAATATAAAAAAATATTTTTTTAAATCATTTTAAGCAAGCAATATTGCCACTAAAATGCAAGGGGTTATTGGGGTGGGGGTGAGAAGTCTTTAGGAGAAGAAACCAGAAACCCACTTTTAAATAGAAAACCAGTTAAACCTTTACTCCTGTTTAAAAAATGGAGAAGGAGTTTTAACAGTTCAATAGGTGAACCTCTTGATAGATTGTATGAAATGAACTGTTTATATATTGGGTCAATTTACTTGATTCTAACATTTGTCTACAGACAACAAAATTGATAACAATGTACAAAAAAATGTTTTTCTTTTAAATAGTTTTAATTTAATAATTGTTACATTCTTGACCATCCAAAGTGTAAAACAATTTATTTGCTATTCTTTCGCCAGACTTACTATTTTGTGTATTTAAATAAAAACAAACTGCTTATAATAGCCCATTGATTTGTTTTTTCCTTCATCTGTCTCAAGTTCTTTACAAACTGTTGTCTGTATGAAAAGATTTGTGTAGGATGTTGTGCAATTATAGATTGATGGTTGTCGAAAAACAAGAAGCTCCAAGGATTTTCAGATACTTGATTCATTATATGCAAAGAAACCAGAACACCATTAAATGCTACCAATGTGTGGTCTTTTTTTTTTTCTAGTTTTAGTTCAACCATCAATAAATTGAAAATAACATCTTGTGGAAATTAATGATTTATAGTTTAATTCAAACAAAATCTTTTGGGTAACAAAAGGTATCGTATAAAACTGGATTTTATTTTATTTTTATTTTTTTTTAGATTTCCTGTTTGTATTAATAAATCCATTTCTCATTAAATAGAAAAGCAATTAACAACACCCCACTATCACACAGCAGCTGGGGGGGGGGGGCTTTTACATTTGCTGCTTCTTCAAAGATGTGGTTTGGCAAGCTCACTTGCTTCTTTAGGGGGTCCTGTCACAATCTGCTGACTTTCATTGTCATACATCAGTTGAATGGTTTGTCTTTGCCCTAAGTATATACATCGCATTGTCACTCGACACAGCGGTTTCATTTTGCACAGAATTGCTCACCATATGAGGAAAAGGGTGGAAGCCTCATATGGCATTCCATCCACCTAAACTGCTTGAAGGCTCACAAATCCGGTCACTGTCCTCCATCTACTTGTACATCTGTTTGGCAGATTCCTTACTAGTACAATATCCCCTTTCTTGTATATACTCTCTGTTCAGACTCTAGCTCTTGCAGAGGGATCCCTTGACATTTTTCACTTGGAATTCATACTCGTACAGAGCATTAACCAGGGCAGTTGTACCACGGATGCCATCCTTTGGCATAATGTTCTACCAGTAAACTGCTTTCTGGCAGCAATCTGCTTTATGAATCTCTGGGATTGTGCAACAGTGCCATTTCCAGATGGCACATATGCACATCAGAAGCGCAAGCAGACACTACCTCTTGGCAAAAGTTCTAAACCTGCTGTTAAACATATCGTTATCTGTCAAGATAACAATATGTGGGCCCCTCTCAAAAAAGATAGTTAAGACACTGGATCACAATTGCCGAATTTTGTCGCAGAAATCACCAAATGGAAAAACAGGTAGGTCCACAGTCTATTAGATCCAGGAAGTGAGCACCCCTGTAATAGGTGATATCCATCTCTAGTCTCTGCCATATACCTGCTGTCTCTAGATTCCCTTTTCGCCATTAGATCAGTGCCGGATCAATTGACAGACATTCTAGGTAGGATATAACAGCCGATCTCACAGCCTCTTGTAGACGTGGCGTGTGATCTTCCTGACAAAGTAAATTGTTTGTTTTACACTGGGGGGGTGTCCACTGTGTGAGTGTGTGTATTTGCCTCATTTGACTCTGTTTTACCACTACTAGTCACAGTATATACCCCCCCCCCCCTCGTGGCACGGTTTCTGCCTCGTTCTTCATTTTGCTTCCAACCACTTCTGTCCACTTTGTTCCGATTCGTTTTGACAAGTGTAATGTCCACCATTATCTCTCACTCCTTAAAAAAAAACTCCAAGAAGGTTTGCAGCCACCTCCTGATCAGCATCTCACCTGCAGCCTAGGTGTTCACTCTAGCTTTGCCTGTCAATGTATTTGTGAGCCATTGACACACACACACACACACACGCACACGCAGTGAATTTTAAATGTATGGTCTCAACTTCCCAGTGTATAGCCAGGTTTTCTCGCTTTATAATAGCATCTAGTTCCATGAGGTTGATGTGCTGTGTGTCTGATTCTGGCAACAGCCAACATGCCTCTTCAATCACAGACCCATGTGAGTCAAGCAAGACTCCAGTGGCCAAAGAACTGGTGTCAACCTACAAATCAAGTTCTTTGCTATCAGCGCACTACTTGCCTCTATAGGGGTCGCTTTGCCTCACCCTGGTAATAGTCTCTGTCAGCATTCTTTTTAGCGGGGCATCGTTGGTTCGATCTTAACTTTTTCGTCACTGCTGTGTCCACTACAAAGTGCCAAATCAGCATGTGTTTTTTTTATCTTAAACAATACAAACTTGTTTTGTTTGATTCTAACATAGAAGATGAAAGAAAATAAGCAACATTTTTAATGTGCTTCTTTATGAATGGTAAAAATGTAAGAAATGAATAAAAAAATGATTTGTGCAAATTATGGAGAAGGTAGCATGAATTTTGTATAAATTTCTTGCTGAAAGATGCTTCAGGTCAATCAGTTTCGAATGTTAGCAACCAAATGAGAATGATCGCTATTAAAACACACACACAACCATGCACGCACAAACAGGGCCACAGCTACCATACCCCAAATATCTAAATGAAACTTTTTACATTATCTTAGTTATATTGATGTGTTGCTTCCACTCATAAGTGAATGAAATCTGCAAGACCATATTCCCATGTACAATTTGCTGCTTAATATGAAAATATTCTGTTTTATGACAGGTTATGAAAAGTGACTAGATTACAGCAATATGCAGCACATATTTTAGGCCAAACAATATAATTTTTATCTCTTTGGATCGCCCTGTCGGCTCTGGCTGTAGAATACACCGACTACATCTCTGCAGAGGGGTAATACCCCCCCCCTCTCCCAATGGGGCCACCTATTGGCCATGGGTGGCAGCTCGTAAGGCACTAGGACAGAATCATGGTGATTGAGCAGTCATTGATCCGGTGACAGTGTTCAGTGGCAGCACACCACTTTGGCCCTTACTTGGTCTGACGGGCAGTTGGATAGGCTCAATCCAATCAATCAGCTGGCCCCGTCATGCCCTAGCACGTGTATCTTTCTTTTCTCCTGAACGTACTATTCAATCGGCTCTTACAGAACAACCTCCCCCCCCCCCCCCAACCCTTTATCTTATATGTATTAGAAGGTGGGGGCTGAGGGTCAATTGTGTTAAGAGGAAAAGACTTTTTGACCCTGTTAGATTGTTGTGCAATAAAAACCAGAATTTGGCAGAGGCCCAGAATCTTGGTCTTGACATGAGTATACTGGTATTGTATCCCTGTTTCAATAGGTTTCCCTCTTGGTTCATTCCCAACACAAGTTAGACTCCGTGGTAGAGCATAGGACCAATGAAAAATATATGCTTATTATGGCTTCTTCCTTCAAAAAATCCAAAAGATATTTATCAGATCCTGACTCGGAGATTGAAACAGATTATTCAAGATTCATTATTATTGAATCATTAAGAGGAAATCAAATTGCATAAGTTATCACCTTTCCTGATAGAGAAAATCATATCAAATAGGTTGAATCCAAAAAATGTAAAAAAAAAAACAAACTTTGAAATGGTAACTTGCTAGTGGAAGCTGAAACAAAAAAACCATGCGGAAAATTTACTCAAAATGGCTAAATTTCACAACATCAAATGTCGAGCGTATCCACATGAAAAATTAAACACTTCAAAAGGTGTTATAAGAAGCCGCAAACTTTTGTTAGCAACACAAGAAGAAATTGAAAGGGCATTAAAAACATGGTGTAAAGGAATAGAAGAGAATATCTATTTGAAGAAACGATGATGTGATAGAGACCCATACATATATACTAACATTTGAAAAACCCATAATACCAAAAGAAATCAGGATTGGCTATACTATAGAAAGGGTAGAGCAATTTATACCAGCTCCCCTGCAGTGCTTCAAATGTCAAAAATTTGGACACCACAAAGACATTTGCAGAGGATGCCAAGTGTGTGGGAAGTGTGGTGAATGTGATCCAAACCACGCAGAGAATGAATGCAGTAATGTGAAATGTGCTAACTTCCACAAAGAACACCCTGCCTTTTCAAGGACCTGTGATATCTACAAGAGAGAAAAGGAGATAATGTTTGAAAAGCACATGAAAAATATACCTTTTCTAGAATCCAGAAAAATTGTTGAAAGCTATATGGGAATGAAAACCTATGCTAATATAGTACAAAAGGCAAATCAAAAACCCCAGGACGTCACTCCAATAGATAAGTATAAAAAAACTTATAGAAAAAATTTGAATACAAATGAATGGCCAACATTCCAAGAAAATATTAAAAGAATGTATCCAACAGAAATAAAACAAACTGAGTCTTGTATGAAAACAAAATTAAATAATAATGCCAATGAAAATTCTAAGATGACTGAATCCACAAATGAAATGCAAGAAAGATCACTGATCTGACCTCTGGATACTAACAAAGACATAATTGAAAATAAAATAAGATATTTCTATTAAAAAACAAAACGCTATTAAAAAAAAAAATTACACAACCCATCCTGATAAGCACATCAAATGAATTTGAGGAAATGGAGATTGAAAATAAAACTCCACAAACAAGCAAACCTCAAAAAAAAAAAAAAAAAAAAAATCTCACAAATCTCAAATTTAAATGAACAATATAATCCAATGGAATATCAGAGGATCAAGGGTTAATTATTCTGAATTGTTGCTGCTTATAAATAAATTTGAAGAAACTATGGAAATAACAGGATACTAGATTTTATAAAAGCAATTGGAATGTACTGAAAAATATGAGTGGCCAAATACTACTGGATGTCTACGTGTGTGTATACATATATATGTATATATTCTATCAAACTATAGTAAAATCCATTCCAAAAGAGTGTCGGCATTAAATGACTCACTGAGGTTGATATGCCGTAAAACAAAATAACTAACCAACCAACTGGAATTGTCTTCTATAATCTATCGAATAATTGATTCAAATAAGTACTGATCTTAAATGAAGGTAGCAATCAATGACAATCATCTGGCATTAAATTTCAATATTCCATTAGGGATCTTGCCTCATAGACAGCATCACTTATTTTAAATAACAGCTATTGTTCCTATTTCAATATTTTATTTGTATTATAAATGAATTGCATCGAATGATGCTTTTATGCAACTCCTTCTTTATTTATCCCATGCAAGCTGAAATTGACTTGAGTATTCAACGCTGCCATTGAAAATGCTTCCTTCAACTCCTTTCTCTTGAATCTTTTTTAAAACTTTTCATTGCTATCTTGCTGATTAATTCTTGTTGTTGTCTGCATACTTGATAACCTTTCATTTTAGGCCCTTGTTGGTTGTAAAACTTAATATGAAACCTTTAGTTTACAGATCATGTTGTCTTTTGATTAATCACAGACTGGTCAAATTTCTTTTCATACCAGATTAAAAGAGCTTGATATATTTCTACTTCTTGAGATATTGTTATGCTAAGTAGAGGACAGTTATTAAGTGATTTCTATTATTCAGTTAATAATACCCTGTCAGGTTCTTTGTACAGATGACTTTTGAGTAGTCCACTAGTGAACTTCAAGTTACTTCACCATTTGAATAAATTTGTGTATGATCAGATTTTTTTTTTTTTTTTTTTTTTTTTTTCAACAAAGTATGAGTGAAATAGTTAATTTCTATCTAAACTACATAATTTAAAAAAAACCTGTGTCCTAAAGTTGTGCAATTCTTTTAATAAAAATGCTTTATCAACCCTTTTGCAAAGTAAAAGGTTTAAATGATAGTATAATGCTTAAGTTTTTACATAAATTTTCACTTCAATTAGTTAGTGACAGTTTAATTTATGTTAGCAATTAGTGACAATAATTTTGCATATTATGAAGTCATTGACATACATATTTGCCTGAAATACTTTTTAGTATCTGTTGCATAAATTTTCATAAAGTAACATTTTGCTTTAAATATATTTGTTACTAATATCAAGTTTGAACTAAATTTTGTTCTAATTTGATTTTAAAAAATTTCCATTGCTAAAATCACATTTATCTCCCTTTAATTACTGCTAGTCATTGTTACAACTGTTTTTGATAATGAAAGCTAGTTTGATAAAATTTTTTTCTAAAAAGAAAATTTATATTCCTTCAAAAATTATCAAAGATGTCATTCTAGTG
>OZ038512.1:72415631-72563131 GCA_964036315.1 Acanthosepion esculentum
ACTGTCATTTTTTCTTAAAAATATTCTTCAGTGTGAACTGTATAATTATTAAAAGAATGTCCCATCTGTCAGCAGGAAGATTGCACTTAGGAAATGCTCGTGGTAATCATTATACTTTTTCCTCTTCTTTTCTCCCCCCCCCCCTCAACAACAACAACAACAAAAAAAAAGGTCATCATCATACAGACATGCACCAACTGTTGCTCTCAGTATACTTGGGTTTTGCTTTTCTGGGCAACCCCCTACCACATGCAAAGGTTTCTCAGTGGGTTAGTAGTAGTTTTAGAATATGATTGAAATTGTGTCAGGCACATCTGCTCGGGTTGGCCAGTGCCTCTACCTTCTACTTTCTCTCTCTCTCTCTGCCCTCCATGTAGGCCTCATTAGATTTACTGAAGTAAATAAGCATGTGGTGGTGTTGGTGGTTATTCAAGTAGAAGTGTTGTCGGTGGCAGCGGTGGATGAGCTGCTGGCAGTAGGTTGATTTATTTTACCTTCACTCTTGCTGCCTATGACCAGGACATACATGGGGACATACCTTTCTTAATTTCTTTTTAAATGTTTCATTGACCTCATGTAAGTTATATTCTGTTTATTATACATGCAGTAGCTGAAGAAAATCCTTTAAAAATGAAGATGAGAACTCATGTTTTTGAATAAGTGTGTTGTTGTTGTTGTTATATTTGGGTTAGGAATTCACTTAAATAGTCTATGACATTGGATAAAAATTATTTTAATAACTTAGTTTTTGAGATCTTCGTGTGTATATGTAAAATACACACTCACACAGGGATACTGAAAATTACTTGGCCACACTCACTTCCTAAAATTTGGTCATGATATGGTCCCCCTCACACACACAGACTTTTTCTTAAGGCTTCAGGCCAAGAACTTTTCAGCACTTGTGTATTCAGGTAAAATTAGCAGATAACCTTTTATTTCTGAGCTATGGTTTTTTTGGTTATTATTTAGCTATTAAAACTTTCTAGAATATATGAAAACTAATGTTGCCAAAATATTGTAACTGATTTTATTTGCTTGGTTATCAAAGCACACTTGTATTCTTCTGTATACGTCAACTCAACCTATCTTGGTTGTCTATTTTCTAATTTCTTTTTCTTCTACACAGCTGTCTCTACTGCACTGATCAACAGAATTTTTTTATGCACTGATATCTATTTTTCCAGACATTAATATTGCTTACCACTATTTACTGCTTTTTACTAAACATTTTTGTTACACAATTTTATAAATTCTATTTATTTCTTGAGAAATTTAGTCTTACTTGTGTGAACCATAATTTGGCTCTTACATTTTGCCTGTATGAGCAATTAATTTTCCTGTGTCTGAGAAATGAAACCACTACTTAAATTTGTAGGATTCTTATAACCAGAATATATCTTCTAAAATATAACATTTTTGTAATTTGCTTTCCACTTATTTTAAATTTTTTTTGGAATGGGAAAAACTTTGAGTCATTGACTAAAACATTTGTAAAACTGAACACAATTAAGACAGAATGTTTATCTTCATAAATATATTTAAGTTTGCTTCAATAACAGATTCTTGGCATGATTTTGTTTTTGAGTTAAAAAATTGTCCCATTGACAAACAATGGGATAAACAAATATTTAACCAGTTCTCTTATTTTATACTATTTGACAATAGATTTGCTGTTGAAGTAAAAATAGTATGCTGTAATGTTTATAGGCTTCATAAATTTAATAAATTATTGAGTAAAAATAATAAAGCCACATTTCCAGTTTTAACATCTTGTTGCATTCCACATTGACTATGATATTTAAAAAATATAGTCAATCTGTAGTTATAAATAAATAAATAAATAAATACCTATCAAGAATAAAAAGCCAGTGCATTTAAACCTGCTCAATGTTTGTTTATATATCCTTATTGGTCATAATTTGGCTTCTAACAACCGCAAAAGGTTGATGCAAATATGTTCATAATTAGGATTCAGAACTGTGTAAAACTTTAACTTAGAATATTTCAGATTTTTTCATTGTTAATTTTTTTTAATTTCTACACAAATAAAATTTATTGCAGAGGTCATATAAATTAGTATTTTTTGTTCATTTTGTGGCTTTCATATACTATATGAAAGGCAGAGGTGAGCCGTCTCACTCTTCATAGCAAAGTAACTTTTGGCCCACTCCTTCTCTCTCAAAATCTGATCAAATGTCAAAACATTAGAAATTTAGAGGAATCCTTCCTTGTTGGGTCAAGAACTTTTCAGTACTTCCTTGTGTGTAGGCAGAATTCACCAGGAATTTGAGAACATACCTTCCGCATACCATAAATGGGAAATGACTCCGTGTAATGTTATGTGGCATTTTAACATTGTCATTTCTCTTTCAAACTTATCAAGAGCATTAACATGGCAGCTTCCTATCTGACAGGAAATGAAAAGCTACATCATATGTCCCTGCGACACCAGCTGCTGACCATAGCCACTTAGTGAGATTCTTGAAAGTGACCAGGTGAACAGGATAAACTACAGAGTGGCCACAGTGGTGCACACTAAGCTGATGTTGTCTATGATGGCACACCCTAGTGCATATAATCAACTAGGATCATATATGATACCATTTCTTCCTACATGGACTCTGGAAGTCAATCAAGGAGATCATAAGTGGCTGTATGCATTCCAGTAACACTTTGCACCCTTCCACATCCCCCTATAAGTGCGTGACTGAGAATTTTCACAATCATGGGACCTCTCTCATATACATACATATAGCCAATCCCTATTGCAGATGCTCGTTCAGGCACATTTGTGTTTTCTCAACACCCACAGAGCTCACCTGTGGATTATACGGCAACTGTGCTGAGCAGACCTTAGTTACAGTTTCTGGGAGAGAGCGTGTTATCTAACAATGCTAGCACGCTCAAGCCCTCTGTCACGATGACTTGTGGCTTTGTGATAGCACAGCTATTGACGGCACACAAGAGTTCAATTTACCCAATTTCATTCATAAGGCTTGGGTCAACCTGTGGTGTTGTTTTCAGGCACTTTCCAGAGGTGCTGCACATTGGGATTGACCTCGATCCAGTCCAATAACATCAGGAAGTCACCGTACCAACAAATTGCCCATGGTGAGATTCAAACCCTGGTTTCATTGTCAGAAAGCGAATGTTCCAACCACCATATGATAGAGATATATATATATATATATATATATATATATATATATATATATATATATATATATATATATGTTATATTTATGGGTAAAAGTGCTCTGTATCAGATAGAGCATATGTAATAGGGCACCTAGGTCAACACCAAGTGGCAATAGCCTTTCATTCTTCAGGCCATCTTCATTTGAATGCAGATTGTGTTGAAGCATGAAACAGACTGTCGCCACCTGGTGTTGACCTCAGTGACCAATTTTAATGCCCTAAACTACAATGTATGGGACTTTGTGAAGAGGGAAACCAAACAGCAGCTTGTCGATACTAATGACTCATTGAAGACTGTTATGGATGCGATGCCCAGCATGAATGATAACCAACTGATCTGAGAACACAGTCACTTTCAAGGTGTTGACAGTGAAGCTGAAGGCAGTTTTATTGAATAATCTTTTTGAACAGGAGCAAAAAAAAAAAAAGGAAATGTTCAAAATGCTTCTTTTTTTTTTTTTTCTATTGAATATCTTCAATCTCAGATACTAGGTGAACTCTCACACACACACACCTCTCTCTCTCTCTCTCTCTCTCTCTATATATATATATATATATATATATATATATATATATATATATATATATATATATAATGTGTGTATGTGCTGAAAAATTCTTGGCCTGACCTACTTCTCAAAGAATACTGGTTTTTGAGAAGTGATCTGGGCAAAGAACTTTATATCACTGACACACACACACTATATATATATATATATATATATATATATATATGTGTGAGAGATTTCTCTCTGGATTCACTGATCGTTAACCAAGAAGAAAAAATGTCTTTGAAGCATATGCTTCACATATCTTGTACGTGGCATAATATTTCTTTTGACTTTCTATTTATCCATATAACCTAACACAGATCCTACATTTTTAAAAATAACGTTATCAAGTTGCATTGCATGCTTGCTTGCAGCCTTTAATTAGGCTGAGAGGAATCATAACTGTTTGAATAAATATTCATATCTGGTTCATTAATTAGCTGGCTGGTGAATAAGGAAGGATACATAGCAACACATAGAAAAATAACCAGTTTTATGTTTACTCTTTTATCATTTAGAAAACTTGAAATACATTTCCATCCATTTTCAAACCAATTTTATCACAATGCAGTCTTATTTATCAGATGCTCATTGCTAATAATTTAATAAAAATTATACTCTCTTCTTTACAAAACAGGTTATGGATTTTTAGTTATAAGTTTTTGTCTTGATTTAAAAAAGAATTTTTACACCTGCCAATTGGAATTTTTTGAAATAGTCACTAAGGATTACTAAATTTAGTTTTCTAAGCTGTTCATCATGACAACAGGATATTTGGTTAATACTAGTTGTTGATTATTTGGTTAATTTATTTAACAAGTGTTCTGATCATCAGCTAGTTAGCCTTTTTTTTTTTTTTTTCTTTCTTTCTTGTTCATTAAATTCCACAAGCTTTTTAAGCTGCAAACTTTTCTTTGAAACATTTTGCTAATAATTTTTCAAGAGAATATTCTTTTACCATGGCATGTATTTTTAACCTTTAAATAGGCCACCATTAACCCCCCCCCCCCAATCTAATAAAAAAAAAAAGTAATCATCCAGAGAAATTTCTTTTTTACCTGGAAGTTAGGTTAGGCTTAGGATTTTTGGACCACTACTGTTACTCCTCCTCATGCATATACTTCTTTTTTTTTACTATGGATTTCGTTAATCGGACTGACTTCCTCATCTTGGTTGCTTTCCTCACAACGTTTCGGCCGTCTGATCCTCCGGCCTTCTTCAGGTGCATCTCGAACTCGGGAACCGTCGGTCTGGAATTTCGAACCCAACCCTTTATTGTTACGGGGGTACCATGTTCTCGTTCCATTAAGGCCATCGCTGCTGCTACTACTGCTTGACGCCATCGTTGCTGCTGCTGTTGCTTCTATTATCGTTGTCACCGCTCTTGTTTGTCGCTGCCACTGCCTTTGCTCGGGATTGAACTCAGAACATCGGGAGAACTTGCAATCACTGTTCCAACGTCCTAGTCGCCTCGGCCATGTGTCACTGGAAGTCAGTCCGATTAACGAAATCCATAGTGAAAACCCCTCATCCCAAAAATATAGATAATTACTTCTTTTTTTTTATCTTTAAGATCTTTTAGTTTCAAACTAAAACGCAATTTTAAAAGTATACAAAATTAAACATTTAAAAATATTCTGAAGGATTTAAATTGATCTTCTATAGAAACTGAACGTCAGTTTTGATTTTAGTTTTCTCCATATCCAACTTTGATGACCGTTTCTTTTTTTATAAATACATACTTTTAAAAACATTTATAATTTTCATTTTGTATTGTGATGTGATTTAATTAGAACAATTACTTTAAAGGCTGCAAAACAATCTTTTATATATTAATGCCTCACGTTTGTGCCAAAAAAGAAAAAACAAATAGACTTTCAACAGTAGTCTGGTTCTACTTAGAATTATTTCTTTTGTTTCTCTCTAAAGCAAATGGACCTTGCTCTTTTTAATCACTTGCAATCATTTGAGAGAGAGATAAGATAGCTTCAAGAAATAAGGGTTCTTTTTGTATTACTATATTTTTTTTTGTTTATTTACCTAATCTCTTGAGATTTGTGCTTCATGTATTCTATATATTTTAATGAAATGTTGAAATCTACTCTATAATAATTTTTGAGACGTTGTGATATTGTAGAAATGAATTGTTATTTCTAATTGAAAAAAAAAAAGATTTTTAGCTTCACTTTTTTTTCTCTACATTTCTTTTTGCCTTTCCAGACTTAAATGATCAGTTATTTCTGTCGTTATCCTTGCCTGCTGAGATTCACTAATTTACATTTACTTTTTTTCTTTTTTTATAAAATGACATCATCATCTAAACTTAGACTAAAATTTAATTTCAATAATTGTTGTAACCTAGGAAAGGTTACTGAATGGAATAATCGCACGAATGTTGGTAATGAACGATAATACTTAGGACTAGAACAACACATATAAGATTCGCCAGCAGCGTGTAGCAGTAGTGGTCAACTACTAGAAGTGAGTCAAGTGAATTCCACAATGAATCTCAGACCGCAGACTAACACATACCGTATTCACAACTGTATTTATAGGAACGGAGCATACCCATTAACGTTTGTAGGTATGCTACAACAATAATTCACTTTTTTCCTCCATGATATTGCGGGCTCTCCTCAAGCTTCAGATATGGTTTATAAGTTACTGAAAATTATTTTACAATTTAATGCTCTCCTCCTCTTCCTTTGTAATACCGGTTTTCAATGAACATTTCATGTTTATGCTGACCACTATATCCCTTCTTTCATCTTTTATTTTTTTTATATAAATTTAATTCCAAAATTATAACTTTGCAGTTGTAATGGTTTCATGTACAAATATTTTGTATTTTAATTCTACAGTAGTCCAAATAAGACTTTTAAAATAACTATTTTTCTTTTCAGCTGTTGGAAAATTGTGCACTTCAATTTTCTACTTTTTCATTTACTAAAACCCAGTTTGAATATTAAAATAATTTTGGTAATTTACCAGGCTTGAATTGCTGTCAAAACCTATGAAGCATCTATCTTACAAAACAGTCATGCAATATCAAAGCTAACTTCTATTCATTTCTTTAATAAATTATCCTGATTTTTTTTTCTTCAGAAAGCAAGTCATTTGCAAGTAAAAATGAGTTTATTTTTAACTTATTTCCAGCTGCACCAACTTTGCAATGTCAATGGCAACAAGCAAGATTACAATGTTATTTCAATTTTATGAAAAACCTTTTCTTCATTGTATTAAAGTAGAAAAAAATAGTCTCCTTGTTTTAAGGATTTTATACTTATGCAACAGCATTCTAACTAGAGGTAGGTTATGGATGCTTACCTTGTGTATTTAGAATTTTATTTAAAATATATATATATATATGTGATTTTTTTTTAAATCTGTAAGAGGGAAACAAATACTTCATGATTCCTATATTGCATATTCTTAATTTATTACTTGAAACATTATTTTTAGTGGATACCTTTGTTTGAAATAGATGCCCTGTTTTATTGTTTTTTTTTTTTTTAAATTTTAAACAGTATGCATTATATCTATCAGCTTGTGCACTCGAAAAAAAATAACTTAAATGCTCCAGAATGAGTAAAAATTAATTTAAGCAATTAAGAAAGGTTTATTATTTACAATGAACTATTTGAAATAAACTTATAAAATTGAAAGGTTCAAGTCAGTAAATTGTTCAGGCCTGTTTTACTTGACTGCAATTGCTACTGAAACAGTTGAATAAAGATGGCTTTATTTGTATCAAAACACAAACTGGTTATATGTATGTTAATGAGATATTTTACAATTTCTTTTCATTGCTCCTTAGATTGTGTGTGTGTGTGTGTGTGTGTTTTTATATATATATATATATATAGTCAAGAAGAATAACCACATAGTGGTTACTTACTGGCTCTGAACAGCAATAAACATTAACAGAAAAGAATGTTGCATGTCTCTGACTTGTGCAAATCTATGCAGTTTATCAGATAACGTAAATACTTCATACAAGAGATGTCTTTCTTTCTTTCTTTTTCTTTTTGCACACTTTTGGGCCTAAGACAGCAGAAATCCTAATCAATTTTTAACTTTTGTTCTGATTGGGAGTTGCTATAAATGTTTGAGGCGGAAAGAACCTTTCCCTTCTGCTATCAACACTCTAAATTATGTGTGTATATTAATTGCTGAGTTTTTATCAAGATTATCTTTATTATCATTACTAACAGCTCTTAAAATGATTTGGAATTTAAATTAGTCATGTTAAGAACCAAATTACACCATTTGAATGTTTTCTTTTTTTTTAGTAAATATTAGAAACTTCAATTTTATTATCCCTGATTAATAGGAATTTCAAATTTACTCATTTGGATTTTTAAATTGCTACCACTTTTGCTATTTGTTTAAATTGTTACTTGGAGACAGTTAAAGAGGCTCAAATGAATTAAATGCTAACCTGTCTACTTTACATTGAATCATAGCAACCTTTTTTAATACTAAAGGCTGGGTCAGCTATTTTCAGGACATGAGCAGATATTTTACTTCTGATATCATAAGCTAATTATTTACTTGGAAAATGTTTTTAAAGGGAAATATATTTTTGAGAAATTGGTTTAATTTAATTTAAATGTATAGTTGTATATATTGGTAAAAGTTATTTTAATCTAAATTTAATGCAAGACCATTGTAATAAGTTGACATGATAAAATTAAGATGTTAGGAATTGCTTCATCCACACTTATTCATTAGTTTCATCTACAGTGAAATAGTGTTTTTAAGAAGCAGTCACAAAATGTTTGAATCTGTGATGATAGTTTGAATGTTAACTCTTCCCACAACTGAGTGAATTTTCTTCCTCTACTTTTCAGTGAACATTGAACTCAACAGGGTAAACAAGTTTTTGAATTGTTGGCAATAAGTTTAGAGATCCAGTGAAGATTTTGTGCAATGTTTATGGAAGTGACAGGAGGTCTTTAAAGTGCATTTAATGTAAAATGGTAATATGTTTCCTTATAAGGAAACTTTCAGCATTCATTGACTGAGAAACCAGTGCTACTATTGGTTGGAATTTATAAAATCTCTATTAAATCAATCTTTCAAGAAGAAAATAGGTTTCTCAGGCTCACTAGCTGTTATTGCTCTTTGCAGTATTGATGGGGGGGGGGGGTCTTTGACTTTTGTTTTAGGTAATATGGAATGTCAGCATCTTGATTATGTCATTATTTTCTCTTCAGATTATATGTGTCATCCATTTTAGTTGTTTCTACTGTTGAAAGTCCTCAAATAACATGGTTTCTACTATCTGGTATAGTTCTTTGTGATTCTATAATGTTAGTCCATAGATTAGAAAATATTTTTATTCTATATAATCACCAAGTTGAATTGTAAACTGATTTTATGCTATATTTTGGATATGCTTTCAAGATGTGACTTTTGAGGGAATGGAGGTTGCTTTACTTATAGTCTGTTTTTTAATATGGTCATGATTTTTTATTCTTTGGAATTAGCAGCTAAATTCTGTTGAGTTATCATTTTAACTATTTGCCTTTTTTAATCTCTCCTCAAGAAAAATTCTAACTTGTGATTTGTTGCCAATGACAGGAGTCTATTGATCTGTCTATATTTCTGAGATAAGCTATTATGTACACATAGGTACCTCCACGAGATCGCTAAAAAAAGAGCATAGAGATGAAAAAGACGGCAAACTTGACAAAAACAAAATTTTATCGTCTAAATATCTGTTATTATTAAGAGGAAAGATCAAAGTTTATTTTAATTATTTAAAAATTTTTTTCCTATTTAGAACAATCTGAATTTTCATTTAAAAATCCTTGTTTCTCTTTGTATCACCGGAACTAGTAAAATTAATAAAAACAAATTTTTAGCAAGTTTTTTTGTATGACACATTAATTTGGAAAATCTTGCAAAAATAAAAATAATTGTCGGATGTTAATGAAACTTTCAGAAAGTATTCACAGATGATCGAAATTATTATAAATGTTTTCTTTTATTAAAGTCATGGCAGAAATAATTTTTTATATTTATTACCCCCCCCCCCCAAAAAAAAACTAATTTTATGAAAACGCTAGAAATTTGATCGCATCACGTTTAGTGATTACAATAAGCACAAGGCTTTGAGGAATGCAAGTCATGTTTTTTTTTTTTTTTTGTTGTTGTTTTTAATTGGATCCGCCCTACCTGAAAATCAGCTCTGAATTGTAACATACAAAACTCAATAAAACAAATATTATTTAATTTCAAATGCTTTTAGTTTTTATGAATATGGACAATATTTTCTGAAAGTAAAAAAAATTTTCGATGAAAAATGAATTTTTAATACAATTATGTTATTTTTTAATTATTTTACACTTGAGTTAAAATATAAAATTAGTTAAAAACTGCATCAGGTTTTGTAAGTGTCTTTAGGAGATAGATCTTCTTTTAGTGCATTATAAATTGTATTGTTTTGACTAATCAGAAAATCTGCAGTAATTAAGAAATGTAATTTTGTGTTTATAATCGGGCTCTAATTATAAATTACGGAAGACCAACCAGAATACAATTGTGTTATTTGAGTTAAGCATTGTTCTCCGCTGTTAAGGCCTTTACTTTTGCAAAACACGTGTGGAGAAGTTTATTTGATTTTTCAATTTCAACTGAGAAGGGTACCTAAAAGTATCAGTATCATCTTATGAAATTTATATAATCTTATTTTTATATTAATCTCAGTTATGGCAATTTTTCCATAAATGAAATATCAAAATTAATAATAAAATGAATGGAAATACAAATAACACAGTAAAATATAGTAAATATACATAAAATTATAGTATTTTATGTACACTTCTGATAAAATTTCATAAGAAAGGTACCTATAAATTAATTAGATACCTTTCTTATGAAATTTAATCTCATTCATAACAGTCTTATTTTAATTTTTTTATAATATATTTTCCATAAAGCATCGTAAACGTAAAGGTGAAAGCTAAGTACAAAAACAAAAAAATTAGAGTGCTGAAAGTTTTCCTTAAAAATAATGAGGTAAATAATTTGTTCACTTAAATGTAAAATATTTCACTTTTCTCCTTCCGTAGATCAAATTATCCTCACAGAATCCGTCAATATGTCATTCATCACCTGTCAAGTAACGCGAAAGTTTATGACCGGCTGTGTTTTATTTTCAAATTACATCTTTTCGGTGCAGAAGCAAAGTTAAGCTTGGTTCAAAATATTTTAAATAAACATAATTTCTGATTTTCTTAAAATAAGTTTTGAAAATATGATAATTGATATTTAAAAGAATTTCAAACTGAGATTTTCATCCATTTTTATAAAATGGAAAAAAATGGTTGCCATCTGTCAATTTTGCTGAAATTTAACGAAATTTTCGGACGTCTTAGGAATGATTAAAAAAAAATACCCCAAAAATTGATCTTTCCTCTTAATAATAACAAACATTTAGACGATAAAATTTTGTTTTTGTCAAGTTTGGCATCTTTTTCATCATGCTATGCTCTTTTTTTTTTTTTTTTCGATCTCGTGGAGGTACCTATGTACACTATTTATTTGTACACTATTATTCGGACTATTGTCCTCAACTTTGTTGCCATATTTATCACAATGTTTTGGCCATTGTACGCTCTGGCCTTCTTTAGGTGGTTGAAATGTTGAACTGAACCCTTTATTTCGCTTGCTGGGGTAGACTGTTCTAGTTCCACATGCCATGTCTAATGGATGTCAGTTATCAGTTATCTCCTGTTAATTCACCTCTCCAAGTTGTCTACTGCCTTAACCAGGTATTGAAATCACCGTGCCATGTGTCCTTAAAGACACATGGCACAGTGATAAAGGTGTTGGTTAGATCCCGTAACAGGACCCAAAGAGTTGTGAGTGAAATAAAGGGTTCAGTTTGACATTCCAACCACCTGAGGAAGACCAGAGCATACAACAGCCGAAACGTGATAAATATGGCAACAAAGATGAGGACAATAGTCTGAATAATATAAATAGTGAGTCTACTGATGTTTGATGCTACTGTTTACCCTTTAATAAAAGTAGCACAGAATTTTTAATTGGTGATATAAAGAAATTGAGTTTCTTTGTACTTTACTCAGCACACCAAGTGGCTAGTTAATAACTGGCTAGCTGGTGGTTATCTCACACAATAAAGTATTATGAAATATTCTAACCAATCTTGCTCTGTCAAAATAATCATTTTTAGAGAATATCTTTGTCACATTTAATTTCATCTTAGTTTACTTTCAATGTTTGTTTTTCAAGAATGAAAGCAGATTTACTTAGCTTTCTACATTGCCTCTGCTTAATGATTGTAACCTTTTTTCTATTCTAATTGAACAAGATCTTTGTAGTATCACTAAAATGGTCATTTTTGTCCCCACTGATTTCTATGATACAGAAAACTGGTAACTCTAAGTATGAATTCTGAATCTTAGGATTGTAAACTTGATTAGAGCAATTAATAAGTCATCAGTACAGAGTGAGGGTTTGGATTTTGCAATTTATTTATTTATTTTTTTTTTTTTTTGTTTCATGCTAATGGAAACCCTGTCCTAGAAAACCTAACACATTTTAGTAGTCAGAATGTAGATTATTACTATTTTATCATATTTATGAATTTTCAATTAGAGAACAAATTTTTTAAAAGAATTTTCCAGCTATCATAGGCAACTCTTCCTTTCTCGGGAATTGAACAACATAACCTCAGGATAATGCTTCAATCATTAGCTTTCTTTGATAATAGCTCAATCTGTACAATGGCATCCACTTTACGTTTTAATAAGATATCATCAGGTTATAAAAGCTATTTTAATTGGTAATATTTCTCATTCTTTCTTGGCATGTATACTTTTACCGTCCATGAAAGCTCTTTAAGTAAGCTTTATTGGTGTTCAATATAGAATCAGTTTATAAGTATATACACAGCTTTTTAATTGAGTTTTATTAGAAAAAAAAGGAAATTTGAATACATTACTTGCAAAGTACTTCAGTAACTAAAATGCTGTTAAACATTTCCACCAAATAAACAAAATTTTCTCTCTCCAAATTTTTAATGTTATCTTAAAATTTGAAAAAAAATAAAAATTTAGTTAGATTTAACAATTAAAGAAACTTAAATGACTTTATAATTGTATCGCATTTCAATTTTTGTTTTATTCAAATATGTACTTTTGGGGTTTTCCCTGAGCCAGGCCAAAAAGTGTTATTACAGGAAGTGCCTTTCAGGGTTCTTTCAATTCAGGCTTCCTTTGTTGAACTGAAAAAAAAAAAAAAAGAAAAAAAAAATACTCCTTATACACTTTGCTATTTAGACCAGCATACTCATCTTGGTTGCTATACTTAGAATGTTTTGGCCATTGTACTTTCCAGACTTCACGTGTCTGTCTTCATATTCAGTAAGTATCTTGGAACTTTGAACTGAACTCTTTATTCAATCCATGGGGGTAGGCTATTCTCATTCTTCTTTCCATGCTTAGGGGAGATAACTCTTATCACTTAATACTCATCAGTCTTATTCACCTTTGGGCCCCTTGTCTATGTCTTTCATTTGAACCAGACTATGATATTCAGCACTACCAGACCTAGATTGAACTCATCTGTCAGGGAACCAGATGTTTTTTGTTTTTTTTTTCTTTTTCTTTCCATTTTGTTAAAAAAAACTTCTGGTGTTCCTGAGATGAGCATACTTATTGAAATAACAAAGCATAAAATGATAATTTTATCTTAAAAATTTCTACAAAAATACTTAATTTCTCTTCCCAATTACAAAATAATCCAATATGTTGCAATAACAATTAGAAATGAAACCTCAATTCTTTTTCAAAGTTATTCCTGTACTTTAAACTGAAGAAATAAAAAAAAAAAAAAAATAAAAATAATTTCACTTAGTTTATTTATCTATTGTTACTAAACATTATTCTAAAATATGAATGCCATCATGGCCAGTTTTTCACCTGTTTAAAAATCTTGTTTAAAGAGAAGAAAATGAGTACTTTGGAAGTTTAAAAAAATGAATTTAACCTTTCTTGAGTTCTGTTCAAATAAAGGTGACTCCACTGGTCCAATTCTGGAAAATTTCCATTGGCTTCTTATCAAGCCACTCTTCTTAGGATCAGTTACAGATTTTTATCTTAAAGCTGTCAATTACATGAATGCACCCCCCCACACACACTACCACCCACACCAAAGTTATGGAATCACTCTATTATTTTTATTGGTATTTATAGCATTGTCTGATTTTGTTAGTATTCAGTAGTGTGCACTTATCAAAATTTTAAAGTTCAACCAAAATCTGGCTGATTCAAAATTGATTTAAAGCAACTCTTCCTGCAAAAAGAATTAAAAACAAAAAAAAACAAAACAACAAACCATTATAACCAGTTGAAGTTGACCCATCTCAGTTGTTGGTATGTGAAATTGAAAGTGAAAACTTCATTTGTTCTTTTGTAGCAGCTTTTGCTATATTTTTCTTGTAAACTGTCAACATAACTAAAATATTACATTGGATTGAATGGATATGAAAATCATATCCAACCTGTGTAGATCAATCTCATGTGAATAGATTGTATCTAATTTGAAACTATTTTGAAAAGGGAAGGAATGGGTTTTGGTGTTAAAGAAAAAAAATTCTCAGACTTGATAATTGAACTTGGAATCAGGTTAACTTGTGATATTTTTTTGTATTCTTGTAGATAAAACTTTTTTTTTTTTGTATTCTTGTTGGCATTTTACAAAAGGGATCAACATTTGATAATCATTTTTCACATGAGACTTTCTTTCAATTTCCTGTCAGTCTGTTGTTTAATCTTCTATATTTCAGCTTCTTTCCTGTCCTTTTTTTTGTGTCTGACCAAAAATAGTTACATTTATATTTCACTATAAATGTTAAGAACTTATTGCTTAATAAATGTTGACAAGTTGATAGATTTTTCAGTAGCCTTAGTGATGTCTTTTCAATAAGTATGAGCCTATATTATTTATATTTGAAGTTGATTCCTTTTTACCCATTTCAAACTGCTAGTGTCGTTAAATAGGCTCTGATAATGTTTAGCTATTTGTCGTACTCTTTCATACAAAGCTACCAAGGAGGATACAAAAACAGTTTTATTCAAGGGAAAAAAAAACAATCTTTGTCACTAGGCACTGACAAATAGCATGCTCATCTCTTTAAAATATTGGGCTGAGAAATGGGGTGGGTAGATTAAATCTACTTGTTAGCAACTGATAGCTGCTTTCAATATTTGATTAATGTCGATGTTTTTTGGGGGGGGGGGGGCTTATATATCATGAATTTTTTTTTTTGTGAAATTTTTCCATTTGATTGTTTTTACTATATGGGGGTTGTTACTGTTTCTTTTTTTCTTACTACTCATCATTTTAATTAGAATCATTGTAAAAAGAAATTAAATAAAAAAAATTCTAGGTTATGGAAGCATACCAATAGACGGTTACTTTGCTCCTCAGACTCTTTTGTGAATTATTTGGTTGCTTGGAGCTGTTCAATAATCTTCAGAATGAGTGTCCATTAATAATCTTGTATGAATGTAAAATTAAACATTTTTGTTTGCTTTTTCTTAGATCTACAAAAACTTCATTTTAATTGTAAGTTTAACAATCTCTCTCTCTCTCTCTATTCTCTAGAACTTTCTATTCAAATTATATCTACTTTTTCTTTACCTCTTTTTCTGTTTCTTTTGGCAAAATTAGTTATTGATATAGTTGATTTTATTTCAACACTGTCACTCTTCTCCTCTCCATCTTCTTCCATAATATATTTTGCTTTGTCTCTCTCTCTCTCTCTCTCTCCATCCTTTTTTACATTGTTGATATTGGTGTTCTGCTGTGAATGTACTGCTGGCTGGACTCCAAGTTGCCCCATGGAACATCATCACCGCAAAGAATTGGTAGCAGGCTCTCCTCTGTATGCACATATAGAAATGAATGAGAGAGAAACATAGTGAAAGCACTGTGCACATATTGCCTGGCTGTCACTGCTGCTGGTGCCGCTGCCATCATCGTCATTGCCACAAGAGCCGCCTTACCTCCAAGTCCCGATTAATTTTGCTTCTGCAGCCCTCTTCATTCTGTTGTACTTCTGTCTGTCTTTTCAACCTGGCCCCAGCATCTTCTAACCCCCGACAATCATCAACACTTATGTGCTGTTGTCTGCCTCTCAATCTACCATGTCCCGACACAGGAAATACTCAAACCAGGAAAAATTCCCATGTGGGTAGAGAAGCCCAGAAAATGGTATTTAGACACTTTCATTTATTCATTGCTCATTTACTTGCTACTGTTTAACTTTTTTCTTTTTTTTTTTTTCTTAACAATAAGATCGGTACATTGAAAAATAATTTCTGAAATTGTATTCAGAATGCTTTCAGTTGTTCCAGGGAATGATTTTCTACTTTCTGTCATTTGATTTTTATTTATTTAAATTCTAAAACATAAACTAAATTGTATAAGTAAATATTGCTATGGGTTGAGAGATCTTGTTCAAATTAAAGGGTTTTTTTTTGGAAACTTAGGTAAATGAATTTAATTTTTTTTTTTTTTTTTGTGTAATGTCTGGACTTGCATAAGCTCTTTTACATAATTTAGTAGTTATAAAATTGAGGCATTTAAATTATCTAATTTAGTTGCTTAAAATTTCCGGTTTGCTTCCTATTACACTGCTTGTTTGGGTTAAACTTTGGAATGGATTGCAATTAATTTAAAATAATGACTAAAAGATCAAAATTTTCACTCCTCAGTTCAACTAAAATCTATTTCTACAGTTTAGAAAATTGTAGCCATAACTGGATAAGCATGGTATTTCAAAACATTTAAATTATTGGAACTATTAAGATGCTTCTGAGAGAAAAATAATTTCAACTGTCTCCTAAATGACAATTAGAATGGATGTAAAGTTTTTTGTATTTTTGGTGTGTGTGTGTGTGTAGGGGGCCTTTGTTTAATTTTCAGAGTATCATTGAAAAAGAATGTTTTTAACTTTTGTCTTGTTTTCTCTTAGCGTTACTTTTATTTATTCAAGCCATCTGAGATAATGTACTATAATTTAACCATTTATATATGTTTTGAGTAGTTTGCAACCTTTACTCTTTCATATCTTGCTTTTATACAATAAAAGTATTTTAAGGTTATCTTGTTTTGGCAGATTACTTTAGTTTTTAAATGCTATCATCTTGTCAGAACATGAATGATCTTAGTTCTCCAGATTCATTTTTAAAATTTGAATTAGAATAATTGTGGAGTTATTTCTTCAATTTAAAACCATGGAGAAGGCAGTTGTCATTCTAGAGACCTGTCTACCATATTTTATCTGTAGCTGGGTTGGGGAGGCAATGGTGGATTCATGCCTTTCTCACAGGCATTGTGTTATAATAGTTTATCAGATGAAGTATTAAAAAAAAACAATTTTATTGTTTTAAAATGTCACTCGGTTTTTTCTAACATTGGGAGTTAGTCAAGTAGCAATTGTAAATGAGGAAAGTTTTGTGATAAATTGAATTTTTATAGATTCTTGTCTTATTGTTATAAGTTTTTTTGTTTGTTTTTTTTATATACTTCTATCACCATATCTTGTTATTTGATGATAAATCACTATGTAGTCTTAAAACTGTTTAACTTCAGCAATATTTTGATCCTTTACATATTTTGCTATCCTGATAGCCAGTTTATGATTTACCCCCAAACACTGCTTCATATAAGAATTAAGATATTTCTGAACATTTGAGTTTTGTGTAAATGGAATATCTCGGTTATTAAGAGGAATAATCAGGATGAGGAATGTTTTCAAATTAACTTTTATAAAATGTTGTTTGAATATTGAACCTTAACATCAATGTACATAACTAAAATAGATCAAGGACTTTTCTGTTTTTCTACCATTTTTATGTTAAAACATCCATTCACTAACTTTGTAGTGAGACTGAAATTTTGCATTTTTTTAGATTTTAAAATCTGCGAATTCAAAATTTCAGTCTTACTAGAAAGTTAGTTTCATCAAAATAATTGACATATTGAGAATCGCTGGTCTCTTTAAGAGTTCCTCTTCCGAGATGCATTTAATGAATTCATTAATTTGCCATCTACATGTTTTCCCTAGAGGCATTTTAATATTTACTCTCCTTGCCATTTTCTTTTCTGTAGACCTAATTTTCGTAGGCACTCTACTAGCTAGACATTATTTCTATAACCATTCATTATGAATTGGCATTTACACAGGATGGGGGGGGGTTCTTGGCCTATCTCCTTCCTAAATATCAGAATTGTGTGTGTGTGTGTGTGTATATATATATTTCTTGGTTTAGCCAAGAACTTTCAGTGCCTTCTTGATACTTATCTACTATTTGGTGTACTTGTAAAACCTGTAGTAAACTCGAAGTACCCCTTTCTTTTCTCAGATGTCTCTATATTTTATTCATTTAATACAAGGGGGGAAAACTATTTCATTTAAATTAAACTGTTATTTAAAAATTTATTGTAAAGAATTTTCAGCTATTGTTAAAGGTTTGTATTTCTTCCATTGATTTTTACACCTCTTTTTCGTGATATATTTCTGGAAATAAACCAGTTCTGTCAAACTATTTTTATTTACTGAAGTTACTTACAATTAGCCACCTGATTTATTTTTATAGGTTTGTAAATGAAGAGCATAAATCTAGTTTAATCCAAGTTTTAATGACTAGTAACTGAAATAAAAATAATGTATTAGTTCTATGATTTTAATGGTCATAACTTAGTATATAACAATTCTAAGAAGGAACATCTTCAGTTATCATGTATAAATGGTAAGAAATTGACTCCATGTTACCGATTGTGATAGCAGCAAAATCAGTTTCCAGGTTCCGAGAGAGAAAAGATACATATAGATGCGGCTGATGTTAGTAATGGTGTTAGTCCAGCTGTTATATTTACTTCTACAGGACTTTCCGCTTCACTAGTCTTCTTTTTCACTGCCATCATCCAATCTCTCCAATGAAGGAAGATATTTGTTTCATTCCAGCTTGTTAACTGGTGTAGATGATGTTTTTTGATAACAAGTTCCTTAATTTCATAGGTATTATTATTATTATTTATTTATATTTTATTTGACAATTGTGAAACTGTAAATTTTAATGACTACAATGTTATATGGTTCATTTATAAGTACTTGTTGAGTAATCGCAAATTATATGATTTAATAGAAAGTATATTAAAGACAGCATTGCAGTTTTAATAATAACTAAAGGGCAAAAAATATGATTTTAATTTGATTTTGGTAGCATTAAATTTGTGTTTTTTATATGTTAGTTGTGCTAAGATAGATTAATAGATGAAGCAACATCGACAATATTACTTTTGAAAATTGAATTCTTTCAAAGGCAGCTGTGTAAGTAGAAGCTTTAATGAATATAATTAGGAACAACTATCCTTTCTGTAGAAGTTACATGGAGGGATATCACTTTTAAAATAGGATCAATTTTTTTTTTTTTTTTTTTTTAAATGCCAGAATTGGTTTCCAGTAATGTTTAAAATGAATTTTCCATAATATTACAAGACTTATAAATTGACTTTGAAATTTAAGAAATTGTATTCAACATAAATGCACGTATTCTAATGTATCGGTTTTTTGAAAACTACATACATTTAATTATGGAATGAAAACTCTTGACTGATATCTTCTATCAAAATATAACTTTTTTTTTGGGGGGGGGGTTCCAATGTGTGTTTAGAAATTATTTTTTTTTAAATAAGGTTTGTACATAAGCTTTTTTTGCTTTTTTTTTAAACTCCTCAATTATTAATGAACAATTATTATAACAAATCCCAGGCTAAATATTTGTTATTTAATATATACTGACTGGAAATTATATAATTTACAATCAGGAGTGTACCCCCACTCTCCTGTATTTGTTAAGCTTGATGAAAAGGGAAAGTTCACACAAAATTTCTTTAGGCAGCTTCTATTTTTTAGATAAATTTCCTTAAATCATTTGCATAAATCTTGTTAATGTTTTGTATATGTTTCTCTTCTAACAATTTTATGCCAACATATAGTATCTAAAAACATTTAAGCTTTGTCTTTCGCATGTTCTGCAGCTTCAACATTTTCTCTATTTATAAGTTGTACTGGAAAGCAAGCTAATATTTATGTGAATGTCAATGAGAATATAAGATAATGTTAATTCAAGACTTCTATTTTCAACAAGGCATATATATATATATATATATCATTAAATAATTTAGACAAGTTTTTTCTACTTATTTTTTATATATTTTTTTTTTTACATATGAATTTAATAATAGTAATAAAATTCCTTTTTTAGATATATTAATAAACGCTAATAATAAAATTCACTATCTCCCCATATAAAGAATCTTTTAGCATAAAATTGTGCACTCTTAACTGAGTGAATGCCCAAATTACAATAAAATACCAATTATCAAAAAACCTAACAAACCATACAAAAATTAATTCATCCACAAAACAGATTATCTACAAGTAAAATATATATATATATATATATATATATATAACAAACTTTTATTAATAACTTCCTTAATTATGTTGTTGAACAAATAAGGTGTTCTATTAGAAGTTTTAATATAAAGCAAATCGAATATAATACTTCTTCAATTAACCCTAAACATATTAATCTTTTATATTGCAATCAAATACATTTTAATTATAAACAGGAAGAAAATATTCTAAAAAAAGAGATAATATTGATATATCCACCACAGGTCCTAGCAAAAAAAAAATTGAATTAATTCTAATATATCAATTTAATAACACCTCCACACCAACTGTGTTGCAGAAAACCAACATTGTATGTAAATTTAAATATCCCTTGGTAAATTGCATCTCCAACAGAAAAAAATATATATGTTGTTCATACCACTACTACGTTGTCTTGAAGGTTGAGTTTTCATTTGAATGATTCATCTAACATCTCTAAACATTTATAACAGCATGCTAAAATTCTTGTTAATACATACTTTTTTCGTGAAAATAATAATAAACTAAAAATTATTGAAGCTATCTAAATGAAAAAAATTAAAAATCAAGCCTTAATAAAATTATGAATACTGCACAAATGTTTTAAAATGTTTACAATAGTTAAAAATATCTAGGTTTTAACTAATAGTTTTAATTTTTTTTTTTTTAGACTTTTCAATAACTTCATTTGACATTTACATCATAAAATTTTAAAATTATGCATACATAACTTTAGCATTTTTCACTTCACAAGTAAAAATTTAATTTCCAGATGAAAACAATAATTTTGACTTAGAAAAATGAACACAACAATTTTGTCTTTTCTAAGATCCTGATGATGACATTGTGCTAATGTCGAAAGTACTCTGAATAAAATGACTAGGCATCAACATGGTAATTTTCTTTCTTCCTTTACTAAGAAACTTGTCTGTAGTTATGAGAGGATCCTATTAAAAATAAGTAGACAAAACTTGTGTGTGTGTGTGTGTGTGTGTATATGTATAT
Source organism: Acanthosepion esculentum (assembly GCA_964036315.1). Classification (NCBI taxonomy): domain Eukaryota; kingdom Metazoa; phylum Mollusca; class Cephalopoda; order Sepiida; family Sepiidae; genus Acanthosepion; species Acanthosepion esculentum. The sequence goes on from OZ038512.1 coordinate 72,436,875, forward strand.
ATATATATATATATAGAGAGAGAGAGAGGGAAAGAGAGAACAGTTGCTCCTCATATACATCTATTTGTTTTCCTGTAGAGACTATCAGTATTGTTGATTGTCCTATTTTCCATTTGTAGATAATCTTATCACTGTTAACATTGATGTAAATGGAACTCCTGAAAATCAGGTCCCTTAACTCCTTACTGCATTGTCAATGGCCTCTCTGCAAATTGGTACAAGTTATCTTCAGCATTTTTGCTGTCTGTTATTTACTTATATTATCCAGCTAAATTGAAAAATGTTACAAATTTTGTTTCCATTTTTACAAATGTTTCGCTCTTAAATTTTTAGTTTTTCATGTTTCTTTTTCATTAAAATTCAGTTAATGATAAAATTGTTATAACTTTTATATAAAATTGCTTCAAAACTGTAAAAATGTTGGTTTGATTTATAAGAGGGGGATCATTGGAATTTTAAAATCATTGTATTTCAATGTTTGTTAAATAATAAGTTAGCTGCTTTACTAATAGATATTTTATTTATTATATATTTTGTTAAGATTCCCTTTGGAATAATTGTAATTTCTATTTGAAGAAATAGTATTTTAATCCCTTTTATGTAAGAAAACTTACGAGTACAAAGTATTAATGTCATGTATATTTTAAAATGTGTGATCATAATTGAAGGAATAATTTATACCCAAGACAACATGTTCTCTCCTGATCTTTACTTTTAAGTAAAAGCTTTTATTTTTCTTATTAAATTTGAAGGATCATATTGTAAATTGATCAAAATTTGCTTGTATCTATCTCGTAGCAACCCATTGATACAATTTCAAATACTGTCAGGTTTTCTAGCTTTACAGTTGAAAGCAGAGTAAATGGCCAATGTTTAAAGATCGATTAAAGTCCAACATAGTGTATGCTGTTCTTAATTGATTGCTCATTTTCTACATCACAAGCATAACATTTCTTCACTGAGCAAAAGTTAAAATTACTTTTGTACTGTAGCAAAACATTCTTATTCAAATAATTGTATACACTTTAATGTCTGATTTGGTCTTAGAAATTGAAATGACAGCTTTCGTTTGACTGAAAATCACTTTGACTACTTTTAGCATTTGAATTGTCTATTGTATACAGACATAAATGAATTTAGGATTTCTCTATTCTTAAATCGTTCTTTGCAAAGAGACATAAAAGACTTAATGAAAAAAATCATTTAGGATTTGTGCAGTGGCAGCTTTCTTCTGAATTTGATATTTGCCCTCTCCCCTTTATTATATTCTTTAAAACAGAGATAGATAAAATCTTTTTTGTTATGAACTTTTGATGTCATTACACATTCTATTTCAAGAAAATGGTTTTAGTTATTTGATTTTTTTTTTTTTTTCAAATGGGTTTACAATAGACTTAATATAGAATTACAGTCAGAATTCTTTACCCAAGTGCTATCAATATACTTAGCTTGTTGTGTTTTGAGCAAGTCATTTTGTGATAATTCCATTTTTAATTATGGAGAGGATTTTCTTTTAAAATATTTTAAAACATTGAAATTGGGCATTCATTCTTTGGATGTCATGAAATCAATTTGATATGATAGTCTTTTTAAATGTTCCACTTAACTGTAACTTGTTGCCCACTAAGGACATTTTAGACCAGCAATATAATTTTTTTTTTTTTTTTTTTTTTTTTTTTCTCTCTCTCTCTCTCTCTCTCTCTCTCTCTCTCTCTCTCTCTCTCTCTCTCTCTCTCTCTCTCTCTCTCTCTCTCTCTCTCTCTCTCTCTCTCTCTCTCTCTCTCTCTCTCTCTCTCTCTCTCTCTCTCTCTCTCTCTCTCTCTCTCTCTCTCTCTCTCTCTCTCTCTCTCTCTCTCTAAAAAAAAAAAAAATTGTCAAAGAAATTTAATTGAAACCCTCATTTAGCATTGGTTTATAAACTTGACTTTATTGAAGTAGTTAAGCATCTTGGTTTGTTTGAAAGAATCTATCTTGATTAGATAGCATGTCATCTCTTTGCTTTTTTTTTTTTTTTTTTTTTTTTTAATATTGTTGTCCTTTTCAAACTTTAAGTTTAATCCCCAAATATGTTGGATCCACTCCCTCCTTCTAATGTCTAACTGGAGTTAATCAAGTTTATTTTAAGTTTCAGTAAGCATACACTTTTATAAATTTTTATTTACCAATTTCAGTTAAATTGATGTTCAAATTGATGCTTAAATTTGTTCTTTTAGGGGAAAAAAAAAGTCAGTCTGATTCTGTAGATCTTTCTGTATATTTTAAAATGTATTTAAAGAAATAATTCAATGAAAACTTTAAACGTCATTACAATAAGTGTTACTCTATTATTAGTCTTCTGTAATGTTGCTACTATTTTTGTTGTGAAAAATAAATACACTAAAATATTTAAGGAATCTCGAGTCATATGATAAAAGGACAGTGAAAAATAGAATCTCGTATATATCTTTAATGTATGAAAATGTAAATTTTACATTTATGAAAACAGATTCATGGTGTGTCTTTATGAATAATAGATTTTTATCCTTCAAGTAATATTTTTCTTTCACGTTAGTACTTCAGGAATTCATTGTTACTACATTATTGAATATAGTACTTGCCTACTTCTATACATATGTTTTTTTTTTTTTCTAAAAGTAATAACTTCATAAATTTGTAACATGATCCCTTGTTTAAGAGTGAGATTAATTATAGGAATGTGATCATAGATTTAAATAGCTAGAAGTTGAGAGGCCTAATAGTTTTTCAGTTCTGACATGTTTAGTGTTACATACTTTTTGTGAGAAGATGTTAGGAAAATTAATGACAAATTGTAAAATATTGAAATACAAGAACCTGGATGCAAATTTACCATGGATGATCTAGCAATTAAAGCACTTTCTATACACCTTCATTTTAGTAAGTTGCTTTTTCTTTTAGAGTAATATATTTTAAATCATGATCACTCATTACAGTGAACAAATAATGTATTGAGTGTGTTCTTTTGTAAAAGATCCCTTTTATGCTTATATCTTTGAAATTTCTTGATTTCTTCAGTGTATTCTTTGTGGCAATTATTACAAGTGATAATAAATTCCACCTTCAAGTTTTAGCTTATTACTATTTTGTTTTGTTTTAAATCTTTTATTGTTTTAAAAGTAGTTGTAACAAATTTTGTTATGCCTAGATAAATTCTTTTCAATTGTAGTTATGAGAGAGTTGATGGGTAGAATAATCTATTTCAATTCATTGGCTTTGTCAGAATGGTCCATTCTTTTTTTAAAATATTTTACAAGCATTTCCACTATTGAATATGAAGTTATTAGGGTATTGGAGCATAAACGCATTTTCACTGTATTTCTCCTCTTCGTATCAATTCTGGGTGCTCATAAACAGAATCTGATAACTATTCTGCATTTTATTTTAATATAGTGATAATAGAAATTTAAGATCATTTTTATTAGTTGATTTGCAATGGACACTTAGTTTTAGGTCATTGTCAGTGCACTGTAACAAAATATCTAGGAAAGATGTGTTATTTATTTTTGTTTCATCGGTGAATTCTATCATTTGTTTGGCTTTATTTACATGGTCATTTGATGTAGTTTCGCAGGGATATATTAATAGATTATCATCTATATATTGAAAATATGTGAATTGTTTAAATAAAATTTCTTCAATATGGTAATTTCCAAAGTATTTTAAGAAAATACATGCTAGAACCCTACACTGGTATATAATTTTATATATATATATATATATATATAGAGAGAGAGAGAGAGAATCTTGTGTGTATCAATTGTGTAAATTACTGGTTATTGTTTTAACTTTAACAATGACAGATATGAAATTATGAAATTACTTTTTTTTTTCTTTTTTTTTTTACATGATGCTATGCTGTATATCTTTGAGCCACAAGTATCTAAATGCACTAAACATCTATGTTAAATACAGAATTATTAGAGTTGGCTCTATAAAAGCTTTGATTATTGAGAATGTTTCAAATGGCATGTGCTAATCATCATGGTTTTATATTTCTGATGAATAGATCAACACACCTACTTTAAGAAGTGTAGTCACCTAGTGCTACCAGAATCTGCTCTTGGTCCAGTACCTTTCCTTACTCTATTTTTCACAAAATATATTACTACAGTCTCTCCATTCATAGATTTTAATTGAGATTTTATAAACCTTAAATATATGGCTTTTGTTTTTACCTTAAAAATAAAATATTTTGCTTCACATTTAGTTAAGCCCCTTTTAGTGAAAAACAAAAGTATATAATCTTTTAATTTGCATCTCCTCTCTGTACCCACCCCATTGCTCCTTATTTCATATCATGCCCTTTTCTATACATATCCCTACTTGGGTCTGAAATAATGAGAAAAATAAAATTCATACTAAGAATCATTTATCATTTGGAAATGTTTCCATTTTACGTTCAGCATTTGTAACTTTCATTTTCAGGGCAAGTTTATTTGTAATGGAAAAGATAATGGATTTACTTGGAAGACGGATATGCTTTATCATATCTGGATGGTTTGGTAAAAGTAATTTGGCTGCCCGAATAATTAAGTCACTCTCTCAAAATAAGAAAGACAATGTACTGGAAAGGTGTTACATTTTGGCCTTACTTTTAGGGTTATGCATAGATTTTGCTAAATTTTTATTTCATAAATGAAATAGCTTTGCAACTTTGCTAACATTTAGCTGTTACTAGGATCATTCTGAACAAGTAGATTTTCTTAGAGTACTTTTCTCTGTGTGTGTGTGGGCGGGTAAGTAGTTAACTTGTTAGCAACTTACTCTTAAACTGTTATAAAACTGACCTACTCTTAAGTTAATTTCCAAATGAATCCACAATAACAAATGGCTCAACCTCATTACCATAGCTACAAATGCTTCCTTTAATTCTCTTTTGTACTGGTCATCTCTTTGAGATACAGATGTTTGTACATGTCCATTTTGTTTTGAGAGAAACTGAAAAGAATTATGAACATTTTCTTTTTTGTAAATGACCATCAAAAAGTAGTGACAGTATATAACTAGAGTTAGTGACCATCACTCTCTTTGTGAACCAATGTGTTGTTGACACTTGATGTTTCTTTTTATAGTGTCTATTCCCCCCCCTTATGTTCTTGTGTTTTCAATACTTTAATTTGCTTTCACCTTTAGTGTTTATATCTGCTATTGCTTGCTCCTTTTTGGAAACTATGACCAAATGCCCCTCTCAGATTCATTATTGCCAGCACTGATGTAAGATTTCCACATTATGAATCAATGTTTCTTTTCTGTTATTTTCACTCCACACCCCCTACTTTATTCTGATGGCTCTAGCATGCTCAACCCCAAGAATTATGGTGATGGCTATGTGCCTTTTTTCCATTACTCCCCACCCACTTTTTTCCTGCTTAGGTTTCAAAGTTGCACCAATCAATATTTAGAATTTTGCACTGCTAGTTCTCAATATCAAGATAGTGATAGTGTAATTACTACTACTATTCCAGTCACCATCATCAATCTCATTTCTCTTCCTCATTTGTGGTGGTGGTGGCTGCTGCTGCTGCTGCAACTGCTATAGCTACTGTCACTGCTGTTTGGAAAGAACCAACCTTGCAGTTTGTGTGTGTGTTCTTTACCCATCTTATGTGTTTTCCCCTTTGACTCTGCTCAGTTTTCTTTTTGTTTTTTTTTTTGTTTTTTGTTTGTCCCCCCATCTCCCATGTTAATCTACTCTACTAAGGATATCGTCCATTTTCTGTTTGTAAAGCATAAATGAAACCGAATCAATTGTAAGTAGTGCTTATTTTGTCACTTTTATTTCCTTGTGTCTCTTGTATGTTTGCCTTTGGTGCCTCATAATTATTTTCACTCTTCATCATCTACTAGACCCTCAACTTCTCTAGCTTCACCTGCTTTGTTTCATAAAGCTGATTTAAGAGCTCTATACATCAGTAAAAACACATGTGGAAAAGTAGCATTGCCAATTTATAAGAGAAAGGATTGTTTGAAAAGAGTATCTTCATCACAATTTGCCTTTCTCAACCTGTCCTCGCCTCTCTCCTCGATCTTTCCTCGATCTTTCTTGGTATATTTTAAAAGATATTTCTTTGCCATCTGTTTTATTCTCTTCTGGACGTTTATTTTATTTTATTGTTTTTTTTTTTTTGTTTTTTAGGCTGACTTTAGTCACTTGAGCACCCCCCCCCCCCTCTCTCTAGGTTGAAGGTGCTGTCCAGCCAGTTCATTCTTCCAGATCATGTCTCTGGTCTATAATTTTAAACATCTGTTAAACATTGTTTTGCAACTATAAAATCTAGAAATGTATTTGCCTTATTAGATACAAAGTAGAAATATAATCTGTTGGAAGTTTGTCTAGATATTCTCTACACAGGTGTCCACAATGCGTCATGCCTGTGAATCCATATTAGTCACACTGGAGATGACTAATAAGTGGGCCTGTGTGGACTTTTTTTTTTTTTTTCTTTTTCCCATATCGCTATTTCATTTTTCATAATTCCACTATTGGCCATATAGATATTAAATGTTTATAAATCCTATTTGAACATGGAGTAATTTTCTTCTGTTGCTTTCTCCTGTCTGTCTGTCTCTCTTTTTTTTTTTCTTTTTTTTTTTTTGTTGTGTTAATTGTATAAAATATATATTTCCCCAAATAGGAATTTCAAACATTTGAGGTTGGATAACTAATTATTTTATTTTCCTTCCTAAAATTGATTTCTTTGTTTTCTTAATGTCATTTTGCAAAGCGTATTTCTGTTTGTAATATATCATGGCCACTTTGAGTTTTCCTCTAGGAGAATTAGATTCCACAATTGAAAATTGCTCCAATATTAGAGCATTTATTTAAAATTCTATTTTTCTTGTTATATTTTGGATTTGCATCTCTAGAAAACTGTCAGTAAATGATGACTTAAAAAAGCTGTGGTTGAATTAAGTGGTTCAAAAAGAAAACGGGTTATTCCAACTGGTTTTCTCTTTTCAACCTGGCTTTTCCTCTTTCTGTTGTTGATTTTATTCAGCTCCTGTCTACCCACTTTCATTCTTAGCATAATCTTCATATAAACTGTTGAATAATGTTGAATGTGAGTCGCCCACATTCTTTTATTCCTGCATTTCCTCCCTTCTCTTGCAGAAGGGAGTTTATGGCAGTCACAAGTCTTGTCCTTCATAGCACAACCTCAGCTATAGCAGTTTGAGTAAGCTGACTTCATGTGCCGGTAATGCACGCGGGTGTGTACACATGCGTGCGCACACACACACACACACACACACGCGTCTTTGTACTCTTGGCAATCTGTGGTGAACCCCCAGTTATGTATTGTGTGAAACCATGATGCAACTAGTTGGTAACCTCAACTCTCCCACTTTGTACATAATCATTACATGTGATGTGGCTGAAGTGGCCAGCAAAGTGATTTTCAAAACCTGATTTTTAATAATTTACATAAGCCACTTGCCTTTCCACTGAACACTTAAGACTGGTTGGAATTTTTAATGATTTTATAAGATAGTTATGTTAATTAGTTTATTTTTTCTTTCTTCTTTCTCCATAATTATTGATTTAATTTTTTTTTTTTTCTTAATAGATCCATTTCTTGAGTATATAATTAAAATATGAAATTTTATTTGTTATAATAGAATGTGTTGGCACAAAAACATTTTAGAAATTCCTCTTTATACTTTATAGTAGATAGAGTGGAAGTTGTTTATCTTTAGTTTCTTTAAAATAATAAATTTTAGAGTTGAAAACTGTTTTAATTACATTAGATGAGCAATTTGAAATAAATTATGATGAAAGTATATTAAATGTGTAAGCTATCCACAGATGTATATGCATATATGTATCTAAGCTGTTATGAACATAAGGCAAAAATAATTCATTTTATCTGGGTTAATTTTTGAGTCATTTGCTTTTTTGTAGGAATGTTCACAAACTCTTTTGAAGATTTGTATTTAGCTCTGATCCATAATTCTTAGTTTTTGTTTAGTTGGGAATATTAGACATTTTTTGGATAGTATCATAATCTAGCTATGAGTTTGAAATACCTTTTCCTTCACACCATTCAAATAGTAATTGAATAATTTGTCTTAAAGTATTGGGTTGGCCAAGTATTGGGTTGTTCTATGTTTGTAATTATAAATAGCATTAGGAGTGTTTTACTTTTATCTAACTTCATTTGGAAAGATCACTTTTGATTCTAATGTTTCATTTTCAGTGTATGTTTATTTTTTTAAAAATTCTTATTTATTTTTAAAGAAAAGTAAATTTAATCCCAAAATATAATTATGCAATTTGTAGAGAATATGCTGTACAAGGTCTGCTGGAACATATGCAGCTATATTGAATCTCTAGAATAGGTTGCATGACCTTGATGTAACTTGACAGCCAATCAGAAGACCATATTGAACAGACACTCTCTTGCAGAGTTGCTCAGTCAGCGGTAAGATGTCATTGAGTGAGCTTGTGTACTCTGTGACCACCACATTTACAGTGGCAGCATGAGTAAACTCTTTACATTGCAGGCAAGCTTTGTTTTTATATATATATATATATATACACATACACTAAAGCCTGACACAACCTAGTTTTGTTAGGTTCCCCACTCCACTCTCCCTATTTGGTTACCTGTGTGTGGCTTTTGGCTTTTCCAAAATGGAAGACAATGAAGTAACTGATAGCAATTCTAAAACTCCTTTCTTGAAAAGTAGTAGGGAAACTAGGATTGTGTATTTGTAATAAACTAAAGTAGGGTAGTTTTTCTTTTTTTTTTTTTTTTCTTTTCTTTCATGAACGTAAAATGGTTGGATAATTTCTGGATAGGATTTGTACATAATAGAATAAGTTGGATGTAATTTGCAATGTTTCATGCTGATTCATTGTGTTGACTAGTTGTTTCATAGTGTTCAGGATATTTAGAATAATGTATAAATAGGAGACATAATCAACATACTCAAGATATCAACAATAGGTTTTGAAATCAATTTGCATCCACTTGTTTATGTTAGTCACTTTGATGTGTGGTTTCCATATAAGTTAAGAGGGAAAAGTATTAGACTATTTATAATGGCTGGCAATATTTTCCACTCAATATGTCCCAAGATATTGTCAAGTAAATGGAATTAATCGCTAAACATACCAAAGTTACTGGAATTGAAGGGAGTCCTTTACTGTTTTTTCTTTCCAGAGAACCAAATAATTAATTTGAATAAGTGCTATTTTCAATTCAGAAGTAAAAATCAATGAAAAGTGTTTGGAATGAAGGGAAACAACTTAATATTTCATCAGGATAACAACAGAGACCCTCTTGGTGATTAGGCAAACATTTCAGGTTGAATGTGAAGTTTTTACCTTTCAGATAGCCATTAATTCAATCTTTATAGAATTCTCCTAAAATTCAAATTCTTTTGTTCATTTGAACCAGTTCTTAAAATGGCAAAAGGCAGATAGAGCTCTCATCTTGATGAGATCTTTGATGGAATTAGGAAAGAAAATTGAATTTTCACTTGAATATCCTTTATACGTTGTAAAACATTGTAATTTAGGGAAAATCATGGAAGCTAGGAAAGACATAGAAATTAATTGAATTCATTAATAAATTTAAAGAGGATCAGGTAAGACAAATGAGACATTTAAAAATTTGTCATCTATATGAAAACATAGATGACTGTAAATTTTGAAATGCCTTATTTGTCTTACAAACTTTTGTGGGTTTTCTTTTGTAACCAGTAAATAGCTGACAATGAGTCTTCCACAAATATCAGATGAATTAAAATAGGAATTAGAATTGTTGCTTTATCTCCCCAACTTTTTTCTTTTTCAAATTGATTATTTTCATATTTTAGCACTTAAATTTAATAACTATTTTTGTTTTTTCACAAGAAAAAATATTAATTAATTTAATTAATCCTTCATAAAAGTATTAATGTTTTCAATGATAGCTTTATTCCTAATTATATTACTGAATTGTATAATTAGGTTTTAACAAAGTTTTCTCTTTTGTTCTCTCTCCTGTGTTTTTATAAAAATTCATAATCACTTTTATAAACTTTTATAAACTAAATTAGATAGTTTTACAAAGCAGGTTTCTGAATTTATTTTATGTATTCAAAATAAATTCTGTATCTGTCTATATTTCTGAGACGAGGTACTATGTACACTATTTACATTATTCGGACTATTGTCCTCATCTTTGTCGCCATATTTATTACAACTTTTCTGCCTTTCAGTATCTGTCTATATTTCTGAGACGAGGTATTATGTACACTATTTACATTATTCGGACTATTGTTGCCATATTTATCACAACGTTTTGGCTGTTGTATGCTCAGCCTTCTTCAGGTGGTTGGAATGTTGAACTGAACGCTTTTTTTTTTCACTTGCTGAGGGTAGACTGTTCTCGTTCCACATGCCCTGTCAGTTATCAGTTATCTCCTGTTAATTCCCCTCACGAAGTTCACCACCGCCTTAACAAGATATTGAACTCACACTCTTTGGGTCCTGTCACTGGGTCTAACTAATGCCTTTATCCACTGTGCCATGTGTCCTTGAGGACATCTGTGTATGAATTTCTGGGTATTATAAACCAATGTCTTCAGCAACCACTTTTTACCAATGCTCATATTGGAGAGGGGAATTAACAGGAGATAACTGATAACTGACATTCATTAGACTGGGCACGTGGAATGAGGACAGTCTACTCCAGCAAGCAAAATAAAGGGTTCAGTTCAACATTCCAACCACCTGAAGAAGGCCAGAGCGTACAACAGCCGAAACGTTGTGATAAATATGGCGGCAAAACTAAAGATGAGGATAATAGTCCGAATAATGTAAATAGTGAAAATAAATTCTCTATTCGGGTTTATGTAAATCTTTACTTAAAATTAAAATGGTAAGCAGATAAGTTATTTTCACAGCAGTCAGCTTCGGTTGCTTTAAAAGTAGTTATTTTATTTATATCACTCTTTTAAAACAGGATTATTTTGATAATTCTCTAGTTTAATAATTTTATATCATAAATCCCTGGAAGTTGGTTGATATCTATTTTGGAGGTTTCATTTTCAAATTGATTGGCATAATTTGCCATTGCTTATTGATAATCAAGTTGAATTTCGAATTTGACAAAGAAATAGACAATTATGTTTTAGTATGTATAATTTCCCTCATTTCATAAGATGGAATTCTGAGGAAAACTTTATCTGACATATGACCTGTAGAATATGTCAATTTTTTATTGTTTTTTTGTTTGTTTTTTTAAATAAAAATCCCATTTATATATATATATATATATATATATATATATATATATATATATATATATATAAAATGTGTACTACCTAATTTATAGTAATTTGAATAAACTGCTAGTGATATATGAATATGAAAGTCATTTAATTTTTATAGTAATTGTTTTAGTAAATTGTTCATTATTAAAATATTTAATTACAATATATTAAATTAAGATAACTTTTTGCTGCTTCTCACCACACATGCATAGATAAATAAGACTGCTCCTACTCTCATCACTCTTCTGCTACCTCTCTCCTCTTTTGTATATGAAAAAGAGGCTAACAATTATATATATCTTATGCAAGTTTTAATGTTGTGGTTGATTACACAGCATTGTGATTTAAAAAAAGAAAAGATGTCTTCTGGAAAGCATAGTCACTACTTAACATTTATGGTTAATTGTTAATGTATGAGTAAATATAACACTTGCAAGGATTTTCTTTTTTTTGTCTCTTAAAATCTTTTCTGTTGAATTATTGCATAATAGGAATCCACCTAACTTCTCTTTACATGTCTCTTAATAGATGAGAATTTTGCTCTGTTAGTTTGTTTCTATAGAGATGAGAAATGGATGATTTTTTTTCTCCATCTATTTTGTGTTCAGTGTGATTTCTGCTCTTGTTTGGGAAATTCTAAGATGGCAGCAGCATGAACTAATTTTGCTAAAATAGACTATTTTTATCTCTTGTCAGTGAAAGATTTCTCTGCAGACATTTTTATTTTTATTTTTTAACATGAATCTGAAGTAAGTTTTGTATTTAAATCTTTGCATCATATCTTCCTCACTCCCAATAAACAAATGAAGCTTCACAAGTGTTGTTGATAATGACGTAAAGAAGAAGAAGAAAAAAAATTCTATAGAATCCATTCAATATATACTGTTGAAAAGTGAGACCTGATTATAAGTCTAGCATTACCAGTTTATGGTTTATTTTCTTAATCATGTTTTCTATACTGATTCCCCATTGGATATTGTTGTTTTCTGTTATACTGATTGGAGTCCTTTTGCTCTACTTTAAATGTTCACTTTCTTTGTTTCTTTTATGTTATAAACTTGGATAGTGTAAGATCTTCGATGATAGGTTTTCACTGCTTGCATCCCCCTCCTGCCCCACCCACAAAAAAAAGGAAAAATAGTTTTTACAATTTCTGTTTAATGTTTTTATTGAATATTTAGTTTCAGAAATGGATTTCCCACCCCCCTCTCCACATAATTTTTAAGCATTATTATTCTGTATACATAAGCCTCAGATTTAAAATTGAGATTTTCTTTACTAGAAAATTATTTTACACTTTGAAATCCATTATGTATAATATATTTGTATTTTAATGTTTGACATTGTGTAAAAGGATTTTTACCAGAGTTATCTGTATAAGTTTACCCACCTGGGAATGTGCGTGTTTAGATAAATGTAACAATTGACTGTACAACAGAGAAAATTCCTACTTATCAGTGTTTGTAGACGCTAGATCTTTGAATGTGCAATTGGTAATCGATCATGTAGGAGACGAATAACAATTATCTTTTTTACTGTCAACAATTTTCTTTCCTTGTCCTATTTCCAAAGTCACTGAAAACTTTCGAAACTACTTAATTAGCAATTGATTTATTTTCAATGCTTCTACAATAAATCATTGAAAACTCTATTTGTTTTAAAGAGGCAAATAAAGACATTGTCTTTTTGTATGTTTTGTGAGTTGTTTCTAAACACACCACCAGATTCATCTACAAGAGACAAATTAAAACGTCAGACAGCAATAAATAAAATTCTTCTGATCACAAATGTCTTGATTTGACTTTTATTTTTAAGGGCTAAAAACAATTTTCTTGAATGAGATAATTTTTCAGTAAAATTTTACATTTATTTCTGACACATTATTTTCAAAAGTTATTTCTATATTTACTAAAGTGTTCTAGTATAAAAAGAAAAGTAGGAAAATGTTTATTTCTCCAATCTTTTGTTTATAAAAAACATCTATTTTGAAAATGAAGCATGTTAGCAGCTTTCAAGCAAGTTTTATATAAAAAGAAGCATACCTCTTCTTTAAGATCTAGAATCTTTTGCTATTTTGAGTAGTATTGACTAAAGAGTGAAATAGATATCTTATTTTCTGAAGCAATGACTTGTCTCTCTCTAATTATCATCCTACCTTAAAAAAAAACAAAAAAGACTTAATAATTGGTGTTTACTTTGAATGACAAAATATGGAGATTTGCTTTTTTTTTTTATTTGTGTATATTGTTGGATGAGATTTCTAAACCATAAAATAATGCCTCTTAGTTTTGTTTCGAAGCTGAAGTAACAGTCCATGTCTCTCTTTATCAGTTTGAGATTTGGAATAGTTTTTCTTTTTATGTCTTTGCAGTTATCATTTTTATTGTTACCAAGAGTAGTCAAAGATTATTCTTCAAGAGATTTCTTGTTCAAAATGGTGTCCTATGAAGTTTTCCCTTGCCTTCTTAATTTTAAATCAATGAATAAATTCTTTGGCAGAATAATGGCACTATACTTTATGGGGCAGAGAGTTTGACACTGTTTTCTCAAAATAAAGGACCCTGTTTTGCAAATCCTTTTGTAGTAATTGCATGCCCAAATTTTACTCTGAAACTTTAAATTATGTGAATGCTTGTCATGTTTTTAAGATCTAAAAAAAAAAAACCACATGTGGCTCTGTTTTATAGATATATTTTTTTTAACATAATGTTCATCCTATAGAAGGCCCAAGAATCATTCAAGGTAGATAAATACTGAAAGCAGTTGGTATATCAGGAGTAAGAGTAAGGGGCATAGTTTATGCAGGAAACCATTAACCCTAGACTAAGTTAGGATTGTAGAGTGGTTGGGAAAAGAGATTCTGTTCCATAAAGCAACAGTTCTTGGAAAGAAATTATCAGTCAAACTTACTCTTTGCTTAAAGAATACAAAGGGAATGAAAGTGGTTCAACTTGATGTACATCGTAGGTTGGGTCTTTGCTAGAAGGATTAGAGTTTGGGGAACTGAGGAATGTAGCTTTTTGGATATTTTCCATGAAAATAGCAACAGGCTTGCAACATTTTATATGGGGGGGGGGAGAAGGGGTTGTAAGTTGAAAAACAATTCATCACCCACAAGGCCACAGACACTTTTGAACTTTATCAAGACTGAAAAGTGAAGACTGTGCAGCACTAGCGTAGATATGGCAGTAGTACTTCGTTTCTGGCTCTTGTAAAGGTAGAGCATAGCAGGAAGACTCAGGTACTTACTGGAGTGGTACATAGAACTGACCATTTTTCTAGCATCTTTAGCGATGGATGATATATACGATTTCCTCTTGAGGTCTGGAGTGTGCTTAGGTCCCAATAGGCATTCAAGACAAGGGATCTACTTGAGAGAACACCTGTTCATTGAGATAGATGAAAATTAGGGACTTAGTGATGAGGTATTGAATGTGACCAGCCAGTTTCAAAGCTCCCATTGAGTTGGTTGTTAGGTCAGTTGAAAGATCAGCTGCCAGGCTCTGGTCATCTATATTTTTGGAGGTGCACCCATATACCATTGTATCATCTGCATAAGATATTCACAAGAGATTAGAGTATGCTCTTTCGTAGATCATTAATATAAAGCAGGAAGAGGATTGGACCAAGAAGCAAACCTTGGATGAAGCCTGCATTGTTCTCAGGGACCTCTGAGTACTGACCCATTTAACAACCATCTTCATGAGCCTATCTGAGTGGAAGGACTTTGATAATTGAGAAAACTCTTACAGGGATTTCATGACTGGAAAGCTTGGGCAGCAATTCCTATGCCACACCTTGTCAAAGGTTTACAATATGTTTAATGTGATTGCCATTATGATGTGTCTATTGTCTAATGACAGGATATCAGCAGTGGACTAAGCAGATTGAAATCTTTGTCACTCCAGATGTTGTCCCCGTTGAGACACTCAACAACTTTCTTCTTGATTCAAAGAATTTGCTAATGACAGTGAGGAGGCTGATGGGTTGATATTGAGATGGGAATGAGCACTCACCCCTTTTCTTGAAAACTGGGAATGTTCTTGGCATCTTCCATAGCCTTGGGAAGGATTTCTTCTTTAGGCAGTAGTTGAACAATTTTGCTAAGATTGGAGACAATTCAGTGCTTAAGAACTGCTAGAACTTTATCTGGACCTGTAACTTAGGGCCATTCATGATAGTAGGAACTGACACTTGGCCTCTGTTGAAAATTGTTAGAGATTTTTCATAACTCATGGGATCCAACTCTTTTTGCTTTCAACCTTGGCTTAGAGAACTTGAGCATAGATGCACTTTGCATTTCCAAGAAATCTCTTGCAATGATTGCAGCTAGTTCTGAATTCACTGTTACCTGTGGTATTGTAATTGTAGCACATTCTGGATGGAACCGGGGTTGGGTTTTTTTCCCCTCTTTGTGTTTATATTTATCCGTATATTTTTTCTGGTGTGTAAAACTTTCGATGACCGAAAAGATCCATTAAGAAATGAGGGTGGCAGCTCTGGAGACTCTGTATTTGAAGAATACTAAGAGAGAAGATTCAGCTATGTAAGATCTGAAACTATCCCAGTCATCTTTGGCATATTGAAAAATCATCTTATGGAACAGCACATTAGACAGAAGCTTTTTGGTTTGGCATAAACTTTAACACTGACCAGTGAATGGTCTGAAGTGCCCAGAGGAGGTAACACTTCAGCAGAGCATTTTTCAGGGTGGGATGTGATGAAGTCTAGGGAGTTTGTGTGATGTCCTTGTACTCAATAAAATGAACACTCTGTATTTCATTGAAATTACCTTTCAGTTGGATAATTGTTTATATTGTATGTTTTTTTCTCTCTCTCACACACATATATATATATATAAAAGTTTTCTTGTGATACATTTTGTCCTTTAGGACATCATTTTCTCAGAATATTGTTTTTGATATGGAAATATATAATCTCATACTAAGAATGAATAATGATGTAAAACATTTTAATAAAAATTGCTGGAAACTTTGGCATTTACTTAATATAGATGAAGTTTTCTTACTACTGCTGTTGAAAGTAGAAACAATCGTGACATAGTTCAGTAATTTACTAAATTGGTTGGATAAATTAAAATTTGCTATCTAGGAGTTATGTGATTGTGTATCCTCATTGTTGTGATGAAGGATAGTCACTTTCCATTTTTTTTTTTTTTTTTTTACTTGAGATTCTAGTCTTTTTACTAAAGTTTTGATCAAGATTTCATCTTTAGCATTTTAATTTGATAGCAGAACTTTGACAGATTTAGTATTGTTATCCACATGTTTTTACAATGGAGTTAACAAATGGTGTTGATGAAAATGAGAAGACATCATATTGTCTTTCATCATTTGTATATCCATTTTCACCATATTTTATTTATATACTTTATGAGGGTTATTTATATTTCTCAGTTGGGAACCTGATAACTGGCTATCAGTTTGTTGTTTAAGTATTAAAATTGGGTGCACTTGATTAAATATTGGTTATGAATATTTGGACAGCATGCCAGTGCAAGAACTTTGAATCTACAAGTTGATTAAACTTTATGCAAAAGCACAAGTGTGTGTGTGTGTGTATATATATATATATATATATATATATATATATATATACTCAGCCTTGAAAAACAATTTTCATGTGGGTATTATCTGTCTACTAATTTCAAATATTTTTACTGTCTTTACATACATAAAATCTTGACATGTAAGTTTGTTTGTTTTTGTTTTTTTTAATAGCTGATTAGTTTCCTAGAATTAAATTCTGCTGCTTTTTCCTCATACCATTTCTTATATTTATCTTATTTTATTCACTGGTCAGATTATCAAGAATAGAAATGATTTTCACCTCTGAACCTATTTATTCAAGGAGTAAAGTAGATTATTTACTTGTTTCTAAGATTTAAATTGTATAGTTATCACCTCCTTTCATAATTTTATTTCTTATTTTTAATTTCAGTTGTACACTCTGAAATCATTTGTAGGGAATATGAGAAAAAGTATTAACTTTATTTTCTATCACCTGAATGTGCTTGATCAAGATAAGTTGAAAAATCTAAACATTTGTTGATATGTCCAGGTGCATCATCAAATAATGTTTGAAGGTGGAAAACATTCAACTTCAAATAGTGAAAAATTTCTATGCCAAGTTTTGAAGTAGTAGTCACTATTAAATGTTTTAGAAGAATGTTCTTTACTATAGAACATGTTCTTTACTTCAGACTAAGTCATAATGCAACTGACAGCCAGAACTGGAGACCTATTTCAAATCTCTGCATTCCACTATGACTTGACCTTAAGTAAAGAACACCATGCCTAAGAATTGTCTATTCATAATTGTATATTACTAAATTTATTTGCATAGTTTTCTTGAAAAAATTTAATCACTGATTCTTGTGTAAGAATCTAGATCCCTTAGCTGTTAAGTTCACATTATCCTATTTTTTCTTTTTTTTTCCTTTTTTTTTATTAAGTCAAAAATTAAGATTCTTTTCAAGTATTTTAAGCATAAAATTCTCTTTTGAGAGAGTTGCTTTGGAAAAGGATATAAAAACAGGATGCTAGTCAGATTTTGCGAAGTGGGTTGAGCCAAGATCTTTCCAACATATATCAAGAACAATTTTAGAGTAAAGAAGTATGGAACTTTTTCCACTGTCATACTTCTTTCTCTCTCACACACACACACACACACACACACACACACACACACATAATTTATTAAAAAGTAAAAAGTGGGGAATCTGTTCAAGAGTAGAAATAATTTAAAGAATTGTTTTCTATTTAAAAAAAATGTAACTTTAACCAAGTTTTATCCTATATTTAATGATTATTTGCTTTTGTAACCCAAAGTATTTTTCTTATGAGATTTCTTTAGTTAACTTTTGTGTTTAATTGACCCCTTGATGGACTGTCTTTATTCAACTGGCTAAATTAGAATAAATTGAAAATACAACTATGTTAAAATCAGTGTTAATTGAAGAATGTTTAACCTGGATTTGTCATGAAGCTTTTAATAACTGATACTCTGTGAGTTGGATGCAAGCTGGAAATTCTGAGCAAATTATATTAAAAAGTTAACTAGTTTCTTTGATAATTAAAATTACCATGACATCTTTTAAAACACTTTATTTCTAACAAACACTGTTGCATTTCATTTAAACATATTTAAATTAAATAAATTTATTCATTAAAATTCTTAAAATCAATTCGAAATATCATTTTAAAAAAAAAACCTGATTGTTGTTGATTAAAGGTTTTGAGGCTTTGGTTCCCATATTGTATATCTTTGTGTGGTAAGATGTCATGAAAGTATTCTTATATTTGTCCTGATGCTTTTGTTTGTATTTATACGCACATAAAAAATAGAATGACTTCTACTTTCTTTATTAATTTTCTTTTTTCTTTTTCTTTTTTTTTTTTTTTTTTTAATTATTTTATGCAAAATTGATTGGGATGCAGTAAGTAACTTATTCTAATATTTGCCTTTCACATATTGTGCATTTTATTATCTTATTTCTTAAATCCATTCTCCTTTTAACTTGTCTTTGTAATGCTGACCTCTGGTCAGTTCACTGATAAAATCTTTAATCATATTAGCTAACAAAAAAAAGAAAACAAAAAAAACACTATGCACATAAGACTTTAGAAAGGGGGGGAATCCAAAGTTTTTTTTTTTTTTATTTTATTAAAGAAGAAAAAAAAAATCACACTTCAACCAGAAATCATCCGTAAAACATTTATGGCCAAAAGAAGAGAAAGAAAAATCACAATGAAGAATGGAGTTCCTAAGCAAGCCAAAGGGAAGGATAAAAGTCGCTCACATATCTGTGTTACTGCATTTCACAAACCATTTTCAGCTTTAATGTTAAATTCTTAACTGCTTTCTTCCTGGAGAGAGAGAGGGGAGAAAGCAAGGCAAAGGATCTTTGCCCAATTCCAACAGCATGGCAGTATTCCCATTGTACATTCACCCACTCATTGACTGCAAAATGTCTGAGCCCTCTGTGTCTCCAGAGCCAGAACTTAGCATGTAAGTGAGCTCCTCTCTCTCTTTCTCTCTTGAAGTGCCACTATTGTTATCTATGTATGTGCATCTCTCTCTCTCACTCTCATATACACACTCTTCATTGTCCATTCTGGTAAGCATTCTCTTGATCTTTCATTGCAGAAAATGATTTTATAATTCCTAAAGTAAAAAAAAAAAAAAACCCAATAAACAACAACAAAAAAACTTCAGCCTTGTAGAAGCTGATTCTGAAATTTCTATTTTGAACAAAATAGAATTTAATAGTGAAAATTTAACATTGAAAAAACAATTAGTATTATTTAAATCTTTTTTGTGGTATAAATTTTGATGTCATTTATCTGACATTTTCTGGCTGTGCAAATTGTGACATCAGTAAATCTCATAAATTATCATATATCCTGTGTCTATATTGTTATTGGTTTATTTTATGATTATCTGTTCCTACTGTCAATTCAGCATCACTTTCTACAATATTGAAAAAAAAAGAAAAAAAGATGTTCATAAAGTTTAGGAGTTACTCCCTTTATAAGAATGACCAGCACTCCTTTGTAGTTTGTCCTCCTTTTTTTCTGGCTGCTTTGCTATCATCTCTGGTGGTGTTTGTTCTGCTGCTTCAGTTTAAACATTGACCATTCAGTAGTAGTATTTTTATTTATTTTGAAATGTGTTCATTTTTTTTAATGTTTATTAGATTTTCTCTTTCAGTCTTCAGAAAAAGAAAACAAAAACAACTTGTCTACATTTATTTTATTGCTGACTTCAGCTGATAGTATTTTATCATTGGTATCTCAAATAGAAAAACAAATGACCAAGTTCCTCACTATTATTCTGTTCTCTTTATATTAGAAGGAATGCTTTACTGGATTATCTGGGTAGTACAAGGAATATGAAATTAATATCTATTAAATTCTTGGCTTTTTCCACTTACTTTGCATTCTTGTAAATGACTACCCATCATGAAATTCTACATCTGATGTTTGTTTGTTTTTTTGTTTTAATACGAATTCTCATCTTGTATCTTATGCACACACATGTAGAGCTATAAAAATGTTTTGTACAACTTGTAATATTTGAATAATAAGCTTCCAATCAATTTTATCTTGGGCTCATGAATCAAAAATCTCTACAAGAATGTTAAAACTGCTTTTGCACTAGCCATTCTCTCACATTTGAACTGTTGTAATATGTACTTTGATTTTGTTTAAAAGCAATTAGTGATTACTTGGAATTTTCATAACCAGTAATGATAACTTTAGATGAAGAGAAAATGTTTTTTGAAAAATAACACAAAAGCCATTCTTTTCATGTTTATACTAACCAGATTGTATAAAAATTCTGATTCCCAGCTCTACTTGTTCATGGAATTAATGAGGAAATGTATAAACTGAGTTAAAAAATATTTGTAAAATAGTTAAAACTTTTAGATGCCCATGTTTTTTTTCTTTTCTTTTCTTTGTTTTGTTTTGTTTTTCTTTCTTTCCTTACCAAATAAACACTAGAGAAAGATAAACAATATATTTTTAAGATAGGTCAGAAATATATAACGACTGTGCTTGGTTTCTTGCAATGGGTTACTGAAGCATTCTTGGAACAAGACTAACTACAATCTATGGTGACTAAAACATTTCCACTTATGCGTTTAGCCATTTATTGGCTTTGTTGTTGTGAAAGGATCTTGGGTAAAAGAAAAGAATATTCTTTATTTACGAATTCTAACTTAATATTGATAAGATGTGATGATTGGAAGCAATTCAAATCTATTAATATTGACAGCAATTATCAAGAAATAATGGAAATGAGATTGAGCTCACTGTGCAAGCTATTACATGTAGTCATTGCCAAATAGAGAGACAAGTAATAATTCAGTTTTGTCAGTTGTATTTGTCAGATTAGATTTTAAATTCATTGGTCTCAAAAATTTATACTGAAATATGTCCGACTGAATGTCGGAATAAATGAAATACTGATATCACCCATGTTGCCACTTGTAAGGCCACCCTTATTAGTTTGCTGTATGTGTAGATCACAACTGACAACACTCTAGGTATTACTACTACTACTACTACTAATATTATTGGTGTTTTGTTTATTCTACTGTTAAGTCTAATGTCTGAAAGTCTGTCTCTATTCAGCCACTCTTGAGATTTGCATTATCAAATCTTAATTGACAGATTGAGTAACTGTCATGCAACTCATCTAAAATCCAAAGCTATTTTCCATTTCTTGCAAAACCTGAATTTGTCTCTCACTTGGGAGTCAAAAAATTGGTTCATTATTTTTCTTAGCTTGCTTTCCTATTAAGACAGTGAATTGACTTTGCAAATATATTTAATTATTAAAAAAAGAAATTTTTAATGATCATTATCTAGCATTTACATCAAATATTTATAGCTAATCCTGTAGATATATTTGGATTGTTTGAATTCATTAGTTGAAATCAAACATTCATTGCTGCTACTTTTGTATTCTTGCTTTTTTTTAATTCAATAGGCTTTTTTTCTTATGCGATATTTCAATTCTCAAATAGAAAAAAAAGGCTGATTAGAATTTCATTACGTCCTTTCTTTGTTTTCTTGTGGAATTAACTTCAAAACTACCTGACGTGACACTTGAGTGTTGCAGCCTCTTTATTTTTTGTTTTACCTTTTCCCACGAGAGGATACTTTCATTCAAGTAATTTTGTGTTTTGCAAGGGTCAGAAATTGCAGTGCTTGCATTTCAAAAAGGCCCATTCCAGATGTGATTTTACAATTTTTTTTAATTCACAAGTACAAAGTTAATAGAACCTAAAATAAACTGCCTAAAATATCCAATTACGTTTCCCACAGGATGCTTCTTATGGTATCAACTTACTTTTTGCCCACTTTCACCCCACTCCCCACCTTCCACAAGGAAAACTTGCCCCCCCCCCCTTTATTTGATTGTTTACATTGAATTTATTTCCTTTATTTCGATTGACTAACAAAAATGAAAAACTGAAAACTTTGGTATTTTACTATACGTGTACCAAAATATTTTCAAACTTTTAATACGCCACTACTGAACAGAACCTAACATCTTTAACAAGACCTCTCCTTCCCATGGACTTGTGGGTCTTAATAAATTTAAATGGTTATAGTTACAAGCAAGATATATTACCGGCACTAACATTAAATACTGAAAAGGTTTTTTTTTTTTTTTAAATTTGAACAGCACTTATATTTTGTGATATAATTGAAAATCAGAAATGACTACAAGTATGGAGATGAATTTTTAAAGATCTAAACAAAATGATGAGAATCCATAAAGAATAGATATTAAAAGTTGGGGGGGGGGCGCAGAGGGCTGTAACATTTCTTATATGTTCTATGAAGATGCCTATATGATTTTCTCAAACTTATCAGTTGGCATTATTGGATTAGAGGATTTAATGTCTATTCAGTTTTGGTTATCATCTTTTTTTTTCTTCTTAAAATAAAGAGTAAATAATTTTCTATTTGGTTTGTTTTCCATAACCAGTGTGTGTTTGGATACGATAAACACTTAGAATGATTAAGGTGGTATATAATTTTTGCTGAGTTATAACAATAAAAAGGTCCTGTCCTCTTTGGTATTTAGTTTTCGTCTCTGTTAAACAATAAGAAATGACATTCTCTTAGTAGAGGAGAATTTGGCCTGTTTGACTCAACAAATCTGCATTTGTTCTGCAACAAGTCTAGTCTAGCTAAATGGGGTGGAAAAATATTTCCAAATATTTAATCATCAAACCTTATTGGAATTGTTTTAATGCTGATCTAATTTCAGAATTAAAAATATAATTCTAATGATTAATGTTTAACTTTCAGTTTCCATTTACTTTTTGTATTTTAAAATAGCAACATTTCATTGGATTATATTTAAATATTCATTTAAAAAATTTTAATAGCAAAATAACCCTTGAATACATTGCACCAAATTGTAATGATTATGCATCTTTAAAGAGATTTTGACTTATTTAATTTTTGCCTGAAAAAAATTGTCACTTTATTCTAAAGATAAACTACATTTATGCTAGCAAGATGAAAAAGATCCTTTTGTTCCAGTTCATACTGCCTGCATTAATGTTTATCTGATTTTGAATATATTATCAAGTGATATGTTTACAAATTCAAGGTTCATTATCTTATCAGGAAGAAAAAAAGTAATGTTGGCATTTTTCTTCCTTCTACTACATGATGTTAGCCAAAGTATGGACATTACTGTTCCTCTATGGACTCAGTCTGCCTGTCTCCCACTAGTTAAGCATCTATAGATCACAATTCACTGCATCGGCTGATTGACTCATTCCACCATTATTATTCGCCTTTGCTTTGTTGTGCCTGTTTATTTATAGAAGACAGTTTTGGCAATTTAAGATTCAAGTCAGTCTATTTATTTATTTTTTATTTTTGCATTCTCTTCACATGTGCATGCAGATCAGTAAAGATGGAGTTAATCAGTCTTTTTGTATTACATTTTTTCTTTCTTTCTTTCTTCATCCTGAAACCATGTTATTTTATCAACTGTCCCCACTTTCCTCCATTTCTCAGCAATAATTTCACAGTTTTCCTACATCTCTTCCTTGGAACAGTCTTGACCTGAACAATTTTTCAGCTTTACTCTCTTTCTACATTTAGTATGCCACAAACTCAAAGGAATTATTGTAAAAACTGTTTTGTCAGCAAGGAAATGGCATAAAAATCTAAATTACACAACAGTTAATATGATCACAAAATTAGTTCTGTCAGATTCTTTCTTTTGAGAAACCTTTGCAGTTTGGTATTGGTTGAATTGTTGGCATTTACTATATTAATACAACTCAAATGACTTAATTTTATTATTATTTTTTCCCACCAGTATGTTTAATAACCACTAACCAGTTGATGTCACCAACATTTTTCTTTTCTTTTTGCACACTGGACAAAACATTTTGCTTTATATAGCATTACAGATGTCTATGTGCAGTTTCTCTGAAATAAAATGGACATTTCTACTGCTTAAATCTTGTTTCGAATTTTCTGCATAAGAATTATAGAATCTAAAAGTGAAATGAAAAAAGGCAAATTTTCTTTTTCATTATATAATTTACATAAATAGAATCTTAGAATTAATATATCTTGTTGAACACTTTTTGTTTCTGGATTAAAGTCTTGAAAAATATTGGATATTCTATCAAAATATGGAAATGTTCGGTATTATTTTGTACCAAATTAATAAATTTAAAACTTTCATGTTGATAACAATTAAGCCTGTTCCAATGAAATTATATAGTACTATTTCTTTTTTTACTTTTATCACTTCTAATAATAATAATAATAATTAATAATAATCCACCTGGGTTAGTAGATTATTTAGATAACTGTTATTGTTTTTTCCTTTTTACAACCATTTTTTATTAATGATTTTAAATGTCGAAACAAGACCCAAGCAAAAAAAAAAAAATGCTCATTAGATTTTGTAATCTCTGTAGCATGTACTAAATAATAAAAATGAATTTTATCAGTCAGATGACATGCAAGTCTCCTTTCTAAGCGCAGATAATTCCTATTAAAGAAAAAAACATTTGCTAAGTTTCTTTTGTTTGATATAACACTTTCCTAAATACTATAAACAACTGTTGACAAATTGACATTTGTGTAGTTATAAGTAAAAACTATTTTTCATAAAGTTATTTTGATTTTACCATCTTTGCAATAAGGCTAAAATAAATCAAAATATTTCAGAAGCTCTATTTTTCAATTTGCAAATGATGTAATTGAATAATACTCTTGTATTTTTTAATATATTTAATAGTTTATAGTCAAAGCATAACATACAAACTTAAAAATAAATAAAAACTGCCAATTAGCATACACAATTAGAAACTTAAACATTCAATTAAAAATGAATATATAAAGAGAACGAATGTGGAATATTTAGCCTAATTATGGCATAATATACAATTATTGTTTTGTTAGACAAAATAAATGTAAGCTGAACTTGCTCTCCTTTTTACAGACATCATAAAGATCTTGAAAGCACTTGATTGCCTCTTTTGCACACTGATTTGTTCTGGAAATTTCCATTCTCGGTGGATGTGGATTCCAAAACTTTTTCACATAGCTTCTGATAATTGTAGAATTGGGAAGTAAACCAATGGTCTTGACCATCTGTAAGAAATGAATCTCCAAATTTCAAGTAGCAATTTTCTTTTCTCTGGTAGAAGAATAAATGCCAAAAGAGCTGGTATTGCTCTAGAATTCCATCTTAAGTTCTATTTGTTTGTTTTGTTGTTCTTTTAACTTTAAGAAATTTTCCAGTTTCTTTGAAAAAGCGGTAAAATGAAGTTAAATGAAATAGAAGTTTCATATCTCACCATCCTGCTGTTTCATTAATCTCTTCTTTACAATTCTTGAAATTCTTCTTGAGCTGTTCATAGTTATTTATAAGTTTACAGATAAATGGATATTTAATATTGGGTGATGTGTTGTTTCCAAGTTCATCATCCATCACTACACAGAGCAATCTATCAAAAATATGTGGTTCTTCTAGTTTCTTTTGAGCAAACAGTTTTTATAAGTGAATGACAATCCCATTCCGGCTTCCAGTTTTCACATTCATAGTGTCTACAACAGTCATCTTTATTCTCTTCCATAAATTGTATTCATTTGGAACAACTGTTATTCCTTTGACAACAGTATTTGTTTTTCCATTTGGTAGATCTAATGTTTTCAACTTGCTTCCTTTCATTCTTCAAAACAAGCACTTGGTATTGTTGGCCATCAATTCATTTACCATCAAAATGTAATGAGCACTTTTCTTAGTGTTTTCTTTATTTCTTTAAGTTTAACAGCTTCTTTAATAGTGGATTGAGAAGGGGTGTCTTAAGGTCAAATGCCCCCTTCTTGAGATAAACTGCTGAAAAACAATTGCTGCTTTGCTGGTTGATCACTTTCAAGATGTGTGGCTAATTTGATTGCAGTCTTGGTTTTGCTATATTTCCTTCAAGTTGGAATTTAAATTCAATTTGCAAAAAAAAAAATTTGTCAGTGACCTCTTTAGTCTGCTTAGTGGTGTGGCATCACTCTTCTCGCTTATCAATTTTTCATGCAAGTCTTCACACTGCTACATTAACAAGATAAAAGGACACTAAGATAATCAAAAGTTCTTATGATCAGATAAAAAAAAAAATGTTGATTCCTTGTTAAAATAGTAAGTTTCTTCCTTTAAGAAATCTCACCTTACTGTTTGAGAGAATTTCACAAATATTAAGCATTGAGGTGACTTTTTTTTTTTTTTTTTTTTACTACATTTTATACAACCTTAGAAAAGTTCAGTGGAAGTTTCTTACCAGCTGTGAAAGTAAAGTTTGTTTTGCTAGATTTCAAGTGTAACTCTTAGTGATAAATCAAATGTCCCATTGTATTTTCTTGTACAGTTGATTGATAACAGGATGGGCATGAAATTAAAAATGGGGATCATTATATTGGAACTATGTCTTGAACAATTTAGGTATAAACTGGCTAGATTCTATTTCCAGTGATGTTGGTACAGTGCCTTTTTTTTTTTTTTTGCTCCATGGGTCATTGCCATTCATTGAGACCAGTTGATAGAATTAGAACTTGCCTAATAAATAGAAGTATGAAACTGAATTATTTCAAAATTTTAAGGGGTGAATTAACTGTGTGTGTGTGGTAACTTTTAGTGCTTCCTCTGTATTTTCTTTTAAACAGTAGGTACCCCTCAAAAATGATAACCTAAAGTTATTATTTTAGTTTTAATTCCAAGCTAATAAATTGAATTTAATATTTCCACTAAGGAAAATACTTTGCTGTATTTCAAACCAAATTTAAATTGATTGTAAATTTTTTTTTTTTTTTTTTTTTTTGAAACTGCTAAAATCAGCCATATTGACAAATCTGTCAACTCATCATAATTATCTTTTACTAAAAAAAACAAAAAAACTTTGCAAATTAAAATATACTTTCTGAAATTTTATTTGAGGAAGATTAGCTTATTTAAAGTTTAATTAATTTGAATTAAAATATATATTACTTACTTTTAGTTTAAAATATCAGCAAACTTCTTTTTTTTTTTTTTTTTTAAAACACTGAGGTGGGTGTTTTCATGAGGTGTTGACACATTTATTGATAACTTAATGTTTGACAAGTTTAAGGAAAGAGTACATAACTAAAAATTAAGTGATGAATACAACATGATTGACTTTTTTTTATGTAATTTTTTTTTAAACCCCAATAATAAAAATTTATGAAAATATTCTAATATTGAATTTTATGTACTATGGCTTATTTACAAAAACTTTACAAAGCTGCTTATTTTTGAAATATTAGAAATTTACCAATAAATTTTAAATTTACTATTAGTTACTGATAATGTTGTGTATGGATGTCCATATTTACAGAAATTGACATGTTTAAACACACAAAAATTGCAAAAATGCTGGTGCTTGCTGAATTGTAAGCTTTTCCATTTATGATTCGTAAATATAGTTTATATTTAATAACAATATAACTGCTACAAATTATATAGAATTTTAAGATTTAAAACTTTATAAATTATTAATTTTTAAAAAATGAAACCAGTTTTTGTAACAATTCATTATTCATTGAAAAACATTTTTTTCTTAATATCCATAATATATCTTATTCATAAAAGCAATTAAAAGCTCTTCTGATTAAATAACGTCTTGGTTTTATTTAATTTTTCTTTTACAGAAAATCTGTTCTGGATTGTAAGTTGGGGTTCTGTTTGACAAAAAAATATGGTTTAAATTTTCTATGGACTTGCCTTTATAATATAAAACTTAAGCTGTACAAAAATGAACTTCTTGAAATTTCATAATTTATTAAGTGTATAGGTAAAAAAAAAAAGTTTCTAAAATAACAAATATCTGATTTTTGTAAGAATTTCTAAATCAATGTTTTTCAATGAAAAAAAAAACAATTTTTAATAAAAATTTGAAGGTTCTAAAAGTATTAAACAATATAATTTAGTAATCCAAAAATCATTGGTCTTTTCTCTTAATAAAGATTTTGAAGATAAAAGTTTTTAATTTTGGGAGCATTTTTTCATGTATGCACATTTTTTTATATATATATATTTGGAGGTACCTATTTAAGAGCTACTTGCTCATTACTTTTTCTTCATATAACTTATAAAAGACTTTCTCTTCAGTATTATGCCCTTCAGAAAAGTTTAATATTAGAATTGTAGGAATTTCTTTTTAAAATAACACATTTTAATGCTGCAACATGTTTACAATTTGGAAAAATGAAATTCAATAAATTGAAATTGACAGCAGTTACTGTGTGCTCAAAAACCATTATAAAATTAATATCAGAATTTTTGAAATGACAGAATTATTATATTGCTTTCTATTTGAACTCCTGTACTTAGGTTTGTTGCTTGTATTATTGTATACCTTACTATTTTAGTCCATCTGATCTTGCTCACAATATTTTGTACCTTTGTCCTTTTTCAAGTACTCAATCTCTACCAGTACATCACATTATTTTGTTTTCAATGTGTTGTAATGGAATGTCCCACACTCCCTATCACATATGTGAACTGACTATATCAGTAGATATATATAGTGTGCACAGAATATACCTGGGGACTTGCTTTGGGAATTAATAGCCTGCTAACCGATTCCCTGTCTTTCAGTAGTGTATTCTCTTTTACAATAAACCTCTCTTTCTTTCATCTATGTCCGTGTTGCTGTTCCTTTCACTTGAGTACCACATTTGTCTGTTTGTAACCTTCTTTAAGGACATACCATAATGTTTAGAGGATCTTACATACCAGTTAATACTCGCCAGTTTTATTCACCTTTATGTCACTTATCCATTTCTTCCATTAAACAATAGTATCAAATTTTACCACTACCAGGCCCTCAGATTGAACTCACAACTACTAAGAGATATATAGAGGAGTAAAGCATTTAAAAACCTATCAGATCTCTTGTAAATCTATGTACAAATTACTATTTAAAAAAGAAAAATCTGATTCACATTTTAAATAAACTTAAGATAAATAATTATCATTATTATATGCATTGCTATTCAGGCCTGCATGATGATTTTGATTGTTATAAATGTTTGGCAGTTGTGTCCTCTGGTTTTCTTCAGGTGTTTCTCTTACCATACACAGGCAGACTATTCTCCTCACTTCTATCAAACTTGTTTACCTTTGTGTCGCTGAAGAACCAGAATAATGACCCAGGAATTAAACATATGTGAGTTCAACATTTTCATTCACTAGGCCATGTCTCTCGGATAATTTAGTGATGAAATTGTGGAGTCTTAAAACCAATATCTGTACTCGGATTGAGAGATGTCATGACATGAGTGGTATAATTCACTTGTGTCAAGTCTACTAATGGGAATGTCAGTATTGCATAGATAACACCTGCACTAATTATCTTCTGGTGTTCTTCTCTAGTATCAGAACATACATACATGATCAGCCATGCCTAACAACTGCTTTTTAATATTCACCTATTACCCTTTTAGGGGCAATTGGACTCTCCTGTGTATTCTTTGCCACAACTCAATGGGATAGAATAGACAGTTGTTGGTCATGTTATTAATGGTTGGGTGCGGGCTTTCTTTAGGAGAGAGATTTCTGGAGGCTTGAACTATTTTTGAATACTGTCCAGTGGACACTAGATCTTTTGAATCTTTTCAGATGTACCTTTCATGTATAGTAGGCAGACTTCAGTGTATTTTCTCTCTCTCGCTCTCTCCCTCCCTCCCTCCACCCGACCTTGGGACTCTTTTTGTCCCTACTTGTCAATGGATCGTGTAATAGATGGTGACTTAGAATGAGAAATCCGGGAGCTACATTAAAATTTTGGTCTGGTCAAAAAAAAAACACGCACATTGGCAAGTTGTATTATTTAAATGTATCTGAAAAAAAAAAAAACAATGAATGTAATATTTACACATTTAAAAAAAAAAAAAAATACTTACAATCCAAAATGTTTCAGCTTTAAAGAACTCACAAAGGGTGATAAACCATAAAAGGACAAATCTATTAATGCTATGCTTGCAGGCTAGTTGCTGAAGTGTGTTTCTAATGCAGATCATTTAGGGGAGGGGGTGTTTTAACTGCCACTTACAAGTTTGGCCCATTGTTGTAAGCAACAGTATCTTCCTTGATCCTATATGGAGAGTGGGAATTGAAGTCTAAATACTGTCTCATGAACGTTGCCTTTATGATATATAAATGTGTCTTTAACCCATATTCTGTGCAAGTTATTAATACATTCAGTAAGGCTAGTCAGTCTTTCCATTGAGGATTATATGGAAGGTCTTATTGAGTTTAGGTGGCTCAATACTACTTGTGCATCTTCCTGGTATGGCTAGATTATGAAGGTGTCATCTAAGTCACATGGTTGGCTTTAGTGAGGACCGATAGATAATTTCCTCATAGGTGTGTGTGTGTGTGTGTGTATATATATATATATATATATATGAGTTGCTGTCCGTTTTTTTATCATTTTATTAAACCATGAAATTAATAATGATTGACCTAAATTGAGAAGTCCTATTAAAGACCAATAATTTTATAAGGATCCTTTTCAGCTGTCTAATCATTTTCATTAAGATGAAATTGTTCAAAGAAGGTGCTTTAGTTTTTCCTATCCAAATACATACCTATGTCTTCCTTGACAAATGTCATCTTAACATCAACAAACTGATTAGAGACCTGGAAAAGGTCATAAAAATAGTTATGTTTATATTATTTGATGAAACATGTTTGAATGAAGATATATTACTACTACGCATACACACACACATATATATGCGCACATGCTTACATGTACAGATGAAGTAGTCTGTCAGATTTTATTATGCAATCCACTGTTTTCACATTAAAATTATAAACCAACTGATATTGGTAAAACATTCATTCGAGATAATGCCAATCCTATTGCTAAGCTTTCTTCCCATTGGTATATGTCAAATCCTAATCAGAAGTATTTTGTTTGTACACATAATGTTGACATCTCGCTATCATGGGTTATCTATTGTACTGATATGATGGGTCTGATTCTAACTTGTCTTGAGCCCCTATCCAAACCCACACCATGTGATTTTGGTGAGGAGAGAAGCATCTCCATGGTCTTTACAAAGTTGGCAGAGATTTTTTTAAATAGAATCAAAGCTTACATGTTAGTGAATTGATTATACCACTGAAAAATCTGCTCAAATGATGATTAACTATACATTTTGGGAAGGATATATGCGTGCGCGCACGCACACACACACGCACACACACACACACACACACACACACAACTAGGTTGGCCAGTTTTTTCCCTGAATATTCCAACTTGTTCATCACTATTAAGTTGCTCTTGTCTGGTAGTTGCATGATAATTTTTGATATTGCTTTACATGGTTTTGATAGTTATTTTTACACTCTTGTAATATTTAATTTTGGTTTAGGGGAGGAGGGAATGTGGTCATCAACCCTTGTGGAATAAAGTCAACATAATGGAGAACAACACTGGATGCTAAGTTAACCGAAAGAATCGGCACACATACTAGGCACGGACAACTTTCTCAATAGACATAACATAGAGATGAATTCCAGCTAGTTGCCTCTGCCAGCTGAGCTGGGGTTGCAACGTGTACAGGTGTGTTGCCCAAGCCAAAACATTAGGGGTAAAGTTCCAAAATTTTGCCACTCGATTGTCCACAGTTGTCCACATGGCTTAATAGATTAAAACCTACCTGGTTTCCTGGTAAATGTGAGTTCAATCATTGGGTTAGGGTTAGTGCTGCAATGTTGCATATATTGGTTCAGTGTAGAAACTGTTAGTTTGTTCAAGAGTAAATTAAAGTATGTCTGGTTCAGTGGAAGAGACAGGCAAGAAAATAGACTGCAGTGTATTAACCTGACTCTAGCTGGAGGCAATTAAGCTGGAAATAGCCTACGACCACTTTGGAATGAAACTAAACTTCCATTTTCCAATGCCATTTTGATTTCTTTTACACTCTACATGAGGTGTAACAATTAAACCCACATTAATTTTGTTGGGATTTTTTTTTTCATTGTAAACAAAAATGTCGACATGAACATCCAATGAAGCCTTTATTCAGGTGTTTTTTCTTTGATTTGTACTCTGATGATTACTCAAATAGATATTGATAGTGAAGTGGTTGGTGATAGAGATGATAATCATGCTAGTGACTGGGTGGAAAGTTATGATGACCACTAGCTACTGAGCAGCTACTATCATCCATGGCTGACTAATTTTATGGAAGCTATTGGCCCTTTACATAATGCATTACATCAAAATATTGCTCATCCATTCTTGTATTAGATAATAAGCTATACACACAATACAAAGAAAGTTTAAAATTTTAAAACTGTAGGTGCGCATGTTTTTTGCACCCTCAAAGAAATATGCAGTGTCAGAAGAATTTAGTATGGTAAAGGTTAATTGATATGCAGTATTCTGCTTTAGTTAGTTTGACAAAAGTCTGAAGATTGCTAAAAGGTACACTGGCCAAAATGTGTCTAAAATTTCCAAATGGAGCTCTACCCACAAATCAACACTGATATACAGCAGCTGTAATGAGGTTAGCCCTGATTGATCAACCTTTCTTAATTACAATTGTTATATAAAGTAGCTGCCAGGGCCAACTACTCAGACAAATTCCAAACAAGTTGTTATTAAGGGGAACAACTCACACGACATTCTCCCTCTCTCTCTCCAACTTGTGTGCACGTCTACCTCTCTCTCTCCAACTTGTGTGCACGTCTCTCTCTCTCTCTCTCCAACTTGTGTGCACGTCTCCCTCTCTCTCTCTCCAACTTGTGTGCACGTCTCCCTCTCTCTCTCTCCAACTTGTGTGCACGTCTCCCTCTCTCTCTCTCCAACTTGTGTGCACGTCTCCCTCTCTCTCTCTCCAACTTGTGTGCACGTCTCCCTCTCTCTCTCTCCAACTTGTGTGCACGTCTCCCTCTCTCTCTCTCCAACTTGTGTGCACGTCTCCCTCTCTCTCTCTCCAACTTGTGTGCACGTCTCCCTCTCTCTCTCTCCAACTTGTGTGCACGTCTCCCTCTCTCTCTCTCCAACTAGTGTGCACGTCTCCCTCTCTCTCTCTCCAACTAGTGTGCACGTCTCCCTCTCTCTCTCTCCAACTAGTGTGCACGTCTCCCTCTCTCTCTCTCCAACTAGTGTGCACGTCTCCCTCTCTCTCTCTCCAACTAGTGTGCACGTCTCCCTCTCTCTCTCTCCAACTAGTGTGCACGTCTCCCTCTCTCTCTCTCCAACTAGTGTGCACGTCTCCCTCTCTCTCTCTCCAACTAGTGTGCACGTCTCCCTCTCTCTCTCTCCAACTAGTGTGCACGTCTCCCTCTCTCTCTCCAACTAGTGTGCACGTCTCCCTCTCTCTCTCTCCAACTTGTGTGCACGTCTCCCTCTCTCTCTCCAACTTGTGTGCACGTCTCCCTCTCTCTCTCTCCAACTTGTGTGCACGTCTCCCTCTCTCTCTCTCCAACTTGTGTGAACGTCTCCCTCTCTCTCTCTCCAACTTGTGTGCACGTCTCCCTCTCTCTCTCTCCAACTTGTGTGCACGTCTCCCTCTCTCTCTCTCCAACTTGTGTGCACGTCTCCCTCTCTCTCTCTCCAACTTGTGTGCACGTCTCCCTCTCTCTCTCTCCAACTTGTGTGCACGTCTCTCTCCAACTTGTGTGTGCACCTCTCTCCCCAACTTGTGTGTGCACCTCTCTCCCCAACTTGTGTGTGCACCTCTCTCCCCAACTTGTGTGTGCACCTCTCTCCCCAACTTGTGTGTGCACCTCTCTCCCCAACTTGTGTGTGCACCTCTCTCCCCAACTTGTGTGTGCACCTCTCTCCCCAACTTGTGTGTGCACCTCTCTCCCCAACTTGTGTGTGCACCTCTCTCCCCAACTTGTGTGTGCACCTCTCTCCCCAACTTGTGTGTGCACCTCTCTCCCCAACTTGTGTGTGCACCTCTCTCCCCAACTTGTGTGTGCACCTCTCTCCCCAACTTGTGTGTGCACCTCTCTCCCCAACTTGTGTGTGCACCTCTCTCCCCAACTTGTGTGTGCACCTCTCTCCCCAACTTGTGTGTGCACCTCTCTCCCCAACTTGTGTGTGCACCTCTCTCCCTCTCTCCAACTTGTGTGTGCACCTCTCTCCCTCTCTCCAACTTGTGTGTGCACGTCTCTCCCTCTCTCCAACTTGTGTGTGCACGTCTCCCTCTCTCCAACTTGTGTGTGCACGTCTCCCTCTCTCCAACTTGTGTGTGCACGTCTCCCTCTCTCCAACTTGTGTGTGCACGTCTCCCTCTCTCCAACTTGTGTGTGCACGTCTCCCTCTCTCCAACTTGTGTGTGCACGTCTCCCTCTCTCCAACTTGTGTGTGCACGTCTCCCTCTCTCCAACTTGTGTGTGCACGTCTCCCTCTCTCCAACTTGTGTGTGCACGTCTCCCTCTCTCCAACTTGTGTGTGCACGTCTCTCTCTCTCTCACACACACGCACCTAGTTTGACTTGAAAGGCTTATAATAAAGTTGTTCAAAAAGTTTTAAACCTCACCCAGATGTTTTTCAATATAGTCTCCCTTGACATCTTGTTCCTCCATAATCTCCCCCACAACTCATATGATCTCATTTTTGTTTCCAAAATGGTGACCACGCAGGTGGCATTTGAGTTTAAGAAACAGGAAGAAGTCAGATGGAGCTAAGTCTGGTGAGTAAGTGGGTTGGGGTAGCAATTCAAAGCCACACTTGACTGATTCAGCTGCTGTAACCTAAGCAGTGTGAATGGGTGAATTATCCTGGAGCAAGAGCATACCTGCCCTCAGCTTCTTTATGTATTTTTATTTGATTGCGCTTTTCAGTTGTCTTAATTCTGAGGCATAGTCTTGTCCATTAACAGACTATCTAGAAAAGGGAAAAGCTATTATGATTTTGTCTTCAGAATCCAAAAAAACAAGCCATCACCTTGCCAACATGTGGTGTGTGCTTGAACCTGGGGTGGAGAAACAGTGTGTTTCTACTGTTTGCTTTGAATCTTTAATTCAAGTCCGAAGTTGTGAACCCAAGTTTGATCTTGTGTTATTATTTGCAGTGGAAATTCTCAGGGTCAGCCTGAAAGTGAGTCAGAAGTGTCCTGGAAATGTCAACCCTTTTCAGCTTTTGTCTAGTATCAGCATTCTCAGTACTCACCTTGCAAACAGCTTGTTCATCCCCAACATCTCACTTAAAACAGTATGGACCAAACCAAAACTATTGCCTATGGACTTGGCTATCTGCTGGACAGTAAAAAATCTATCATCCAAAAGCATACAGTGAATAGCATCAACTTGTTCATCAGTGGTTGAAGTTTTCGCACGACTTGGCTGAATTCTGCCTTCTGAGCTTGAATTCTGTAGCCCCCTCCTTCACAATTGCATAAGAATGGTAATCCTCAGCCAGTGTCTATACCAAATCCTCATGGATTTCTTTGGGTGTCATACCTTTCTTTTGCAGATACTTTGTTTTGTCCATTTTTAGATTTGTTGCACACCTCACTTTTCTATGGCCCTCACCAGCACAGAAATTAAGTCAAATCTGAATTTGTTTTTGTGATGTGCTAACTTAAGTATGTAATTAGCTTCTTCCCCACACCCCTTCACATTGTTTAGAAATTATATATACATTTCTTATTTAAAACAAATCTAGGGACCTTTGTTTAGACTTGATTAATTTTTATCAGAATTCACATTCCTGTTTTATATGATGTGAAATCTTCAAACCAAAAATAAATTCTACTTGCATCTGAAACCAAACAGCTTAATCTGCAGTCATGCTTGATTGAAGAAATATTTTTGCAAATAACTGTAAGTTTGGTTTTTCCCTTTCGTCTCTGCTGTTGCCAATGATTCAGATTTTTATCAGATCTGACAGACTTTGAAAGGATAATCTGCTCTTAATTTTATATTCGTATTTGAATTTTGGAAATCCTTCCTCTCACTAGAAGTAACTGCTTGCTATAAATTGTAAACATCTTTCTATTGAGATCTTTCTTTTACCCAACTAGGATTTATTGCCTCTATTAACATTGCTATAAATCTGTTGCAAGCAAGTTTGTTTTTATTTTTATAAACTATTTTTATGTTGAATCTTGATCATTCCCTAGATCCAAACTCTGAACTTGATGCCTAACATTAAAACCTGTCTAAATTAGCTTCATTAACCTGCTTTTTATTTTAATGGATTCACTTTCATTTAGAAAGAGGATGCATAAAAATATTTTAAATTTTTTATGAATTATATAGTTATTTATTAATATTGACTTAGCTTTGGCACAAGGACATTGCTATGGGTCATTCAATGAAGATCCAAGTCATTACCTCATTATACCATAATGTGTCCATTGTGTTTCTTTTGATGCCTTTTTTTTTTTGCTTTTACTGTTAAGTTTATTATTTCAGTGTAACTATTTTCCTTAAAGTACCTCTAGTGAAGAAAAAATAGTTACATCAGCTTGTACACAGGTAGTTTAGGAGTGACTGAAGATTGCTTAAGAACATTGGGTGATTTAGATTTGGTGATTAAGCAGCAGATATTTTCTGCTTCTTATTTCTGCACGAAAACTTGCATACTATTTGTGTTGAATGAAAACTCGACTTGAATAGATAAGCAATTGTCTCTACTAGTGTGGAGTAGGTTCTTATTTCATAACTGATTTAAGGGCAAACCTATTTTCAGCATTGGTACCTGAGAATTTAGCCCTTAAATTTGCTCTTAGCTATAATATACTAAATAAAATCTTGAAAAAAATCTGTAAATATAAAGAACTGCTTAACATTTTTTTTTTTTTTTTTTTTTTACAACTTCTGTAAGCTAAACTTTTACAACAAGAGATTAACCGACATTCCCCCTCCCCCAAGTTGGTCTGCCATTAGTTTCTACTCTCAGTCTTGTGCTCCAATGTCGGATCACAGCCGCTTATAAGCATATTAGATCTTTTTCTTTGAAAGTTGAACATTTTTCTTTTATGATTGTACTAAGTTACTTTTATCATTCTTCAATATATCTAGCACAAGAAAACAAGTATGGCTACGTGATGTCTAATTCTTTCTGGGTAAGTTTCAGGTCGTCTCTGACTTTCTCCTAGTTGATAGCTTTCATTTCCTTTTGATTGCTATCCAAACCACATCTTTTAACCTGACTTGACAGATAATTATTAAAAGTTTCCTCTCATTGGCTTTCTTATCTCATGTTATCTGACATAACTTGGTTCTTGCATTGTATTAGCCTGTTTTGTATGGTCTAAAACAAAAAGCAGCAGCAGCAGCAAACTAAGTTGTCTGTCTTTGGATTATTCCTCTCATTTTGTATTTCCTTTTTACACTTGAGACCATCACATATGCACTCACGCACATAAGTAGAGATATATATCTGCATTTCTTGACTGCCTTCTCTGTCTACAACTTCTCTATAATCAACAGAAGTTAAAATCCATGTTAGCTCCTTAACTAAATCAAAAAGTGAAATTACTGTTTGCATTAAGTATTAGGTTGTTTGGAAAGTAATGTTCAAGTTTAGTCATAATGCTTCTTAAAGTGCTGCCGATATTAACAAATCCACTTTTGATTGGGCAGTATTGGTTTCTAAAGTGGGGTGGGGTGTATGAATCTTGAAGATCAAAGCTGGTAGGGGCTCTCTCTCTCTGCAATTGACAATCAACATCTAAAAACACAGGTCGAACAAAACCCACATCAAAATGTCAGAATTGTCTCAGAAAATAGGTGTCAGCATTTCAACAATATTGGATTATTTCAAGAAAATTGGCAAAAGGTGAAGAAACTCAATAAATGGATTCTACATGAACTCTGTGAAAGTTAGTTTCATACTGCATCTGCAAAATTCGAATGATTCTTTTCTTGATTGAATAGTAACTTGTGATGAGAAATAGATCCTATAAGACTTATAATGGGTCATGAATAGGGACACAAATACTTTGCAAAACCAAAATTGCACTAACAAAAGATTATAGTGACTGTCTGGTGGTTTGTCATCAGCATTATCCCTTACAGCTTTCTGGAATCTAAATAGATTATCACTGCCAAAGTTTACTGCTATCAACTGGATGAAATGCACATTCAAATAAGCAAAATATGACCAGCACTTTTTAAGTGAGAAGGTTCAATTCTACTTTTTGACAATGCTACATCATATGTTGTCAGGATGACACTGAAGATCACTAACTTTAGACACAAGACTTTGCCACACCCACCATATTCCCCTGATTTCTCACCCAATGACTACCACTTTTCCAAACAGCTTGACAATTTTTTTAAGCCAAAAGATATTCTATTGCAGTGAAAATGTAAAAATTGCATTCAAAGATTTCTTGGTGTCAAAACCTTTTTAGAGTTTTATCGTAAAGGCAGCATAAATGAGCTTTTGTAGAAATGCAGAAATGTTCAGGTTTCTATTTTAACTTAATTTTAAACACTGTTTAAATACATTCATTCATTCAGAAATAAAAATTGGTTCGAAAATTGGATATTATTTTTTTGAACAATCTAGTAGTTTAAGAAAACAAATGTATTTCTTGAGGATTTGATATTCCCAACTATTACTGAAAGTTTAATTTGATTGTTAATCATTTCTCAGAAGTCTGTCTAAAAAAAATCAAAATATATTTTTTAATAGTATCTGATTAGAAAAGGAAAAAATATTTTTACATGCATCATTCTATATTTAAGTTTTTAATTACGGAATTGAATATAAAGTTTGTGACGTTTGTTGTATAGAATTGTATTTGGTTGTTCAAAATTGACTTTTAGTAGTGGAAAATATTTGCTAATTCTGTTGCTTTTCTTCTTTACACTTTCATTTATTTTAGTCTCTCTGAAATCTATAGAATTCCATGAGAAAACCTGTTAGTATTTTTCTTTTTATTTTGGCTGTTGAATAGATGTACTAAAGAATTGTCCTCCCAGAATGTCAGCTGCACCAAATCTGTTACCTATCATGCACGTATTGTCTTTCTGTTCAGTACTGGAAAATGTCAAATTGCATCCTATTGATTGCATATGATCTTTCATTGATTTTGAATAGTTCTAGTGAAGGCTGACGAGGGTTCAAAATATGGCGACTAGCTTGAAGATACTAGTCTTGTAGCAATGTTTTGGATATAAAACTTTGTTTTAATTCAGAATGTTTTAATGCAGTTTACATCTTTCATCACTTTACATGTGGGTGAGGAGATTGTTTATAGAAAACAAATGAAGCGACAGTTTTGTTTGTTTGATTTTGTTTTGTGCTGCACAACTCCAACTAAAGTCTCTTGAAACAATTGATTTTTAATGTTGACAATATTGTTTTACTCTCTTTGTTTTGCTATTGCTTTTTTTTTCTTTTTTTTAAGTCTGCAGCACTGAAGAAATCTCTATTGTTAAAGATTTGCAATAAATTTTAAAGAAAAAACCCAAAAAACAAAAACCTTTGAATGAAATAATAGTTTTTTGTGTTAATTTTCATGTAGTAGGTGGGCACATTGTTTTTCTCCAGTAAAAAATGATTTTACAGATTCTTTTATTTTTACAAACTTTGTATTGTGATTTCTCTCTCTCTCTCAAGGATTTTTATCCCTTGTGGTTGTAGCTTTAAACCTGTTGACATAATTATTGAAATGAATTTTTATTTGAAAGAGAGGAATTTTATTTATTTTGGAATTTGATGTCCATTTTCAGAATCAAATACTTTTTCACATCTGTTCATTTCATTTCAAGAGTTTACTGGCTCTGTAAAATAAATTCATAAATCTCCATTGAGAAAATTAATCAAATGATTAGAATTTTAAAGTTATGAAGAACTAGTGTGTGTGTGTATATATATATATATATATATATATATATATATATATATATATATAATTTTTTGTAGAAATTTCAAATTTTTTAAACTTGAAAATCACCCCGCCCCCCATTTTTTAATATACTATTATCTTTTGTCCTGACAATGTTTATGCATCAAGTAATAGTAATATAAGCTTAATTTTAAGAAAATCTTTATCTAGATTCTTTTTGACAAAGAAATGAAAGCAGATTGAATTGGGAAACCAGATTTTTAACTAAAAATCAATTTTATTCTGTGATACTGCCACAGTGAGAAATTATTAAAATGGCAAAAACATTACAACGTATATCTTTAAAATAACTCTTCTTGGATATTAAATGGTAACATTTTAACAAAACTTTGACTAGAACAATTTCCATTTGTATTTTCACAGATGACTTATAAATATACTCGGTCAATTATTTTTCCTGTTGATTGTAGCACCTTATAGAATAATAGTAAATGATATTTGTCATCTCATTAGAAATTTTTGAATGGTTCCTTTATTAGCTGAATACCAATTTAAGTTTTTTACCACTGCAGTAATTTGTGATTAACTCTTTATAAGCATACAGGTAGACATTAATATCAATTTATACTTTGTTTTTTTTGGGGGGGGTTTTTTATCTCCCAATTGTTTGCCATTGATTTAGTTTTTACAAATACTTTGATTACCATGTCTTGATTTTTTTTTATTTTTATTTTTTTTATACACCACTTGTGGTTAAGTGGGAACATTACTGAAATTAGGATTTAGCTTTAAATAGCTTCATTAATAAAATCACTTTTGGTTTTATTTTGACAGCTGTGTTTTTTTTAACTTCTAGTGTTGAAAATAAGCAATATTTTTGTTTATTATACTTTTTTCTTTTAAGATAATGCAATTGAAATACAATTTTAAATGTTGAAATGAATGATAAAATTTATCAGAAGTATTTTATGAGTGTAGATTTCTTGCTGAATACTCTCTCCCCCTTTTCTTTGGTTGAGGTTAAAAGCAATTATTTGTGAATAATCCAATAAACAATGAGTGCAAAGGATAGCCAACATGCTCAGAATAGCCAAATTAAGTAGTAAAATTCATTTGTACAATTTTGCTTATGTCAGTTGTATTACTTCTACCTGCCCCTCTAAAAATACTGGACCCTATTTTGACATAACAATTTGCAACTTAAAAATGTTATGAAAAGGTGTTTTTGAAACAAATTGTTACAGGAAATGAGAAGTGGATACTTTATATATAAAGCAAGATCAACATGAAAGGAAACTAACTATACTAAAAGCCTGTTTTCAGTTCTACAAGGTGATCATGCTGCATATACAGGTAAATAAGTCAGTAGCCTAATGGGAAAAAAAATCTCATTTTTAACAATCAATGTCCTTCTTTGTCAAGTGGTGCATAAATCAAACATATAGTTCAGTTATTAAGTCTGTCAGGCTCCAGACTTATTGATTCACCTCCATATACAGTAGGATTGAAAGGGAATCCTCTACAATGAACTCCAGAGAATCAAAATGGTTCATTCAAACAAGTATTGTTAATTTAAAGCAACAGTCAACAAAAAAATGTCTGGAATTAAGAGAAATGACAGAATTTTCTGTCAGGATAACACTAGACTGCATATTTCTTGTGTAATCAGCCAAAAATGATTACATCTTGAACGAGAAATTTTCACATTTGCCATGGCTAATAGATGTTGCATCTTCAGATAACAGCTAATTTCAATCCTTACAGAATTATCATGAAAAAAAAACGAACTTTTTCTGGCAGACTGTAAAGGGTTTTTTGTTGAGAAATATCAAATTCTTGATTATGAAGTAGCCTGAAAGATGACAATAAATTAAAACAGTGATGTATTGATCAATAAAGTCACTCACTCACACAGACACACACACCTTTTTGGTTACTTTAAGCTTCATTCTTCTGATATATAAAGAAAGCGTATAAAGGCATAAAATTAACATTTTTGTGTTTCAAGATTTGAAATGCTTTCTAGTTGTTAAATGAAATCAGTTGACTAAATGGAAAACTGTAGACTATAATAGCGCTGTAAGTAGAGCAATAAAAATGCATGCATAAAAGAAGAAAAAATGTCATTAAAAGATTTCAACTCTTAATGGTTACTGAAAGGTTAAACTCTAAACATTTAGTTAAAACATTTTTGCCTTTTTTATTAGATATTATTCTTCTTAAAGAAAATTTTCATTTAATGATTTTGTTTTATGATGTCACATTAAATTTGCCAATGATTATTTTGCTACTGCTTTTTTTTTTTTTTTAATAGGTTTTTGGACTACTGTCTTTTAAATTTTCCTTTTATTTTTTGTTTAATATCTGGGAATGCTTTTGTTATAATTTTTAGTTTTTTCTTTTCTTTGGTGGTTAATTTTTAACTTTAGAATAAGCTTGGTAGCTTTCTCATTGGGCAGAGGGAGGTCTACTGGGCTTAGTATCTTTTCCGTTCTGATCCATTCTT
Organism: Acanthosepion esculentum; assembly: GCA_964036315.1. Classification (NCBI taxonomy): domain Eukaryota; kingdom Metazoa; phylum Mollusca; class Cephalopoda; order Sepiida; family Sepiidae; genus Acanthosepion; species Acanthosepion esculentum. The sequence continues at coordinate 72,479,532 of OZ038512.1, forward strand.
TTCCCAAAACTATTCTCCCACCCAAGACTTTCTACTAGCCTACTCTTAAACTCTTTGTGGCTACTCTCTTTTCTTGACTTGATTCTATTATAAAATTGTTATTATTTATTCTGGTGTCATTGCCACTTTATCTCAAATTTGCACATCAATTTCTCCTTGACTCTTCAGGAAAAAACAAGCTAAGCGTCATGATTCTAGCAGTGGAACAGAGTCCTCTAGTGGCAATGATTGGTAAGTACTGTTTAAAACAAGGGAGGTAACTGTTACCATAACTGTTGTTGTTAGGAGTTGGATTATGTTCAATATATATCATGTATGTTCAGAACAGACATTTGTGTGTGCATGCACACACCAATGTCTATTTTTTATTGTTGCATTGTTCATTGTTGAGTTTTTATTAAATATGAATATCTGAAATCTTCCAGATATTTGAAGTTTTAGTTGTTGTTAAAGAAATGTTTGGCTGCCTTTCGGAATGTTTTCATTGTTTGTTTCAAAGTTGTTTAAAAAATGATTAACCCTTTGAATTAGTTTCTTGAGACTAGTTACAAGATGTCTGTAACAATTTATGTTTAAGTATAAGAAGTGAAGAATCCTCTTGAAGGAAAAACATTCAAGTATTTGTCTCATGAAACAAAAAAAAAAAAATTATGCAATAATCAAGTTTTGCTTTTATTACCATGCAGACTTTGTTTTCAAAGGGTTGATCAAGTAATTTGGATGTTGTCATTTGAATGAATTGGGAGCTGTGTATTTAGAATTGGAAGCTATGAATTATGATAATATTTTGTTGAATAAGTTTAAAAAATATTACATGTTTCTCATATTGCCAGTTTTGCTTTTGGTATTTAAATATCTATTTTTGAAAATTATAATTTTGGAAAAATAATAATTGTTTTTGTGAATTTGCTAACCTTTTGGACTTAGGTAATGTATTAGAGATTGTTTTCTATAATCAAGTTAGGCTTGTTCAATATACCAAGTATTAATGAAACGGTTTAAACAAGGGGGATATTTATAAATATAAAAATGACTTTTGGTACCAAAAAAACTATTTTTATAATTTTAGTGCACCTGGATAGAAAATATAATAAAAAAAAGAAAAAAAAAGAAATAACAATAGAATTTAATAGGTTAATCCAGTGCATTTCTTTATTGGTTTGAGATCTTATTCTTAGCCACACTAAAAAAAACCCCAAAAAAACCTGAGTATTTGTGGCTTGATGTAATAGTGACTTGATACTATGTTAGTATCAGTATTTTATTTTCCAAGTGCAAAATTTGGAATGTATTGTCATGGAAAAGAATTCTGTTTGTTCTCTAAGAAAATGGCATTTTCAGATTTTGAGTTTGCCAGATAAAGACAACAATAATATATAAGAATGAAATCTTGAGAACAAATTAGATCTTAAGATGTTTTTCTATGTCAAAGTTGAAAGGCCCCAAAATAGATAAAAATAAAAATGTTTACAGATTTATAAGATAAAAAAAAAAAAAAAAAAATGAACATTCACCAATCCAACTCTTCTAATGAAAGTTTAAACTGTTGTACTTTTTGTAATAGTTCTATTGAATCCGACCTGCATTGGACTTTTTTTCAGGTGACAAGAAATTTGGAATTGACGATACCCAGCTGTTAATTGATAACAAAATGATTTTAGTTGGGTGTTTCTTGCCAGTTTTTCTTTTGCATTTTTGTGTGTGTTACCTCATTCCTTTTCTATTGAACACCAGTTTCATGGTCATCAGTTGCTGGTGATTATAATTTTACCAAACTGTTTCTTGTTTATAAAGAACCACACTTCTTCTGATACTAGAATTAATGAAAAACTGGAATGAGGTGCCTGATCAAAGGAGTAATTTTATGCTGATAAGAAGCAGACCATTGAAAATGGCAAGTAATGTATGCCTTGAGTGAGACAATCTATGAATGACTAGAGACAACAGTTAAGTAGGTAATTAGAACAAAAACACAAAATATTCCTGTTTTGATAATTGACTTATTGATTTATTCAATTTATTCTTGACTTTGATAAGTGTTCTGCCCATGGCTGATGGTAGGGGGTGATTTTGATGTTAAATTTTGTTGCTCAAGCATTTTTTTAACTTGTAAGACTTACTTTTCTATATATTAATTTATTTCATAGATTTTGAAGACTCTTAAATTTCCTATTTTATAGAATGTAACGAAAATGAATTATTTTCATCTTGAATTAAGGGAATTTTATGCTTTTTTTTTTCTTTTTCTTTTTTTTACAAGAAAATTTTTCTATTAATTAAGCCCTTTTTCTTTTGCCCTGCTCCAACTAGGCACCGACCCAGTTATGCAATCTTGTTTGAGATATTTTCAATATATCTTATCTGGTATTGGAGCTGTAGCAAAAAAGTGATACAGTCAGTTTTGATCTGTGTAACACTAAATTCAAACAATAATTTGTAACCAGCTTTTCACAGGCATAAATCATAATGGTAGCCTGATGAATTTCAATATATATGAATAGGTTATCTGAATTTATTTGGCTTTATTTTAGCTAAATAACCATCCAAATGTTTTTTTTTTTTATCTCTATTTTAGAAGCTGATGAAATCTTTTTCTCCCTTAAAACTAGTTGCTTATCTTTGGCAGCAGAAGGATTAACAACAAAATCTCTTATGGCTGTTAAGGCTGGTATTTTACTGCTAACACTTTTTTGAGTTGATCAAAAGCAGCCATATTGATCTTGGTTCTTCAGTCTTTACATAGGCTGTATCAATGTTTGCTTGATGCAGATTATATTTGTGTGAAGATTTCTAGTTGGTCCTGCTGCCTGATTGTATCTATGAATTTTTAAAATGAATTCAAAATCTAGTTTTTTTATATTGATGTGCACTTTACTTTCTTGGGCTTGTAATCATTCAACAGACATTAAATCAAGGTATTAATTTCAATAAACTCAGGCCCTTAATTTCACTCATGAATTCAAGCAGTTGCAAAAATATAATTCTACTGTCAGAAAATAACTTGTAATGTAGACTAGACTCTAAATATTTTAGCATCTTTTTAACAATAGCAATGGTGTGGATACTTTAATAATGAAAAATTATTTCATTTAAAAAAAAAAAAAAAAAAACCCAAATATCACACCTCAGATGAAATTCATGTAAGTGAAAGTTTTTTCTTGGCTTGTTAAACCTGTTTACTAGAGAAATAATTATTTCTTTTGAGATGAGTTAACACATGGTTACCTCTCTCTCTGCCCTCCCCCCTACACAGAGGCATTCTCTCTCAATTCTCATGGTCTATTGGGGAAAAATTAATTCTTGAAGGGAATCAAACTTTTGTCAGATTCTGCTCTCAAGAGACAGCAGTAAGGCATATACATTAAAGTTGTATTTTACATCTTATTTATTATCTGACCTTTTTACCTATTGTTATTAAGGAACAATTGACTAAAATTATTCAAAAAATATTTCAACTTTTAAAAATTAAGTAATCTTACCTTTTTAAATTTGAAAATTGTTACCTTTTTAGTAATTATAGTATTGTTTCATTTATTTCAGCTTGTTTTTACTGCATTTCAAATTGGTATTTTCTTTTTTTTTTTTATTCTTTTCATGATTGTGGAACACTTTGGTTCTCGATTTCAAGGTTAAATGTTTTTAGAAACTAGTTATTTTCCCCTTTTCATAGAAATTATAAAAATGTCTGAAATGATAAGCAGAATATCTAAATAATCAAATCTTAAATGCCTTTCCTTAATCGTATTTTAATTTGTCACTTTTAAACTAATAATTATGCAGTTTTAAAGATGAATAATGTTTCTTAATTGTCTAGTTTTTATTTTAGTTTTAATGTTCAGTATCTTTTCAATAAGGAACCTTCATCAAGTGAGATAGACCATTTACCACACTGTTTAGATATGTGCAATCCACCTAAAAATAGATGGTAACGTTTAATACATTAGATATATCTTTGGGCACATAGATCATAATAGAATTTAAGATGGATTTCTATCAATAATTGGATGATTGCAAATGAACTTGATATAGCTTGAAGATCTTAAGTGGAATGTTTTGACAAGATAATTCAAATTTATTTTAGTGAATAAAACTGTTTCCTAATCATAGTCCGTGTGATTAATGATTAATCAGGACAAACATTTAAAGCTTAAACTACTCGCATCTTTTTTACTTTGATTTTTTTTCTTTTTTTTCCTCTTTACTAAAGTTTGTCTCTGGATTATCTTATTTAAATAACTGATCCTTTACAAAATCAAATCTCTCTTTACAAATACTTCAGATCAAAGTAATCTACTTTCACCATAATACATCCAAAATGTTAAAATTTTCATTTAAATTTTTCCTTTAGATAAAAAAAAAAAAAAAATTTAAATGAAACTTTGACATTTTTCTCTTTTTCTTTTTTACAACCATATTTAGAATATTTCACTATAGCACATCTCTATGCTTTGCTGCACTCAATTTTAAACTGATAAAATTTCACAGATTAAATTTTATTAATATTGCTAATTTTATATTAACAAAATCATTATACAGTATAAAAATTAGATATCCCAAACTGTCCTAGTTTACAGTACAGAAACGTGTCAAAATAGTGAAATTTCCTTCCATTTCAGCTGCCAATATTGCATTTATTTTCTAGGCTATTTTGATAGAAATTAGTATGTAAACAAAATTTAATCTTTTTCTCTTTCTAAAGATACAATTCTTTCTCATGCATGATGAATAGTTTTTATTCCACATCTCTTTAAATTATGTCAGTATTGATCATTTCATAGTGGCACAAATTAGTTGTTTTTAAGAGTTGCCTGCCTACACATATCAAAATAGTCGCATCTTAAAGAAAAAAAAAAAGGACAGTCGTTAATTTGGTGGGCGAACCATAAGGTTTGAAGTTGTTTTTCAGAAAAAAAAGAAAGAAAAAAAAAAACATGTCTAAGTTGAAAACTTTAATGGATGAAATACCAATGAAATTAAACTCTTAAAAAAAAAAAAATGAAATTTACATCTTCTTGTAATGTCTCGTCTTTAATAATCAATTGATTTCATATCTCTGTACCCATACAATTTGAGAGACACACAAATCAAAAAGAGGGTATCTTGTGTTCATTTCAGGCAGAACGCTCACGTCCAACACATCAAAATTTGTATTACTGACAGTGAATGAATCACCTTTTAAACATTTAAATCTTTTTCTTATATTTTCCTTAATGATTATATTTTAAAACTGTATAAAGTATTTATTCATTGTATTTTGTCCAAACTGTCACACTTGAATCACTTTAGCCTTGGCTGTTGTTTTTATACATTTTTTTTTTTCTTAAAAAGAATGTTAAACATAATTCATATTATAAAAAAAATAAACAAAAAAGACTGGATATATTTTTAGTTCTTTAAATTTCACACTCACATTAATATTTCAAAAATAAAAATAAAATCTTTTAAAAAGTGTCCAATTTTCCTTTTAATGGTCATTTATTTCATTTTACATTTATGGCTGACAATTTTCTCTAAGTCTTGGGATTCGGGGATTAAATTATGAATTAATTTACATTTTTCTTTTCAAAAAATGTAACTGGATACATTTTATCAAAAAAATAAAAAAATGAACCGGATATGCATTTAAACATTGGCACATGTGTCCATTAAAAAAATTGAAATGTAATGATTATTTACTAATTTTAGAGATTAGTTCCTATTTTGGAGGTTAAAATGAAATTGTTATATTTTCTTTTTAAAAGAAAAATGGATACATTTTATAGTTCAACTTTTGCAAATGTTTTTTTTTTTTTTTTTTCATAATTATTTTTCTCCCCTTAAACTGTTATCATAACTATGGACGATAATAAGCATAACATCTTTTTTTTTAAGCTGGTATTTGTTATACATATGAGTTCTTTCCATGCTATCGACCCCAACAGAGGTGACTAATAAAATTTACATTTAATCTTCTCTTCAGTGGATGATGTAGTTGTCTTTTAAGTGGGAGAAGCAGGCTGAAAGTAAGACCTCAAAATCTCATGCAGTGTCTGCTGGTAAAGTTAATAACTGTGATGAAAGCATTAGACATTTCACTGATATGACTTTTAATGGAACTTCATCTTCACCTCTAAAGGGACAAAGAAAGGAAGGAAAGGCATTCAGTGAATTTGAGTATTCAAACCACTCTAGCATTTGTGATGAAGAACTACTTCAAATGACCTTCAGTTATAAGCGTCAGTGGGTTTGCAGTATAATGTTACTCTAACTTTTACAGTGACCAAGTCATTGATATTATGTCTCCGTCCAGTGCAGTAATCAAAAGTTTAGTTTCAACTAAAGGCAGAAATGATTATTTTTGATGGCATGGTGTTGCACAAGTGGTGTCAACATTTGTCTTTAGATGGGACTTTGATATAATACCATATCCAAGAGATGATAGAATGTGGAGTGTTCCAGGAATATTGATTATAGCAGAGGCTTATAGACAAATTCAGACTGCAAATCACCATTAGAAGAGAAAAAGCTGACGGATCATTCCAACTGTACAGAAAAGGTCTTTATCATCAGTTACAATAAATATATTTTTATTCATTTCACTTTTATTAGTTCCAAGATAAATGTGTTTAAAGTTTACAGTAAACATTTTTTTTGTTTTTTTTTGTTTTTTGAAGGATTCGTTTCATGAAAATTAATTCTAAATTATTAAGGTAAGTTTAAATAGATAAGTCAAAACGTATAATTAAGCTATATAATTTACAATATATATTAATATTTAGTACAAAACTATATGAAACCATTTTCTTTTTCCCTGATGTCCAGTATTAATCTCTCTTTAATTTGGTACATTTTCCATTTTTAGTTTTATGGTTATGGTATATGTCTCATGGGAATTCACTTAGTTTCATAGTCCTCAACTAGAAATATTGATTTAATTTATATAAACACCAATTCAGGACATCATTATTCAGTCCTCAAAGTATTTTTTCTTGCTTTTCTATGACCTCATTCAACATTTCACTGTATTCATCATAAAAAGATTCCAGTTTTAATCATTAATTCTTTGAGGAATTTTTCAATAATTTGAACTTGTTGGAATTTGACCAGATAAAGTGTGTTACATGTTGAAAACAAAGTGAGAGGTTTATTCTTCAGATAATACACTGCATGTGGAAGAACATCCCATACTAGGTACAAGATCATTGATTGACTTCCTGACACAAGCCAAGTGCGATCTCTTCTCTTCCCAGGCATCATTCAAACAAACCAATTGCTTAATGTTGCATTGCACAGTATCTCTAAGTTCCAGCAATACTGTAAATTTTGACTTCTACCACACAATCTGTTTTAGCAAAAAAGATTTAGTTTACATTGAGATGGTTTTGAATGTAGCTCCTATTCTCTTCATTTTTGTTTCTTGTATTGCTTTTCTCATCAATGATTATGTTTTGCCCCTAAAATAGAATTTTCTTTATTGGGCAAAGAAAGAATCACACATGGTTAAATGCAAGCCAATGTTTCATTCTGGAAGTTTATGTGGAACCTGTTTTTCTAACTTCAGGTTTCCCATTTTCTTTATTTCCAAGAACTTGTAAATAATGTATTACAGTTGACTGAATGCACAGTTGATAAAGAGCTACGGCAAAGAATTTTTTAATATTGTGTAAGATGACACTGGGAGTTTTCACCTTAAAATTTTGTGTTTGTGTGTGTGTCTCTCTAATAAGTAACAAGGAAGTTACAGGTACATATCTTTGTTATATACATCCTTGTCATCTGAAGTTGAATCTTCAACTCAGGCTTGTTTACTTGCTAAACTTGTTTTTTATTTCTTACATGAGAGACATAGAGATTGTTTATCTATGAATTTGCTTCTTGTTTGTTACTAGAGATTAGTCAGTCCAGAAGCTTTTTGTTCATGCTTGAACATGGGATGAGGAGTCCTCTTGTATCCCCGCTTACATTCAATTTTTGATAAAACCTACTTCATTGCCTTTCATTATCACAAGATGATCTCTTGTTGAAAGACGGATTGAGGGGTTAACATGAACTTCGTTGCTCAATAGGAAGAGGCAAAAAGGATTCTCAGTCATTGTGTAATCTTCATGACTATGTTATCTCTAATCGGTTCTTTGAAATTGTAAACAATTGATTCTCTAAAGTATCAACCATTATTTAGATGTGACCATAATGCCTGTCGTACATGAGCTATGTTAATATAAGTGTATAATGAAAGTAATTTTCTAAATAAGATTATGCTTAACATAAATTTACATATAAAAACATTGATTTGCATCCTCACTTTTACAAATAAGTGGTATTTTGAGTCTACCACAAAATGTGGAAAATAAACCCTTAAAAGTTTAAATAGATAAAATAATGAATGGTTATCTACAAAAGTTCAGTAAAATTTATTAAGGAAATAGCTACTTTCTTCTATAGGTCAGTCTCTTCATTAACTGGAAAATAAAAAGAAAGTTGATATATGTGAACTTGACATTGATATTGAATGAATAATAATAATAGTTGATGTGGATTGAAAATATGATTGATTTCCATATAAATGGGCAAAGATTGTATAAAAAATTGCAATGCACTTTTCATCTATGACTTGAATTAGAAGAAAACAGATAATCCATCTGAAAATAAGGTTATTTCCTTTGCTGAAAATTATACTATTTTGATTTTACTTTGTGTGAATTCTGCATAGATGGCTATAAGAGGAGATAATCCAGCTTACTGATCACTGAAAATTAAGTTTTCAGAAATAGTTTCATTATGCATATGTGCATGAAGTTTTCCGGTCTTATCAACAGTCGTGACTTTCTTTTCGTGCAAGCGGACGACTCTTACACTTTCACTTGCTGAACCTGATGACTGGCATCTCTAAAAATTGTCGACCGTATTTTGGGAATTAAGTTATTATGAAACTTGTTACAAAATTACTTTTGGCCAAATTCACGAGTTGCAATTACATTTTCTTTTCTATCTGCATGTTTAATGTGACCCTTTCTTTCTCTTTTAATTTGTTTCTTGATCAGTGTTTGGTTATCTCACTGGGCACTTTCATTTCTCCTCTCTGTTCCTTTCTCCTCTCTGTTCCTTTCTCCTCTCTGTTCCTTTCTCCTCTCTGTTCCTTTCTCCTCTCTGTTCCTTTCTCCTCTCTGTTCCTTTCTCCTCTCTGTTCCTTTCTCCTCTCTGTTCCTTTCTCCTCTCTGTTCCTTTCTCCTCTCTGTTCCTTTCTCCTCTCTGTTCCTTTCTCCTCTCTGTTCCTTTCTCCTCTCTGTTCCTTTCTCCTCTCTGTTCCTTTCTCCTCTCTGTTCCTTTCTCCTCTCTGTTCCTTTCTCCTCTCTGTTCCTTTCTCCTCTCTGTTCCTTTCTCCTCTCTGTTCCTTTCTCCTCTCTGTTCCTTTCTCCTCTCTGTTCCTTTCTCCTCTCTGTTCCTTTCTCCTCTCTGTTCCTTTCTCCTCTCTGTTCCTTTCTCCTCTCTGTTCCTTTCTCCTCTCTGTTCCTTTCTCCTCTCTGTTCCTTTCTCCTCTCTGTTCCTTTCTCCTCTCTGTTCCCAAATGAATAACTATCCACCACCCTCATCACTTGATTATTTTTAACAAGTACCTGCCAAAATATTTCGCAGTACAATTTTCAATTCTTCATTATTTCTTTGAACATAATTAGCGTGTTAAAACCTGTTTTTTCTTCAGGTTTCATCCACCCACGCACTTTCTCTCATTCCCTCTAATTACTTTATTGCATATTAGTATATTAACTTATTAAATATGATATCTGGAGAAATTTCGTTTCCTTTTCGTAAACATTATTGTCTGTATAATTTTATTCTAAATTTAAGGTAAAAAATTTAAATGGCCACTCACTTGTGGCCATTCTATTAGCTTTGTAAAGATGCATCATATGCATAGTATTCATTTAGGAATGTAATAAAAACAAAACTTATATATATATATATATATATATATATATATATATTTCTTTAAAAAACACTGTCTTGGCTGCATTTAGGAAAATCAGTACAACTAAGCATACCCGATCTATAACATCGAATAGCCCAAGTGTAGATTTGATTAGTTGCCGTTTTCTGGGGTAATTTATATAAAGCACGTCCTAAAGCTAGTAGCAAATTTTATTCTGCGTGCGGGCAGAATACTGGTCATATTCAGTCAGGTTGCCCATCGAAGAAGTCTGTTGTTTATTTAGACCCTAAACTTCTAGTGACATGGGAGCAACAACACTGATGACGCATCTAGAGTCGGCACTTAAAGGTGTATTTTTAACAATATAAAACATTGCCTGAAGAAAATGATTAAAAAATTTGAATTTCTGTGGTGATTCAAATTTATTTTTTAAACTTTGTTTATTAATTCATTGACTTTGTGCATCAATTCATTGACTTTGTGCTTTTTTATATTTTGAATGATTTACAATAAGTGAAAAACTTATATTTCAACTATTTGCTTGATTTCTTCATTATTGTAGATTCCTCTCTCATACTTTCCAAAGTATAAGTAAAGAAAAGATTTATATCAATATAAGCCTTTTAGAAACATTCTGGTATTATTGCTGTACTTAGTGAGTGTATGAAAAGATAGAATTGGATTGTTACAACCAAACATTTTATTCTGTGTGTTTATCTCACAAGTATCAGGTGTTATAGTATTGTGGGGGGGGGGGGGTTAGACATTTTGAAGATGTCTTTAAAAAAAATTCCATCTCGTGAGGATCATTGCACTTCTGATAAAATGTGTATTTCTTCATTGTCCTGCTGATGCATTTAAATTGTTTATTAGTGTTAATTAATAATCTGTTTGTACAGCCTGAAGTTTATCCTTCTTCATATTAATAACCTCACAGAAAAGTAGCTTATTTTCCTGTATAGTGAACAATGAAAGCATGGGTGGTGGGGATTGATGACGGCAGGAGCAGTGAAATTGTAGATTGGCATTGATTCTTCTCTTATCTACATTGTCATTTATCACTACTTGACTGCGCTTAGATGGATCAGTGTTTTCAGTAGGCTGCTGCTGCTGATGATGTTTATTTAGAATTACTGATTGTTCTTAGCTTTCAGGTAAAACCTGCACTGGATGCTACCTGTCCAACGTACTTGGCAATAATTTTCCAACTTTTTCTTCTGCCTCTCGAGCTGCAACTTCTTATTTTATCATGACTGCACTGTGCCACAACCAGATTATTTTGATTACAAAGTTACGCAAATTTCTGCGCCGTAAAAAATACAAAAGAAAATGGCAAAACACTGCCTATTATATTCTCAGGTAGGAGCAAACCTTTTTTTTTTTTTTTTGTGCTTTCAGTTTGTGTCTTTCTTAAACAGAAAAGTTCAGCTTATTGATAACTTTGATAATCTTCTCTTCATGCCAGTCAAACTTTAAGATCTATGGCTTGATTAGGTTTTTGGATTTGAAATACTTCTCTTATCATAGGGAAAAATGCGGCAAACAAAAGATTACCATTTGGCAGTTAATCTATAATCAACTCAATTCTAACTGTTGTGATTATAAGCAGTATTCTTATTGACCAATAAAGTGTATGATGAATTACTGATGATACTAAGATATTAAAAGTAATAAATTTACTAAGACCGGATTTACGTATATTTTTCTTTTCTTTTTTAAAATTTTATTCAACTTGCTTGTACTTAATGCTTTAATTATCATCTGTGAAAAATTTTACTTTGTTCATTTCACAAGTCCAGACATTAAAAAAAAAAATTTCTCATTAATGACCTAACAAAAATGGAATTGGATTGGTATTTACTAATCTTAGTCTGACATAAGGTCACAATTTTAGAACTTTAGCTTGATTTAGTGGCGCTCTTGTATTAGATGTTCACTTTAATCCCACAGTTAGTTACTCTTAGACGAGACACACATCCTAAATATAAGATCATTTTAATGTCCATCATCAGAGAATTTAGAAATAATACCCCATCATTCTGAAAGCAATTAGAAACTTGTAATTTTTAAAGTAATGGTTCTAAGCATGTCATTGATAGAAACCTAATCTTTTGTAATTGGTTTTCTTTTTATCAGTTAACTTAAAACATTGACAAAATGTAATGACCTGTTTGAATGAAGGCTCTAAAAGTATTTACTCTTTGATATTTAGCAATAGGAATTTTCAAAAGTGAACAGATTTAAAATCTTTAAAGATATTGTCTGAACTGGTTTAATATAAATCTACTGTTAGTCTGCTTTTAAATTCTGCTTAAATCATTGTATGAGATTAGATGATTTATCAGCTGATTCAAATCTGTTTTGTATTAAGAGCAAATTCTTGATGCTGATGACGTTTTCTTTCTTCTTTCTCTCACATTTGTTGTAAAATCATATGAAGTTCTCATTAAAGAGTCATCTAATTTACAAACAGTTTTTGATAGTATTAATATGAGGTCAAATGCTTATTAACCCTCGTTATCAAATATCTTTTGAAAATCTTTAAGGTTTTTTTGTAGTATCCCTTTCTTTTGGCTTTGAAGCTTTATAAGGAAGACTTTCAAGTTTTATCTACTTAAACAACTTTCTCATTCACTCTTACACCTTTTAGCTAAATGCTCAAATCAAATGTTTGAAATTTGAACAATATAAAACATTTTGAAATTGGTAGAGGAAGACAGAATTGTATTTTGATCTTAGTTTCATTTGCTATCTTGTATTCCTGTCATTAACATTTGAAAGGTTTTCTTCTCTCTCTTTCTCTCTTAAATTTGAAGAAATGTGTGTCTGCTTCTGATATCAAGAAATCAGTATAGATGATGGGTATTCTGTGAAACAGTCAAATAATGGCAGTTGCAACTTTATATATATGTATTCCATTGGGTGTGGATAAGCCAGTTACAAATCTGCAAACTCAAAATGCAAAGGATATATTATTTGCAGACAGATTAAGCAAGCTTTGAATGGGGGATGGGTAGACATAAGCCATTCTGTTTTTTAGGTTAAATCTTGGATAACTTTGATTGTCTTAAGTTTCACGTGAAAAGTTGTTGTATTTTATCTCCAGTAACAACTCCGTTATAAGTACTTAATACTAGACAACATTCTTGACTACAAATGCACTTATCCTTCTGGTTTGGATTTCATTGTTGGAACTGTCCTCCAAGATTGGCTTTGAATCATTGTCTAAAATATGGCTATTTTTTATGTCTTGTCTTCATTTCTTTGTCTCAAAATATACAGGGTCTTTTAATGTCAGTCCAAAATGGAAAAAAAATATTTCAGTTCTTTATTTCTAGTCTCAGATCTTAAACTCTTCATTCTTTGTTCATCTTTGCTGCCTGAGGTTTCCAACTTCTGCCTATGATTTATATTAATTATGTCGTATACCTTTTATTTATATTAATTCTCAATCTCTGAATTCTGCTTTTCTTTCCTTCTTTTTTTTTTCGTTTTTGTTATTTGTCTTGCAACACACTTGGTCATGGTGATATTTTTTTTTCTTCTCTCCCAATTAAAATTCTATTGTGTTTCTGAATATTTGTATTTTGTAAAAGTCTGGAAAATAGACAGTGGTAGCAGTAATATTTTCATAGCCATTAGTCACAAAACATGAAATCTGTTGAATTAGTGTTTTATTTAAAAATAAATAATGCTTTTCCTTTTAAGATTATATATTTACATAAATTTGTTATAAAACCAAAACCCTGAGAATAGAGTACACATGGACTGAGCAGAACTGAAATGCATTTGCTAAAATCTTAAATATACAAATAATTTTTTCTTTTTCCTAATCATTTTTGTAAAAAGCACTTAATACCTTATACATTTTATACAATCTCTCCTGCTAAAAATCTACAATATTGTAGATTTTTAGCATAGAAAACAGCTGTTCTTTTTCTGTACACAATTCAGACCAAATCTGAAAACATGTGAATAACAGTAACATAATTTGAACAAAAGATTTTGCTTTACTTGTATGTTAACTATATCGATCACCTGTTTTACATAATAGCTGCTTAGGTTGAATATGAACTTTTTTTTTTCAGACTGTAGAGATTGTATACAACTAAAATAATTTAGTTCATTGGTCAAAATATCTTAACAACCATACTCAAGTGAAATTTGTGGCAAAAAAAATAAATCTTAATATTCCAAGTTTGTAACTGATTATGAAAACTATAGAAAATAGTTTTTATGTTAAGAGAAGGGGTGCTGAAAAGTTCTCAATCAGACCAAAAAATCCTTCAAAAGTCAGGTGGAAAACTTTTCAGCACTCTTGTATTTTGTTGGTTTGATAAGGGCATTAAGCAACGCCATGGCTAGATTTTGTGATTTTCATTTTGTGCCTTAATAAATCTGAAATCAATTTAGAACAACATATTTATCCTTTTTTTTTTTTTTTTTTTGTCTTTTGTATAAAATGTTTTGATTGCAGAATTAGTTTGCTCTCAATTTTCCAACTAGAGGTATTGAATCGACCATCAATATATATAATTGCTACTTCGTTTTGTTGCTTTGGGCATAAATTTATTTATCTGACTTGAACCTGAGAGAAAATAAACTAATATAAGATTTGTTTTTATTTTTGAAATGAAGAATTGTTGAATAAATCAAATGAAGCTCATTTCAATTTTGCCACAAAGAAGCTAAATTTACATTCTAATTTCCTTTTGCTGCCAGACCACTTTGCAGAACATTTTACCATAATAGGCATTATAAAGATTAACATGGGTGACCAATCAATGTATATAGGCCAGTACAAACAAATCTGGTCTTAATTCTATGAGATGATTTCTTAAATAGATGCTCTTTCGAAGACATTAACTATACTGGCATTAACTATATAGGCAAGAAAAGCCATTTAAAAATAACAAGAATTTGTCTAATTTACTAATTCCTTTTAAGTTTTTCTTAATTATATAAATGACTTGAAGCCAAAAAAGGGCTTCATCTTCACTTGTCAATACTGACATTTGAAAGATTTTTTTTTTTTTTTTGCTTAAAATATATTAAGAGAAAGTTTTTAAATCTGTAAATGTTTTCATATTTCTGCTGTACTTTTCTCTAAAGCTATATTAATAGGCTTTCTTTGCGTTGACGATTTATCATAAACAGTTGCTTGTATTTAAAATGTTTTCTAAAATTTAAATTTTTATTTTAATTCATTGAATTTTGATGTACTCTAGTCATTTTTTTTTGTGTGTATGTATGTGTGTGTGTATATATATATATATATATATATATATATATACACAAAAAAAAATGACTAGTCATTTTTTTTTTGTGTGTATGTATGTATATATATAGTCATTTTTTTTGTATGTATATATATACACACACACACACACACACACACACACACAAAATGACTAGAGTACATCAAAATTCAATGAATTAAAATAATTTAAATTTTAGGAAACAGATTTGAAATACAAGCAACTGTTTATGATAAATCGTCAACGTAAAGAAAGCCTATTAATATAGCTTTAGAGAAAAGTACAGCAGAAATATGAAAACCCTCTAAACTCTTCATCTGTTCTTGGTGGTCTGTTTCACGATGTGTTACTGCCAGAAATGGGTGTCATACTGGAGTGGTTAAACTCCACTGCAATAACACATGCCATCTTCATAACAGTTCTGTTATCTTGTTTCAGTTTGTTACTGGATCTATATTTTGAGGGATGTGTGTAGCACTGCTATGTATACATGCAGGCATTTAGTGATGGAGGAGTGAGATACCATGTACAGATCTAACCTGTTGGAAGTATGTTGTCCTGAATCTACATGTGGGCAGTTTGACTTATCTTAACATCACTAAACTGTGGACTAAACAGCAACATGCTTCGGTGGAGTCTTGCACGCCTGAGCAGCTCTCTTCAGGAATGTACTGCTCACCCATCCTATGTGGACAAAAGTTTAGAAAAGGTGACCTAAACGAAGCCTGTTTAACAATCAACCTAACCAACAGCTGACAGTGGTTCACAATAGCAGAGATTGAACCAAGTAATACTCAAGCAAAAAGTGCAGAATGAAAGTTGGTAGTTGGAATGTCGGAACACTTAATCGCAAAGAATCTAGTAATTCAGAATGCCAAACTGGTATGATCACAAAGCAGTTGGGTTAGTATGATATTTAATATAGCTGCACTCTGTGAAATTCGGTTGAGTGGAGAGGGCCGTCTGACAGTCTCTTGTGTGAGTTACGCTTACTTTTGTAAGGGTCATCCAAAAGATGAGAAAAATGAGTGGGATGTTAGCCTTGCCATTCATACTGAATTAGCCAAGCATCTTGAGCAACTGCAAGGCATTAGTGATAGAATCATATTCCTTAGTGTACCTCTATCTTGTGATTGTTATATGACAGTCTTTTCTGTTTATGATCGAACTCTAAATGGTCCTGAGGAATCTATCATGGCTTTCTACCAAGATCTCAGAACTGCCATCGCAAAGGTTCCAAAAGCAGACGAGATTCTCCTCCTCTCTGATTTCAATGCTAGGGTTTGTAAGGTTTGCAATACTTGGAAGGCATTGAAAAAGCATGGACTAGGAGAAAAAGAATATTAATGGATTTCAGTTTTGCACTTTGAAATCATTTGCAACTCATTTTTTTTTTTTTTCCTATCAAACAATTGGCCATAATGTTACTAGGATTCATTCAAGATGGAAACAAGGCCACATTCTCAATTATATCATTTGTCATAACTGAGATCATCAGGATGTATGCATTGTTGAGTCATGCATGGTGCTAAACGTGGGATGGACCATATGTTGGTACATGGCAAGGTGAAATTCTGTATCAGATGTAAAATCAGATATAATGGGACAAAGATTCTTAAACTTATCAATGTTTTGAGGTTGAAGGATCTTGCTATTTGCAAGGATTTCCAAATGGCATTCAAGGATGTAAAATTGAATGGCATCTGCGATCAGCTTAAAAACAATGCCTACAATACTGATGTTGCAGTTCTTTGTTTCAGAAAGAGAAAACATTGAGATTGGTTCAAGTCAGATAATCCTGATATAAATCATCTTTTGAATGTAAAAACAATGATGCCCATTCAAATCTTTTAAAACTTTGCTGCAGCTCAAACTCTATCAGATGAAAAGTCAGTAATGGTTAAATATATCCTTGTAAGGTCTTGGTGCTTACAATCGGAAGAACACAAAATGTCCCATTACCCAGTTAAGTACACCCAGTATCACTGAAGTCAAAGGACGGATTTGTTCTTTTAAAGGATCTGGAAGTATAATAAACGTTGGACTGAAGATCTTGTAATCCCTCAGTAATTAATGTCCCAGTTGGATATCATTGATGAGATGTTGGATCATCCTCCTTTAGAAGAGATCCAGAAAACAATAAAAAGGAGTTAATACTAAGAAGATACCAGGTCTTGATGACATTCCAATCAAATTTCATGGTGGAAACAGGCTTACTGTAAGGATACATCATATGATTTGGATGTTTGGTCAGGGGCACCTCTATTTCTGGACTGGGTTGATATCATTATCTCCTTGTTGAAAGGGGAAAGGGTCAGAATTGATGTATGCGGATTATTGGGGCATAAGCCTGCTCAAGGCAATGGGTAAAATTTTTGTGAAATTACTTAATAGGCTTACAAGATTGATTTTTTTTTTTTTTTCTTCCCTCGAGTCATCTCTGAGACACAATGTGGGTTAAGACCAGGAAGAGTCACAACAGATATGATCTCAGCCCATCAACTGCAGGAAAAATGCTAAGAACATCATCTTGCATTGTATCAGGTCTTTGTCAGTCTGACCATAGCCTTTGTCTATATAAATAGGGATGCTCTCTAGACTATTCTCAATAAGACAGGATGTCCTCCAAACTTTGTATGAATGTTCAAACAACTTCATAGTGAGATGAAAGGGTAACTTCACTTCAGTGGGTTACTATTGGAACCCATAGCCATTGACAATGGATTTAAGCAAGTTGACATTCCTGTTCCCACTCTATTCTCTATTTTCTTTGCTGTGGCTCTCACATATGTTTTCCGGGATTGTGAAGTTGGTGTGTACCTGCAGTTTAGGACCACAGGTAAAGTCTTTGACTTAACTCATTTCCAGGCTAACTCAAAGACTTTCCAGTCAGTTATCAGAGTTACTCTATGCTGACAATGCAGACCTCATTGCTTATACTGAAAAAGACATGCAATCCATAATAGACCATTTTTTTTGAGAATATGCACTGTGTTCAGGCTAACCATCAGCATAAAAAAAAGACTATGGTTATGTACTCCCCTTCCCTCCAGGGCAATGATATGTCAAACCTGACATTTTTGTTCAGGGTCAGAGGCTCAAGGTTGATCACTTTTGTCTACCTAGTAAGTACTCTTGCTTAAGATGGTTTGGTAGCTTTCGGTAAATTGAAAAAGTGGGTCTGGTCATATAGACATCTCCCTTGATTCTAAGATCAGTGTCTACCAGTCGTGTGTCCTGACTGCTCTCCTGTATTTTATATTGTCATATAAGAAGAAAATGAGTAACTACCAACACCAAGGTTCGAGCATGACACTCTGGACTTATGAATGTTTTCTGCCAGGTGTATAAATAGTTGTCTGGCCACTGACTGTAGTGATTATTGAGTGGGTATTTAGTGGAACTATCCAGTCAAATTAGTGTGAATTAATATGCATCGATGATTTTGGGTTTTGATCTAGGATTTACCAGACATTAAGCTAAGCCGTGCTTGCTAACAAGGTATTCACTGAAATGGTTAATTATCTTTGGTTGACTTTTACTTCTTTGTTCTTGTTAAGTATTTATTTGCAGTGGTAATTAAATACTGTTATATCTTAACATTGAATTCTTAAGTTTTACTTCACAGCCACTTTACATCACAAAATATATATTGCCATTGCATCAAATCCTTGGAAAGATCTAATCAGAAGAGCCTTAGACATTATCTTAAACACCAAGTGGTTGTATTTGATACCAGACACAGTTTTTGTGCAATAGCCAAAAAGACTTGGCATAGAAAAACATTTCATCACAATCAACTGTGCTGTGCAGGACACCTTAAAAGAATGGAAGATGAGAAATTGCTTAAGCATCTGTTTTATGAAGAACTTGCTCCTGGTAAGCATCCCAGACACACACTCTTGGAACGTTTCAAGGATATTGTTAACAGCAACCTGAAAAATCTCGAAATTAGTGTCAAAGACTGGCCAAAATGGACAGAGAATAGGTCTGGTTTGAGAAAGTTAGTTTTTGAGGGTTGCAATCATTTTGAGATCAAAAAGGTTGAGCATTTTTGAAGTTGAAAAAGGCTCCAAGGAAAGGTGATGTAGACTTGATTCCAGAAGATATTCAGTCTAAACTTGTAACATCTGTGGGTAGGACTTTCTATCTTGTGCCAGACTTGATAGTCATCTAAGATCACATGAAAATCAACAGTCTAATGCTGATTATATAGATGTCCTTCCTGAGAGACCTGCAGAGTACACATGTCAGTTTTCTGATGAAATTTGCATCTTTGTGATACCAGGCTGAAGTGGCATATGTGCGTGAACAAGGAGAAAGTCACTTTCAAGACTTTCATGTGTCACATATGTTAAAAGGTATGCAGGAATGAAGCTTGTTTACAGTCATCTGCAAACCCATGATAGCTCAGTTCAATATTAAAGAGGTGACCTTCTTCTGAAAATAAGTGGCAGTTATCATATATAAGGGTTTTTTTTTTTTAATACTGGTAACAGCAGATAACATTTGCCCATTGAATGGTATGCTATATAAACAGACATAAAATTACAAATGTTACCATTGAATCAGGTCAATTTCTTAATACTAACAAATTGAAAATGTCCAAGAGGAAATGATCTAATTATTGATTAGATAACACTGCCTCCATGCATGTTAAATTTATATCTTAAAAAATGTATTAAAATTACAATAAGCAATGATTAATTCCTTTATTTTCTGATTAATAAAACACTATTTTACTTACATTTCAAATTTGATCAAGAGCATCTGATTTTATTATTTTAAATTAAAAAGTTTAAAATGTTTAATGCTAGTGTGAATATTTTTTTACATATCAAATTTCTAAGAAATTTGTAGTTTAGATTTTTTTTTTAAAGCATAGCAACCGCAAGAAAAAAATAATATTAAACTGATTTTAATTCTCCATATAAATTCTCTTTTAAAAATGTTAAACATATAAAATCTCAAAAGATTGCTTACTTGTGAATAACTGTCATATTTACATGACACTTTCCCTAATTTCTTTTTTATTTACAAGGAAATCTCAAATTTAGTGTTTGAATTGTAATAATTGCCCCCAAACCATTTTTATTTTTCATTTTGATGTATTAAGCTTTCAGATTCCTTTCTTTGATTTTACAATTAAATTTCTAACAATTAAAAAAAAAAAAAAGGTTTTAAAAAGCAAATATCTCCATTTATATAAATTGGATAATATTTTTTGCCCCATTGGATTATTCTTTATAATGGGACAGTTTATGAAAATAAATACCTAATGTATATCAGCCAAAAAGCACGTAACATTGTCACAATATCTTACTGGTTGTATATATGACAGCAGGTTCATGATTCTGCATGGACTTTGTGCAATTGGTGGTTGTCATTAATAGTAGCTTGAAAGGGTATTTGGCAACTGTTGTTCAGATATGGAATGAGTCAGTTGTCATCACACATTTATTTCCACAGCTTTTTGTTAGGATCTACATACTAACGTTGGTCTGTCTCTGTCTTTTGCTGAAAATCAAATTAGACATCTTTTCACCAGGAGGGGTTCCTTATTGCGTTAAACAGCACAACTCATACGGTCTGAATTGACAGCATTTTCTTTTTTCCCTTTAGGGGACTGGTTGGGAACACTGGGTATTGTAAGTGACTATCTATAATCTGAAATATATTTTGGTTTTAAATAACTCATAAAAGGTTGACAACCTGTAAAAAGGTAAATTAATTTATTGCTCTTAGTAGGGAAATTTTATCACCTACTAAGGAGAGAGAGAGAGAGTGGGAGGAAGAGTGATCCCCCTCCCAAATAGTTTCAGGCCTGCATGTTCACTAAGAGGCAGAAGTTCTCATTGAAAGATTTGAGGAAGAAATGATTCCTTTTATAAGTACGAGAGTTGGCTGGAAATTCATAAGCTGATCAAGATATAAATGTAAGCCTATAAATTTTGAAGACAACCTTCGTAAATCCCTAGTGTTTTCCCAAATTGATAATTTGTTAATGGTCGAATAAAAAGTCATTCAAACCCACAACTTACAAATGAAACCATTTCCTTATCTTTTTGTGATTACCATCAATTCCAGAATCATTTTATCAAAATATAGTATTTAAGTGTGACAATTTGCTAACCTTATTACATCAAGCCTGTTTCATTCTGAGATAATTGCTTTTGATTTTCTACCATTTATTTTCTTTCTTTCTTTCTTTCTTTCTTCTGGTGAGCACTTTCACATGTTGGTGAATCTTCTAAACTCAAGTATAAATGTTTAGTCATCATTGGACAGTGTCCAATGAAGATGTAAATGCAATTTAAGTCACAGTTTTGATTCTTTCAGCTGCACCTGGACAACACCTTGTTAAAATATTTGTTGTGTACTTAGTGAGAATATCAGCACTTACTAGGCTGTAGTACCATTTTCATTAAATTTCAGAAATTTAAGCTGCAAAATATCACTTGTTGGCCATGATGACCAATACCAGTGTATAATTAATAGAAATGTACTTCTTGACAAAAAGAGAAAAAAAGATTAATAAAGAATTTCAAAGGATTAAATTGCAGGTGAATTGCAACAGAAACCCTGTTCATGTGTTCAATTGGATGGCAGAGGGCATAGATACAAGCAGGATATGCTGTCCATTCTTCTTTGTAATTCCATTACCCTTGCTTAGTCAGGTCCTTAAAGTGCACTTTTAAGAGCTTGTAATAAGAAATTAATGTATTTTGGATGACTGCTAATGCTAGAAATATTTCCAAATCTCTGAGAAGGATGTTGCAATTTAAATGTATGAATCCTGTTTAACCAAATCTTGAAAGTAAATTCATAGACTAGCCTTCAAAGGACTTGGACACATTTTTCTCGCCTTTTATTTTAGCGTTTGAATTCATATTTTTGAACAATTTTTCTTTGACCTTCAATTGATTAATGCTTTTTTAAGAACTTTTCTTATAATGTTAACTTTTACTCATTAAATGATTCAATTCATCAATTGCAAATTTCATACACTATTAACCTTCAAACCAAGGTGATTCATTTTTATACAGGATATCTGATATTTATATATTGTATGTCAAAAATAGATATCCAACATGTGTGGGCTGTATGTTTGATTCCTCCTCCCCCTTTCTATTTCTAACCTTAGTCATTAAATGTTTCATCTTTCTAAATATTCTTGGCCTTTTATAGAGATAGAATCCAAGTTTAGTAGCAAAAAGGAAAAACTGGTTTGAAATTTAACTCAAAAAGGAGCCAGTAAAGTTCTCGGCCTGATCATGAAAGGATTCCAAAACGTTTGAATTTTCATCATTTGGTCAGATTTCAGGAAGTAGATCTAATAAAGATCTTTTCAGCACTCTTTCTTCTTCACTAAGAAAGATCAAACACTAAACTTGCAATCTGCTCATTGTTTTAAGCACTTTAAACACATTGTACAGTTGTGTATTTATTGTACAAAAATGTATAAGTACTCATTACACTTCATAAAAATATTTTTCTTTTATATTGCATTGGAACAAAAGTTGTAGCATTTTTTTTTTCTCAATAGGTGGCATTTGAACATGTGATTTTTGTTTCCCACATGACTTGTATATCATTCTGAAAGGTGACATTTCAACATCATATCATTCTAGAATATTTTGACGTGGATTGTGAATTTTAGATGTTGTGAAAAAAAAAAAAAAAAATGAAATATCTTATCATTTGAGGCTCTTTTATTTCCAGAAAAGCAAAGATATGTGCTATTTATGTTGCCATATCTGAAAATATCATTTTGTAAGTGGTTTGCTGCTAGGTTCAGAATTGAAAATTTGGATCTAGAAGACCAAGAACACTGACAGACCTGCAGTTGTTGATGGCCAAATTAAAAATACTGATTAAAAAAAAAAATGAATCCAAATCATATGACATGGAATTTCACAGAGATTGTTGTAAAGCATTTGAAAACATTTGGATACACGTGAATTGCTATAATATTTTGGTGCCTCACGATTTAACGGGAAAAGAAAATTTCATGGCCCAGACTTGCATCTGTAATTCTCTGCTCAAATGCAACAAAAAAAAAAGATAAAGAACAATCATATGCAAGGAAAAATTAGCTCCTGTTAGCCCCTCTAATCACCAAAGGTGATGATGCTGCATATCTGGTATGATTGGAAGAGTATTGTATACTGCAAGCTCTTTCTGCAAAATCAAATATTGAATTCAGAAAAGTACTGTTCCTAGTTGGATTAATTAAATGCAGCAAGCAATGAAAACCATCTAGAATTCTATCAAAACAAAGCTGGACCTTGTCTCACTTTGCAGACCCAACATAAATTGGTACAAATTGGCTGGGATGTCCTGCTACACTCACCGTACTCATCTGACCTTGCACCTTTGGATTGCCATTTATTTTGATTCCTACAAAATTGTGTAAATGACAAGAATTTGGAATTCTGAAGCTACCTCAAAGATGGCAAAAGGTAGAGGAACTAGATGTCACATATGTGATTGAATAAATCCATGTAAAAATATGTAAATATTGTCTTCAAAATTTACTTAACATGTAAGAAACTTTTATTCTAACTCGGTATATATTGATCCATTCTTTGTAGCTGTTGTCAGCAGAAACTTTTTTAAAAAAAACTGCTTTTGTCAAGTTTTAAGTTTGTGATCCATTAAAATTTTTGTTTGGAGTAAAGTAGGTCAAAATCTGTTATAAATTGATTTTTTTTTTTTTTTTTTTTTTTCCAACAGGTGTTTGTGACACTTGGTATCAACTAAATAATCTTGAAGTATTTGAAGTTTTTACCTTGCTGCATATTTAACAAACAAGCATACTTGAAATGTTATATGCAAAACTATTTTAAGAAATACTTTCAGCTTTTAGGAAGTGAGAAATATCAATATTTCACACAATATTTTTAAAAAAATTAATCTCAAGAAAGATCTTTCTCGTAGTATAATATGGACAAATTGTTAAATTTCAAGTTTGTTTGGAATATTTGGGGCGGGGTTGAATTCTCAGACTGTAATTGTTTTTATTGTTTTTCATTGTGATTATGGAGGAAGACAATGTATAACCTCCCTGGCAAGCTTGAGTAAATGGATGGTGGTGCAGGGTTTGGGAGATATGGTGAAAAGACAAAATTTATTGTGAACTATAAGACAGGAAGTTGTGAAGAGTCATGTTCAACATCCTGAAGAGATATGGTACATAGTAGTTTCAGACAAAAAACAATACCAATGAGTGTCATATTAATTTTTATCATATTATCTTGGCTTTTACCAAACTTCATTTACTTATTTTATCATTTTTATTATTTTATGCTTTTTCAAGATTAAAATTGTAAATGAAAAGGGAAAAAACAATTTACGTATACGCATATATATATAATTTATTTGTTTAAACACTATCTTTAATGGATACTCATATTTGAGTAGATGCTGTTTTCATTTATTTATTAAACAGTGTATTTATTTCCATCTACTGTGCTGAATATTTGAAAAACCTTCCAGCAGGATTCAAACCTATGTCCGCTAGAGGAAACCATCATTAGATCTGACATGCATTAACCCCACGGCCACATATGACCGCCTGATCAAAGCTGAATAGTGCTTTTGAACACATCTCTCCCAATTCTTGAAATATACATATCTGCTCTGTTTCATATCCTAACATAAACAAAGAATTTTTAGGAATGGATTTTTCATTTATTAATCAGCCATATTAAATTTATTTTTTAAATGTTATTTTTAATTGATACTCATATTTGAGTAGATGCTCTGTTTTTATTTACTTATTAAACAGTATATTTATTTCTATCTACTAATCTGAATATTTGAAAAATCTTGCTTGGAATATCTTTTTTCTTGCAATGTCACAAAGCCAACACCTTCAGCTTCTATCTATCTTCTCAAAGTCATTCAATTAGGCCTTTTTTTATAATTAAGGTTCTGTTCTATGACAATCAAAATAATAAATACGTACAATGTGATGGTGTTTCCATGGGGTTCAGTTCTAGCATCTAGAAAATAAGATATTTAATATTGCTAAAAAAGCCTCCAGCTAAGATATGTAAACGATATTCTAATCTTAGTTAAAAACATAGATGAAATACACGAGCTACAAAAAAAAAAAACTTCTAAAACAACTGTTCTTAAGTTCACATATGAATTAAAAAAAAAACAAAAAAAAACTAACTAGCATAAACACGTGCACTCTAAACTATAAAAGTGAATGTCCTGACTATTACAAAACAGCAATTATACAAAATTTAGTAAGCCATGCAACCTACTACACAGCAATCAAATATGCTCTAACTACAAACAAGATGAAAAAATCCTAAAAAAATAACTCATAAGTACTAATATATTCTCATTGATTCATGTAAAAAAAAAACAAAAAAACTAATGATATACTATACTAAATTTAATACAACCAACTTAATCATCCGCAATAACTCAGTCAACTAATGTTTTGCAAAAGACCAGCACTATATATCAATTTAAATGTCCATTGGAAGATTGTATCTCTGACAAAAACATAAATATATATGTTGGTTTCATGACAACAACATCGAGGCGGCTTACATTGCACATGTCAGATTCAAGTTCTATTGCATGTGTTTTAGAGAAATATTAATTGACAGTAAAGTATACTCCACATGAAAATAAAACAAAAACTTCAAATTCTCAAAGTGCTCTATATAAAAAAAAAAAAAAAAAAAAATAAAATTAATTATGAGTATAACGTTTTAAAATGTCTGTAAATGTAATATTTTGGGATGCTAAAATTGTAAGAAAATTATTTTTTTTAATATATATAAATAATTGCAGGTTGAGTATTTATTAAATATTAACAATAAAAAATGTAAGCTTAGTTACCTCCCTTACATATTCTTAACATAAATTGACTATAACAGGGTGTTTCATGGGCATTTGAAAAAAATTTTTTACAACTATCAATTACATTAATTTTTATCTTAGCAATTCATCCCTGAAGATTACCTTGAATGAGATTGAAAATACTTGGGAAAATAAAAGAAATAACCAAAACTATGGTGTCTTTCTTACTCTGTTTTGTAACAGCACAAATAAATTGATCTATGAATTTGATAGGATTAAAATAGACATATGTTTAGATTATTCAACCAAACATACTTGAATGAAGATATGCTGCCTGAACACGCACACACACACACACACACACACAAACCTTTCTTTTTAGTTTTCCCCGACATTCTTACATTTTTCTGTTTGACAGGAGTAAGGGAGTGCAAAAATTGTCCATTCTCCCAAGCGCTTTTGGCCACTACTTTAGCCATTTTCAAGGGGGTTTATTTTTAGGTGTTAATTTCTTTTCTTGTTTGACTGTTTAAGATGTATTTTTTGTAGGATTTATTCTGATCTTCACAAGTTGAGTGTGTCTGGAATTGGCTTCTTTCTGTTTTTTAAGAACTGTGAATAAATACTTCAAACAGCACAAAAACTACGTCTTAAACAGTAGAACATGAAAAGAAATTAATAACACCTAAAAACGACCCCCCCCCTTTGAAAATGGGTAAAGTGGCCAAAAGCGATTGAGGACAGTGGACAATATGGACAATTTTTGCACTCCCTTACTCTAACCCAAAAGAAGAAATTTAGAAAACTAAATAAAAAAATTCATCAAATTTTCTTTGTTTTCATGTTCAATGAAACACACGTTATCTAACTTGGATATTTTAATGAAATATGCTGTTGCCTTACATTTGTATTTAGAACTCGAGATCTAAAAAGAATTAAGTTTTTTATATTTAATCACTTGTATTGGTATATCTGAAATATTAAGTTATTCTTTTGTAAAAGATTAACTCTTGTTTTTCTATGAAATTAAATTCCTACCCAGATAAAGAATATTTCTTAAGTAACCATACCGATTATATAATTAAAAAAAAAATATGTATTAATAACACAATATTTCTTTGTCTTTTACCATTTTTTTTATTCACTGACCAGAATCCTTAACACATTTTTCTAAATTTTTTTTCTTTCTGTTGTGCAATTGCATTTAATTTGTTCCAGAAGTATGAACATTTAATGCAAAGAAAATAGATTAAAAAGCCAATAGTTCCAATTGATTGATCTTGCTTGTCCATTTCAACTGAAAGAGGTTCCTTTTAACTTTTTCAGTATTTTAAAATTACTTCATTTTTTTCTCTTCATTCTATAAATGTATTAGAAGCTCACTCGATTAAAATAAACCTTATGACTAAGCTATATTACACTTAAGAATTTCTTTGAGTTTTCAAACGAACCAGACTGATCTCCAAAAATATAACTTGCTTATGTTCATTATATTAGGTCATCCCATAAGTTCTGTCCGAATTTTTTGTTAAAATGAACAAAATTTAAAGAGTATTTTAAAATGTCTAATGGAGCTGAACATTATTTTTATGTTTAGATGCATTTAAACTGATCAAATTTTATTTCAGAGAACAAAATTAAATTTTGTTTGATTAAAACCCTGCTAACATGGAAGTACCCAAGAATCATTTGAGGCACATAATGCTTTATGCGTTCAAGAAAGGAAACTCAGCAGCCGAAGCGGCTAGAAACATTCACTCAGTTTATGGAGAGGAATGTGTGAATGAAAGAACTTGCAGAAGATGGTTTGCAAAATTCAGAAGTGGAGATTTCACCCTTGAAGATGAAGATCGAACCGGACGTCCAGTTGAGTTTGATGAAAAGCTTCTTGAAGCAGCCCTTGAAGAAAATCATGCTTTATCAGTTGAGGAATTGGCAGTGGTTCTCAGTTCAAACCATGCAACTGTTCATCGTCATCTTCAACAACTTGGAAAAGTTCCTAAACTTGGAAAATGGATGCCTCATAAATTGTCTGAAAACAACCTCAAATCCCGAGTTGACATCTGCTCTTCTCTCCATTCTCGCCAACTTGTTTCACCTTTTTTGGATAGACTTGTGACTGGCGACGAAAAATGGATCTTTTATTGAAATGTTAAGCGTCATAGACAGTGGCTTGGTAAAGGGGAAGGACCCCGTCACAGCTGAGAAGGGAACTTCATGGGCAAAAGGTTCTTCTTTCAATCTGGTGGGATTGCCAAGGAATAATCCACTTTGAATTCTTACCATCTAATGCAACAATTGATGCTCAAATATACTGTCAGCAATTAGAGCGTTTGAACCAAGCTTTGAGGAAAAAAAAGACCTGCTCTAGTGAATCAAAAACGGGTGATGTTTCATCAGGACAATGCGCGACCACACACAGCAAGAATCACGTCACAAAAGATCAAAGAACTTGGTTGGGAGAAAATTCCTCATCCACCTTATTCTCCCGATCTTGCTCCTTCAGACTACCATTTGTTTCGTAGTTTACAGAATCATTTGGAAGAAACAGCTTTTGTAACACAGGAAGAGGTTAAAACTGACATTTGTGAGTTCTTTGAATGAAAGCCAAAAGAATTTTACAGTAATGGAATTAGTAAGCTTGTTAATAGATGGAAGGAAGTCATAGATAATCAGGGAAAATACATTGTTGATTGAATCTGTAATTAAATGTAACATTTGGTCACTTGATTTCTTTATTCAAAATTCGGACAGAACTAATGGGATGACTTGATAGATTCCTATAAGCTTTTGCTGATTAAGATTTTGTAATGAAACCATTAAAACACTCTGTTGGTGCTAAAATGTTATTTCTTGAATTAGAACAAAGGTCTTTGGAAATGAAATGTTTGTGACCTCTTAGAAAACTGAAATTGCTATGATTTTTTTCCCTCCCTCCCCTAGGTCATAAATGATAGGAAGACTAATTTGGATGCTGTATCTGACTTTGTAAATGAAAAGCTATCAAATTTGGCTATTTTCATATCCTTAAATATTATTTTTTTATAAGAGACACCTAAATTGTTTATATCTTTGTAATCTATAGTAAATACTGTCACCACGTTACAAATCCATACAGTCAGAAATTTGCTGAAAACTTAGCAAAATGAAAAAAAAAAAAGTCAGTGAAATTTTAAGATGCTCCAATTATAAAATTATTAAGATACAGATCTAATATTTGGGATTTATCAATAAATTTGATTAAGAAACATTTGAATTTTCACAGGTTTTTCTGAGAAGCTCACCTGTTTGGTTGGTTGATTTCTGATGGAATGGCCCACATATATATATATATATATCTCACACATGGTCTTGGATTTTAATATGCCTTAATTTGACATTGAATCCTCATCAGCCTGTCTCCCAGCAAAGATGAGCAAAATTCTTTTTAGGGCATATTAAATAAATGACCATTGTTTTAAACAGTGTTTCTTTGTTGTGGTGAGAACTTGAACATTTCAAGCTCGGCAGCATTCACTGGAACATTTTCAAACTTCTATCCAATGCAAAACTGGATTCCGTTAAAAGTAGCTCACAGTTTGTTTTCATTTATTTTTCAAATTTGTTTCTATAGGTTAACTATGTTGACAATTTGAGAAATAATTTGCATTTGTCTATGTATTATATTTTTTCTCCCCACTTTCGAATCTCTACTTTAACCAAATCTGTTTTACTAATTTTGTTATTGTATCATAGTTTCTCTGTCGTCTCAATTTCTTTCTTTGGCAACACTATTGCAAATGTCTTTCAGAGAGAATAAATTCTGTTTTTAAGTACTGAGGTTGTTATCTATATTTCCTTAGGTCCTTTCACTTTGCTGTGCATTATAAAAATAAAAAAATATACACACACACACACACACACACTGTCAAATTTGGATGTTCATGCATAGTAATTGGTTCTGGTTACAAAAGTGACATTTATTTATTTATTTTGTTGCCTTTTTCTAGAACTTCTTTTTATTGTTTATAAAATGAAACCAGAGTTTATCTTTTATCAGGATGGGCAAGTTGTATAATGGTTATCAGTGCATATTGTAGGTTCTCCTAGCAGAGCTGAAATTCTACCCTACATTGTTGCATTCACTTTTCAGCTAATGTCGTCAAGCACCTCTCTCATCTACTTAAAGATTAAATAGCTAGAGTAGACTCTGCCCTCTGTAGCTTTAGACTGCAAACTATGCTGAAGGTACATAACTCCTCACTCACTTTTACTAAAAGGTCATATCGATTCATAGATATTAAGAGGAATCTGTGGAGAGTCATCATGGTTGTCTAGGTTTTGAAGAGACATAGCATTTAAAATATATTTTTTTCTTTTTTTATTGGGTCTGACATATGACGATAGAACCTGATTTTTTTCCCTTTCATATTTAGTGAGTTTAATTTTTCTAAGTCTAAATGTACAGAATTTATTAAGATTTTTTTTTATTTAGAACATTATCATAACTTTTTAAATGAGAAAAATGTTAATTTCCAGGCTTCTTTTGATTGAAGAGAAATAATGTTTTAAACCAGTTTAACTGTGTTCGAAAAATTTATTGCCCATTGATAGATATATATATATATATATATATATATATATATATATATATATATGAGATGTGGTGGTGATGGGGAGACTCCATTGCAAAAATTCACTTGTCTGACATAATGTAGAAAATATTTTCATTCACATGAAAAGAATATGGAATTGAAAACTCAAATTTTTCCCCTCTTTGTGGAAGATGTGAATAATTGTAGCTTTTGTTTTTGAATTTACGTGTGATATTGATCTACTTAAGTCAAGCTGAAATACTTTGAAAATGTTATTAAAATATTGTAAATATGAAAAATCTACTTAAGTTTGAAATTGATTTGAAGATAATTTCAGTAAACTGTCTGAATTTTATTAAAATAATGGGAATTTTCATGTTTCCTTTTAGCAATCAGGCTATTAATCTTTAAAACTGTTTTGTTTTAAAAAAGAAACTCCAAACTTGGATAATATAAATGAAGAATGATGTAATGAGCATAGAGAGGGTGTGTTCACTTAGGATTTTTTTAATTTTATTAGCAGTAAATCAACTAATAGCAGATAAGACACAATATTTTTATTTAATAGTGGAACATTCTGACTTTGTAAAATATGCAAATCAGTCTACAACGATACAATTAAGAGTTCTTCCAGATCTCGGCAAACAGTTGGGCATACCAAATTAAAAGGAAACCCAGCTTCAACAAGGGAGCTGTCAATTGAAATGATGGATAAGATAGTAAAACTCATCCAAGAAGGCAATCCACAGTGGAGTGTGGTGAATGGTGTTGGTTTTCTCTAGTCAGGTGTCTAAAATTTGGTGCAAATATAACAGAAATGGGATGTGGTTAGCCATGAAAGGCATCAAAGTTTCAGGATAGAAAACTTAAAACAAAAATAGAAAATATACAACAAAACAAACTGAAATGTAAAACAAATGGTGTTAGGGTTTGTAAGAAATCAGCTGAATGAAATGGGATTTACATACTGAAAAACATGATGAAAAAACAAGAATAAGGTTAAAGGGAAATGATCATGGTGTGTGGATAATTGAATGAAAGTGATATTCTGTGATAAATCAAGAATCTGCATTGACCAAGGCAATGGTGCTTGAATTTTTATCTAGTGCCATTAACATTTAAAGATGACTGCTTGAAGAAAATGAGCAAATTTCACAAAGAATTCATGATAAGGTGTCATCTACAAAACCAGTGGAGATAGCAATCAATTCACATGTATATATATATATATTGAAATCTTGGATAATTTTCTCTTTCTCTTGATAAAAAATTGGTTTTGATCAAGTTTTTGTTATTTTTATTTATTTATTTATTAATTCAGGATGATGATGCATCTTGTCACAGGGCAAAGGGGATTAAAGCCTCCCCCCCCCCACTATCTGAAGAAATATATACAAAATCAATCACATGACCCAACAAACACTGGATTCAACTGAAAATTTATGGTGAAAATTTTAAAGAAGAAGAAAAAAAAAAAAAAAGAATACTCCATGAAAAGGTTACTTAACTGCCATTTGGGGAAAATTAGAACCACTTTGATTTAAAAAAAAAAAAAAAAAATATTGCTTTAACTTGGAGAAATCCATACTTGAGAGAATTAAGACTGTCATAAAACATTAGTTGTCCCTTTCAAGAAGGAACAATTAAGTATTAATTCTAATTTTTTGTTGATGAATTCCATAATTTTTTGTTCAACATGGGATTATTCTATATTTTCTTTTGCGTGGTTTGGAAAAATATACCATTAAATGAAATAATTTAATCTAGTTTCTTGAAGATATTGAAGCCAGAATGCTCAGATATTAAAAAACAAAACTGCTTTGCATCTTATCTGTGATGAGTTTATTTACTGAGAAATAAAAACCTGAACATCCCCACCCTCTCAGTGTGTGAATTCCACAATTTTTGCCAGGGTATAGCAGTTTGAACCACTTTAGATTGATTCTTAGTTTTAATTAAATAAGTCTTTGTATTTTTCAGTTATGTTTGATGTTTAAATAGTGATTTTTGTGTAGAAGCATAAAATATATTTTTGTTTTATAGAGCTCCTCTCAAAATAGCCAGAGTTCTTATTTACTAAATGTTGATGTCACTTGATTATAAGAGGTGGATCAGATCAATTTTTCAGTACCCCCTTGTTATATTTACAAGAACTTTATCAGAAAAGATTAGCTTATCAAATTTCATGTTTTATACTTAAATAAGTGCGTTTTTATGTCTTTGAAGGGGTAAAATATTGAGATTAGTTTCTTTGATTTGTAGACTTTACTCTTTAAGTTAATAGATTGATACTTCTAGCTATCACCCTATGATTTTTTTTTAATTTTATTTTAAGCATTACTTTGGGGAGGGGGATAATTTTAGTGAGGTCAAATGTTATTTTTGAAAAATACTCATCTGTGAGAAATGTTTGCTGTATATTTTCCACTTTAAATAGATATATCTACTACCACTTAAAAAAAAGTTAAATTAGTTACTGGATGAACTCTTGTTTGGGTGAAGAGAAATCCAGCAGGGTCATAGAAATTTTCTTTCAAAATTTACACCCCCCCTATACTGTTCCAACTACCTTCTTCATTGCCAAATAAACCAGTTGCTTGTGCAAACAATTCTATTTTTGGCACTTTTATTTCTTTTTATCTGTATAGAGACCTCCCACCCATCAGTTTTTACCGTCACAGGTACCAGGTCAATAATGCAGATTATGAAACACAATCTTAGCTACTGTTTCTTTCCTCTATGTACCATGTTCCTTCAGGACATAGGCAATCATCAATCCCCACAACCTCCCGTCCTTTGTAGCTCTAAGTAAGTTTTGTCTTTTTATTATCTCTCCTAATCCCTGTTCTGCCAACCATTTACACAAGCATGTTAGGTAGGGGTTATTTCCTGCTTTCTTCTGTCCCTTTTACCTTCAATATGTCCTGTGAGTGTCAAATTCTCCAAGCCCTCTTTCAACTGTCTCTTTCTGATTTTTAAGTGTACTTTTTATTCTGATTTTCCCTAGAAATGTCATTGCTCACATGTTCATTCCATGGTATTTTCAGCATCTTTCTTTAGAGCTACATTTCTGTTGTCTTTTTAAAACTACTTCACTTCGTACAACCCCTCAAAAATACTTCTACACATGTTAACTATTTCTCAAGCATTCTTTTCATATTTTTTACAAAAAGACTCTATTCAATTAAAAGTCAAATTCAATTGGCATAATATTTTTTACTTGATATCAGCTGTGTATTTTTCATGTTTTATTTTGCACTTGTAACCCATTAAACAATTTAATTTTCCACCCCTCCTCCATTATTAAGACCCTAGCCACTTGTTACATATTGAAGAAAAGTTAATTCTCCACAAGTTATAATGGACTCTCTAGCCGCCAGTATTGGGGGCACAAGTTTAATTTTGTATATTTATTATTGAGGACTTCTTTATTGATGTTTCCAACCAATGTGGAAGTATGCTGAAATTCTCTGTATACTCTTCCATAGAATTAATGTAATCAGCATATTTGCTGGAGAGGTATTAATATAAGGTGGACATTTTTCACAAAGAAAATTATCCTCAATAAATGAATCCAGTTTTTAGTCCTCTAATTAAAGTGCCTTCCAAGAGAACCCAAAAAAAATCATGTTTTTATCATTGATTTTAATAACCAGTGAGAATTTTTACTTTATGATTTATCAGTTAGAATTTGGTGCTTTCTGAAATGAGGCGTTTTATAATCCTATAAAGAAATTATAAAGAATTTGTAATTTGTTTAAAGCTTAATTGTAAGTTGTTTTTTTTTTATTTGCTCTCACTAACATTTCTGTATCTTGCCATAACGTCTTTCTTAAAGGAACCTTTTTTTCTTCGTTTTTATGAATCATTGATTAGAAACTTTGACGGCATCTGATTAAGAGAAGTTACTGAAAAATTCTTAACACAATCCACTTCCTAAAATTAAAAAAATCTTATGATCAATCATTGAATTAAATATTTTTTTTTATTAGAAAATTAGTTGGGCCAAGAACTTTTCAGCACTCTTAAAATGAAACTGCTTAAATTGAAATATTGTTTCATCTGATAACAATCTGTTATCTCTACTAGATGCACTAATCAATTTGAATTGGTTAAGCATCTCACTTGATGCAGTCAAACAATATGGCTTTTGCTTCTCTAGGTCAAATACTGATGCATTGATGGTTATTATTGAGTGTGACAAGCTTCAGATAAGAACAATGAAGCTCAGTCTGTGGTTTTAGCTAGAAGGGGTTTGATAGGGTTTAGCATGCTTGCCTTCTTCACAAGCTTAAGGGCTATGGTATCTCGGGCTGTATTTTTTGATTTGATCCAATCCTTCTTGCACCATGTAATGATAATCATTTTAAATGACCACTCTTTTCAAAATGTGTCCTCCAGGGCTCTATCCTTGGACTTAGCCATCAGTTCTGAACTTGACATTTATACTGATGACACAACTATTTCCTCCTGTTTTAATAGTAAATCCGATATGTTCAATAAAGTAAAGTTGGCAGCTGATCTCAAAAATGACCTTCAATCTGTTATTGACTGGAAAATTAACTTGAAAATTTTAATGTCTCCAAAATGAAACTCTTGACTTTTTATCATCTGAGAGAACGATTTTTACCTTCTACCTGCATGGCTGATGCTCTTTGTCAAGAGAGCAAACCCATTGCACCTTCTCAGGCTCACATTTTCTACTGATATAAAGTGAAACAATTATATTGAAACAATTGCTAGTCTATATTGCTAGGAAAGTTGGCTTACTGTGTTGTACCCAACAATTTTTGCCAGAATCCATCTTACATGTTTATAAATTTTTACATGCATTGAATATTGCTATGATATCTGGTCTGGTGTTCCTGCTATATATATCTTGAAATTCTTGACAAAATCCAAAGAAGGGTTTCTAAATTTATTGATCCTTACCTGGCATCTCAGCTTCAATTATTATCCTACTGCAGCCGTGCAGCTTCCCTGTGCTTTATCTATAAATATTTTCATGGCAATTGTTCTGAGATTTCTTCTTTGGTACATCAACCCCATGAATTGGAGCGTATTACTAGATTGGCAACTAGGTCTCATCATTTTGCTGTTGAATTGGCTAGATGGAACTGTAAGTTCTATTCTAATAGTTTTTCTCGCAATCCTTGCTTGTGAAACTGTCATCCAGCTTTTTGCTTTCTTGTCAAGTACGATCTTCAAATATTTAAATGCAGCATCATTTGTCTTTCTGAATCCTTCTTTTTTTTGTTCTCCCTCTTCACTAACTTCTTACTTTCTTTCACTCATCAACCTCTTGCGTCTTAGTGGCATTATCATCTTCCTTAGAGTGACATGATTTGAAAATGAATTGAACCAATTTGGAAATGTTGTTTCCCTTCCATTCCAGGGGTCCTTAGTTTCTCACTCCAGTATCATATTTTGCTTCCAAGTTAAAAAGCATTTTTTTTTTTAAAACTTAGAAAAAATTTAGATTTATATGTGCCATTAATTTTCCTGTTGATGCATTTTTGAAAAACTTATTTATAAAGAAAAAATCTTTAGGTTGTTTCATTTCACATTGATTATAAGCTATATTCATCTAGGGTCACTGTACAATTTCGTAAACAGTTAACTAATATAATTAATAAAATCTATTTAATAGTTTTGTGGAACTCTTCAAATATTGTCATAATTTTCTACTTGGCTATTGGGGTTCCTTTAACCAAAGAGAATTTATCTGCCTTCTACACTTATGTTTCTATATATTTTGTTAAAGCAATATTTTCTTTTTCTTTCTTTTTGTCTATCACAATCCAGATTCTTTTTGCTTTTTAATAGTTGCATAGAGTTTTACTTCAATCATTAAATGTATTTCTTAGCTTCTAAATAACATCTTTTATTTCTTCAGTGTGTTAATGTTTCACATCCATAATTTGAGATTCTGTCTGAAGTGAAAGTGTTGAGTATTTGAGGATTCTGGTTAATGTCTTTTAGTCAGCGCTGACAAAATATTTTTGAGAATCTTTAGCACTTTCTTCTTTAGCTACTCTGTATTTGTGAGTGTATGCTCACATTAAGATGGTAAGCTTTTGAAAAAACCCAGCTATGCCAACTAGGAGACTAGCCTTCTGTTAATGTTTATATATTTAATTAAAAAAGCAAAAATAATACTTGAGGAATGATACTCATAGATTGTATGAGGTCATTTTTATTATTAGTTTCTTCTCATATAACCCCATCATTGAAATATACTTAATAACTTGTTTTTGATGCTTGTTCCTCATTATGCAAGGATTTTATAATAGAACTTTGCTCCTCACTAATTTTTAAGTTAATTGACATCATGTTTTCTAATATATAAATTAGCTTTCCTTCTGAAATGTAAATGACAAGCTTCCGACTTTGTTAGACAGACTATTTTACTATTAAATGCTTGTCACAAATAATTGGGATTATTACTTTATGATATTGTCTCGATTCAGTTATGTCATTAATTTTTCTGTTCTGGTAATTGATAACTTGTGCCACTGGGCAGAAAAATGTTGTTAAAGTGAAATGAGAAAATCTCTTCTGTTCCCCCCACCCCCTAAGTAGAAAAGGCAATTAATGAGATTGCTCTTTGTATAAATGTTATTCTCCACCCTCCCAAGTTCGACCTGCATTCCACCAATCATAAAAGGAATAAGATGCAAAATAATGAACAGATTCTTTCAACAAGAAAATGTTCGATCAATATAGCACATATTCTTACCTCAACATGCATGACATAAAGTTGTACTAAAACCATTTGTTACATTGTACTCATCAATTGTTTGGGTTTATTGTATTTGACCTCCTCTCAAAGTTGATTAGAACTGATTTTTTTTTTTGTTTTTTTTTCTTTCTGCCCCACCCCAATTATATTGTTGCTCAGAGGGATCTGAAAAGATTTCACTTTCTATCTGCTCTCAATATCAATGGACTTTTCTTTAACAAATATAGGATTTCCTTATAAGGTTTTTAGAAATTTCTGAAAAGACTTAAAAGAATATCACTGAAGAATTTAAGTAATTTCTTTGCTTTAAAAACCTAAATGGCATCAACATTTAACAAATTTGTTTTTTGAAAATAAAGAAACTGAAAATTGTAAAATGTAATTTGAAGCATATTCACAACTGCCTTTTATATATGTCAGTACTTAGTTTTTGTGCCTTTGTTTCTTCTTTATAATGACTCAATAGACTTGCCACATATTGCTGTGATTCTTATGATTGTTTTCTTACAAAGATTTTCTTCTCTATGAATGGCAGTTATTTTAAATGTTTACTTCTAGTATAATGACCCTTGAGGAAAGAAGAAGAAGAAAAAAACCTTCAGATTTACAAGAAGGAAATTTATTAAAACAACTGACCATTTTACTAAGAAATTGTACACAATGATCCTACTACTACTGTTACTGCTGCTGCTGATATACTCTTAGGGCTTCATCTAGCCAGGCAACATTTGCAAGGGCATTACAAGAGAAGTTTTAATTATTAAATAATCCCATTTTTTTTTTCTTTTGTATCTGAAAATTGAAATGTAATTTTCTTTTTCTTGGATTTCATTTGTTTTGTCATCAATTTTGAATCTATAGAAAATAGATGAATTAGATCCCGACCCTATGCCTATCATTTTCCTTTCTACTACATATTCTTGAGATATATAAAATCTTAATTAAAATACTTTCTTCTTTTTCTTTTCTTTGTCTGCTTACAAATTCTAATTTCTCCTGTTTAATTCAACATTTTCATTCTTCTTTTAATTCTGCATTTGATAAAAATGTATGAACATTATTATTAAATTCACTACTCTTTGTTCTTTTTACCACAATGGATTTTGATCAGAGGACAAAGTTTATTGAAAAGACAACTGGGTGGTGAGAGAAGATTGTCAACATCTAGTCTATATAAAAACAGAAATAACCCTCCCACTCTTCTAATAAGCATATTATGCTTATTAGAAGAGTGGGAGGGTTATTTCTTGATATTTAAAAAAAAACCAAAGAACTTGCTTCTTGAAATGACCAAACCTTGCTCTCTCTCTATTTTTTTTCTTTAAGATTGAGAACATCTCAGTGTCATCTTCTGTATCTGCACTTGTTTGTTTCTGTAATTTGATTTTTTGGCTCATGCTTTGAATTTGGCTGATTTTGATTTTTATCACTTTTTATATTGCAGTATCTTGTAAGAATTGCATTAATTCCAGATTCATACAGACAATTCTCATTTTAATAGATTAAGTTACAGCTTTTACTACTGACTCCTTTTTTTCCTACTGTTATGAAGAATGGGAGACACGTTGCAATCCCTTTTATGCTTTCTTTCTTTTTTTATAATCTGTTTAAAATGTCTGATGAACAGGTTAAACAAGATTTTCTTGTTGTTTTCTTTCTTGTTCTTCATTTACACTCGTATTTTAAACTGTTGGTTTTGTTTATTTTGAAATCTTTAACTGGACTAAACTATAAACAAAATAGGTTTTGATATTTTCTTTGTCTTTCAGTTTAATGATTTTAAATATTTCATTGTCTCTCAAAGAATTTCATATCAATGAAATTGAATATTACAATAAAAACTCTTTTTATAATATCTACATAATATAAAGATTAAAATCTTGTAAGTAGATAAGCATTTATATCTAAGAAAAAAAAAATGTTTAATAAAATCTTTTCAAATCCTCAAAATAGACTTATATTACCACCCAGTTCATTATTTACATTATTTGGACTATTGTCCTCATCTATGAATTTCTGGATATTATAAACCTAATGTCTTCAGCCATAATACCCAGAAATTCATACACAGATGTCCTCAAGGACACATGGGACAGTGGATAAATGCGTTGGTTAGATCCAGTGACAGGACCCAAAGAGTGAGTTCAATACCTGGTTAAGGCAGTGGAGAACTTTCAGAGGGAAAAATTAACAGGTGATAACTGACATCCATTAAACATGGCATGTGGAACTAGAACAGTCTACTCCAGTGAGCGAAATAAAGGGTTCAGTTCGACATTCCACCCACCTGAAGAAGGCCGGAGAATACAACGGCTGAAACGTAATAAATATGGCGACAAAGATGAGGACAATAGTTTGAATGATTTAAATAAGGTACATAATACCTCATCTCAGAAATATAGACAGATACCACCCAGTTCTTTATTACTTCAAACCTTATTCTACTGGATACACCGTATTTGGAACAGATGCCCCATTTTAATTTATTAAAGTTTGTATTATGTCTATTGGACTGAGCCTTCCAGAAATCTTAAATAAAATGCCCCCCTTTTATAGGAAAAACTACTGTTTGATCCAGCATGCTTTACAGATAAAGGCTGATTAAACACTGTTTAATAAATAAATAAAAAAATTCAAATATGGACTATCAACTAGAGTAACCTTTTGCATTAATAAAAATGTTTGAATTAAAAATAAATCCATTAATTCTTTAGAAATAACCTTTTTATTTTCTTATTTATAATTATTTATTTGGCATATTTTGTATGTTGACAAAATGTTTAAAATTCATATCTAGTAATTATGAAATGTTTTATTTTTGTTTTAACATTAAACAAAAACCAGCAGTTTAAAATATCTTTAATGATTGATTTTGTTACTTACATT
Organism: Acanthosepion esculentum; assembly: GCA_964036315.1. Taxonomy (NCBI): domain Eukaryota; kingdom Metazoa; phylum Mollusca; class Cephalopoda; order Sepiida; family Sepiidae; genus Acanthosepion; species Acanthosepion esculentum. The sequence goes on from OZ038512.1 coordinate 72,519,726, forward strand.
AATTGATTATTAAAACTTAATATTCATAATGCTTGATTCACAGAGGAATTAAAAATGAGCTTTAAGATAAATTATGAGTTACTTTATTTGCAGGTCTGCTGATACACAAAAGTCCTCTGAACCTGTGTATGAAGAGGAAGATGAAGAGATTCTTGGGTCCGATGATGACGAACAGGAAGATCCTCGGGACTATGTGAAAGGTAAGGTTTTCCTTTATTTTTGACAACTACAACTTGGAATTAGTCCTTGTTCAGTGGATTTTTCCACTTGCACTCAACTCATTTTTTATGACTAATTTATAACTTGGAGCCTTATAGTAAAAATAAGCATCATTAGAATTGTCCTTCCTTTGTTTTTTTTAATTACTTTTTAAGATTAAGAAAATGTTATATATTGATTCAGCCATCACCAATCCAATAAGTAAAAGAATTACTAAATCATATTGAAAAGTTGTCAAGTCCACTTGATAATGTTTGAAATCACTTATACATGGCCATTTGCTAATATGCTCTTTTTAGTTGGTACATTGGTACCATATCTCAGCTGGTGGGTTTGCTATTTTAAAGGACAATGTTTTGCTGTTAAAATTTAAGTGAGGAGAATCAAGTTGAAGTGTCAAATTTGTTATCTACTTCTTTGGAGTTAGATTTCATTCCTTGTAAGTTTGTTTTAAAGTTTGTTCTTTTCCTGTATTCTATAAGGATGACCTTATTCAATCGTGTTCTTTTTGGTTGATTCTAAGTTAATTATGACTGGATAGTTTTCTTTCATAGCAGTATTGGAGTTGACAGACTGAATATTCTTATAATCTTTATATAACTTATATTTAAGCACTGCCATTAAATGTCTAGAAGGAAAATAAGTTGAAATAAATAACCTTTTAAAAAGATTGCTAAATAGGGCATGCATCAGAATTAAATTAAAAACTGGATAAGAACAGTGCAGTTTCTTTAAAATATTTAAATAAGGAATTCAATATTTGTTTTGAATGATATCAGAAAGAGCACAACAAATGCAAAAGGATTTATACTTGTGTTTTATAGATTATATAAAAATGTTTGATAAAATGTGTGTTTCAACAAACTGTCAGAATTGTTTGGTAACCTTGATATATTTGGGAAGGATATTTGAATAATCCACAACCTATACTGGCAGCAAACTGCCTGCATATGGATAGAAAATGAATTCACTAAATATACAAAAATAGGAAGAGATCTAAGACAAGAATGTGTCTTCTCACTGGACTTATTCAACCGATACAGTGAAGCGATTCTGAGAGAATTAGAAGTCCTATCAGGATTCATTATTGGTGACCACCATCTTAACAACATAAAATATACAGATGGTCATGCTGATAGTAGACTCTGAAAGGAACCTACAAGAAATCCTTCAGAAGGTAGTGAAAGAAAGCGAAAAGAAAGGACTTAACAAGCATTCATTGTAAGAAGATAGAATGCATGACTGTCAGCAAAAGGAACAGCCCAACATGAATATTACAAATTGAAGATACCAAAATTGAGCAGGTACAACAATTTAAATATAGTTCTACAGAAGGATGCTGAGATTACCGTAGACTGAACATGGGAGCAACAACAGGCTTTCAGAGTAAATGAAAAAGACACATACTTAACAACTGAAACAGTTCACATTTCTAAAGCACGTAAAAAAGAAAGAGGGCTTGGAAAATTTGATACTCACAGGACATATTGAAGGCAAGAGGGACAGAAGAAAATCAGCTCATAACCCACCAAATAAGCTTCTGTAAATGGTTGACAGAAGAGGCTTTAAAAGAGATGACAAAATTTATTAAGAGCTACAAAAGAGAGGAAATTGTGGAGAGCCATGATTGCCAACTTCCTGAAGGGACATGTCACATAGAAGAATGTTTTATTTGCACAGTGTTTGTCCTGTTTTCTAGATAGAACGATTTTGCATATGCTTTTTCTTGTTGACCAAAAGACATTGATTAAATTTTGTTCTTTCTTTCTTTACACATTACTTGCAAATGAAGCAATTTGATTTTTTGTGAATAAGCTGAATGCTTGTTTGTATATTACACAATTTGATTCATCCTGCTGAAAACGTGAGCTGATCTTTGTGAGAAAAACTATTTTCAATCATTGTTTTGACCAGTTAAAAGCAAATTATGTTGGTTTTACTTCTTGGGTAATTGATTAGAAATGATACTGTCTTCATCACTCATCTGAGGACTGGCTAGAAGATCAATTGTCATTTAAGTATTTACCAGTATAAAAGATCTCATTTTAAAGAATATTTTTGATCTGGCTTGAAAATATTCTTTAACACTACGAGGTAGAACTAAAGAATTATTGGTTCATGGTCATTTGCTTTATTGCTGAGCTATTTCGGATAATCTTTGAGAGCTGACTGCCTATTTTTAGGACAGTTATTGCATTCCATAATTGAAATAATTGGCCTAACAGATAATCAATTGCTGCAACCAATAACAAAATGATTGAAATCATTATGAAGATGTATAGATATAGTACCCACCTCACTACTGCAGATTTACTTGTATTTACTCATGTATCTTTAAGTAAAAAAAAAAAGAAAAAAGCATAGCCTTATCGGTTCTTTTCTATTCAAGTGAAACTTTAATAGACAACAGCTTTCATATAATTAACACTTTGAAAAGTTTAATACAATGCTCAGTTGTGATCAAATCTCTTACTGAATAGATTCATTATTATTATTATCATCATCATCATCATCAGGTGGTGTTGTAGGATTGCTGAATGCTTGACCAGCTCTCTCCACATTGTTTCACTATGTACTCAATCATGCACAGTGTGTCTTGAGAAAAGCAGACCTGGTAGAACCCAAGATTTACCTCGTTTCCCCACTGAGTCAGGTTGTGGCACAAGGCCGTTTTTTAACGTGGAGACTTGAGTGTTACTATTCAGGCTACTGGTCAAAGCTTTTCTAAGCTCGTTATAGCCAGTCATACCACTGCTATGTAATAGATGTTATGCAAGGGAGTAGTGAAGGCCTCTGGCATAGGACAGATACTACATCGATGGGGGGGGGGAACCCTTCTCTTACTTCTCCTCTACCAATCCCTCCAGAAGGAGAGCTCCTAGACCTGGTAGAACCCTTCAGATTTGAAGGCTCACCTTAGTGACTTTGGTGGTGGGACTTCTGCTTGGTCATTGTCTTGGGTCTGGTTCCAAAGCTCACCAATGCTGTTCCATTATCAGTACTCTGGATATACTGGCAATAGTTTAGTCCCATGTACAGATTGGGCGAAACTTACTGTCTCTGCTGAATACTGTAGTGAGGACCTCAGTCAAAGCAATGAACTGAGGAAATTCTCTGGATATTAACATGATGGGTTATTGTCAAATATAAATATCATTATAGATCTATAAATTATAAATAGTGTATATATATATATATATATATATATATATGATAATAATAATAAAAAACAATTGATAAAACAATTCTTTAAATGTTAAATAGAAAATAGACTGCACATAATAAAAAAGTAAAAATAAATATTGACGCATAAATGCTAGGATTCAAGACATCTCTTGCTAAAATGTTAAAACATAAATAAAACATGGGTCATTTGGGGCAAAATATATAAACAAGTTAGCAAATATAATGTGATAAGTATTTGTAACAAAATAAGCTTGCCAAACAACTTTTTAACTAAAGCAATGAATAAGAGTTAACCAAAATAATAAACAAAATAGTTTAATAAATAAAAATAACAAATATCATCAACATAACATTCCTTCTTAAAAATTCATTGCTTTCTTGGAGCAATGAAAAAGATGTCTGTTTATTGTTTATAATGTCACATGAATAGATTACAGCAGCACAGTAGTTTAGAGAAAAATCTTGAAATTGTATAGGTTTCATCCTACCCAAAGTGACAGGAGCTTTTCATCACCCAACCTCGAATACACACATCCATGTCCTTTCAGTAACTCCCTCATTTCGCTCTCTGCTATTAAAAGAAAAATTATATTAATTATACCATTTAATGCTTAATATTGAAGCAAGAAACAATGTTTATTTCTATTCCTGTATCGTAGATCATGATGATGTCCAGTGTCAGCTTGAGGATGTTGCTACCTACTTTGCGTGTATTTCTTACAAATTCTTGTATTATAAAATCTCATTAATTCATTATGAGTGAGTTTCAACATTATTGTTAGCTACAAATTCATTGCTTTTTTTCTTTAGCTTATTTTGCTTAGATTCTTGGAGAAGCTATTGTACCAAATTGTCATAAATATTTAGTCACTTGCAAACCACTGGACAACCTTTAAAATATCCTTGAACTGTTTCTACTTGCTATTGTGCATAGTTTACTGGGGCAAACTAATGATGCAATCCATCCATCTGATGATATTTCTTTTATCCAATGCATTGTTGTGAATATTTAAAATGATGTTCAACATCCTGTAGATATGACTCGGTTTCTCTCCATATTTCCTGTTTACTTTCACCTTGCATATTACATGTCTACTGATTAACTTAGCAATTCTATAGTAAACCTCATTGAGGAGGGTGTTTTTGTGACAATTTGAAAGCAAAAGAATTTGTTGGGGGTTGAAGAGTTGACCATTGGATTTGTTGGTATTTAGGGAAAGGGAAATATCTTGTATATGCCTTGAGAAATGTATAATCATTGTGTGCTGTCAATGGTAAAGAAAAATATTCTGTTCATTACACTCATTGGCCGCCTTTAGATTTCTGTTGTACTTGATAACTTCTTCAGAATTTTGAACTGCAGCCTCATTTCTGATTTCCATATCTTTCTGTAGATATTATAGTTAATTCTCTCTGTAGTCTATTTTCCTTTTGTGACACTTGTTTGTTTCTTCTTTACAATCATAGTATTATATGACTTTTCTACATTACATGTGCCACGGATTGAATTTACAATTGCCAGCAAACCAGATATGCTTTAACTAATGCTCTAATCCACTGGGCCAGGTAGCTTTGCAACAATATTCATGTGGTGCAATCAATTCTGTTGGGTTCTAACAACCTTCTCCATAGACCTTGCATAGACATGAACACCATGTGCACCCCCCCTCAATAATTAAAAAAAAAAAAAAAAAACTCCACCCCTTAAGTATAGACATTAAGCTTGAGACTTGAAAATTACACTACTGGATTATCCAAGAAACAAATGGTTTAGGGATTCATGCATTAGTTAAAATAACTGGTGTCCTGGCATTTGTGACTTCAATCCTGGAATCAAGTAGTAGTGTTGAAGAGTTGTACTATTCTTCACTAAATGGAATGGGAATAACCTCAGTCCATGCACTGAATAAAGTGTTTAGTTCAAAATTAACAAATACGTTACTGAGTATAACATCTCTGAAGATGGCTGGACACGACACCAGCCAAATTTGTTCTTGTAGTTGAGTGGCATTTTTTACCCTTTCTTTTTTTTTTTCTACTTAAAAAAAAAAATTATCTATTTCTTCTACCATTATTCTACAAATCAGACAAAAAAAAATATACCAGCTTAACTTTTTTTCTTTTTTTTTTTAAATGGCTGTGATGGCAGCTGCCATAAGACAATCAAGAAAATGATAATGTATTTATAAAACATAATGGAGCAGTTTTCCCTTTCTCTAATTATTTTTAAACTTTAAGCTATCAATAAAGAGATATTTTTCTTCTTTTAGTTGTGAAGTTGAAACTTCAAATTTAGACCACTACATATAAATCCGTTATTGTAAAAGTTTATGCAAGTGGATTTATTTAAGTGTATCAGGGAAATTTTATCTAAATTTTCTCAACATTCATTCCTCTTTCTCTTTTTGCTTTTGAATTGATGTTCAAAGTGAACAAATTTTAGTTTATGCAATTTCTTATGTAAAAACTACATGATGAAAAAAATCAAAAATTGACTTACATAAGAAGTTGATGGCATAGAGTCCCTTTCTGGTGCCTATGGATTCTATGCTGCAATATTGTTTATGCTCAGAACAAAAATGAACATTTGATTATGCTGAAGACTTTTACAATTAAAATATCAAATAATTTTAAACTCATTAGTGACTTGAAAATAGATTTTTAAATATTTTAATTTTTCATATAATGTTGAGCTTGGTAGATTTTCTTCTTTTATGTCTGCATTAAAAAGGATTGGGTACACGTTCTTTTATGTACTCTCAACTTGTCTTTTTAATATTTGTTATTTCCAGCTGAGAAATAACTTTTTAAAGTTGTTAATTCTTGAAAAAACAAAAACAGTTTTCTCTTATTTTCTGATTCTTTGCAAACTTTTACTGTTTCTATCTCGCTTCTCTTTGGACTTCAAAAGTTTTTGTTCTTTCATTCTCTTTATTTTACATTATTAACTAATTGATCAAATATTTATGTAGTTGGTGAATTAATTTTGCCTATTTCATAAAAGGAAAAATTAAGTTAAATATATTTTAATTCTTATTTTTGTGAAGAGATGTTATAAAAAAAAAATTCTCAATTTATATTTACAGCCATTGACATTGGTCTACCCATAATGTGCTATTTATTTCATAGTAAATACTTTGCTATTTTTGTGTTCAATTTGATAAAATTAGCTTCTAGAACTATTTTAACTTTGTGGTTGAAGTAATGTGCATGTATATATACTAACAGTTGCTATTTCTGGACTGTACATTTAACCTTTGTGTTTGTATCTTCTGTTGGCAGAATTTCAATAATTGTCGCCAATGACTATTCATATTATGAGTTATTTCATTCTGCTTTTTCTGTGTCATCCATTAGACCAAATTATTGAAAGAATTATGTTAATCTGTTCAAACCTACTCTTCTTCCATTCCAGTTTCCATAAGCATCTATGTCGTAGTAGTTATATATTTATGGCTCATCATCTCTCAGTGTTTGTTTAAATGATATGGTGGTGGGTGGGGTGTAGTCCTCTGTTCAACAAGCAAGATTACATTTTTTTTTTTTTTTTTTTATTGCTACTATTTACTTGAAGAGTGAGAATTGAGTAAATTAATAGACAAAGCCTTTCCTTATTTTGTTAAATTAATAAACGTAATCATTTTGGGGACTTAATTTATTTTGATTTAATTTTCTTTTAATTGCAACTTTCAAGCGATCTTTCTCAGACTCATTGTTTATTTTTCAGTCCTAGTTGCTTTACTCGGTCATCAAAATGATCAGCTTAGATTTTTTATTAGAGATGCACAGCTGAAATTAAAATGAAAGAAATACAAAATGGACAATTAAATAATTATAATATACTAAGTGTATTTCTCACCCCCACAAGTTATTTCCCTTTCACTTAATAATGCCAGGTGGCAGTGTTTTTATGACTATGGCAGACTGTTCAGAAATGTTTGAACAGATTGACAGTGAATGGGGGAGGATATTTAAAGACTTGCATTTAAAAACCCAATATTAGTAAAGATGTAACAATTTTACCATTTTGATAGTATGAGTAACTTGTCAGAATTTTAAAAATAAGGATATGCTTTTCTAATTGGAATAATATGCTTATCTTAGTTGCACCTTTCATCTGTCATAATAAGTAACTGTCTTGAAATATTGAACTGAAATCTTTATTCAATCTGTGGGAGTAGATTGTTTTTATTCTCTTCAGAGTATTTTGCTTTTGTGCTTCTATGGAACCAGAATGACCTTTTTCCTACATTACTTGATCTAAACATTACGCTCACAACTGCCATGGAATCAGATGCCTTAGTCCACTTATGTGCCTTTAGCACAACCCTGTGATGTAAACCTAATGTCTACTCAGGTGGGTGGCATTTTGGAATGTTGTTTCTTTCTGTATCAGAGTCCCACAGATAGTGTTCATTTCTATGCTTGTTCTACTGAGGAGGTTGTCTATACCAAACATATCTGCTGTTTCTTTCAAACATCTTATCATCCAGTGTTAATTAATTCCACAGGAGTAATGATCATCTTTTTCCATCTGTCCATGATCAGCTACGTCTGATTTCAATGTCTTTTTCCAGACTATAACCTTTTCATATTCCTCCGTCTTTATCTTCTTCCTTTGGTGTAGGTGTATATCCAGAAAAGTCTTCGTTTTTCTTTACCATTGTGAACTGTATGAGCAATTTTGAATCCCTATAGACCAGCAGTGCTTCCACATCTTGCTGGGGCCAGGGTATGAATTCTCCATCTCCACATCTAAGCCATATGTTTGGCTTTATTAGTGATATTCCTACAGTAATTTCCTCAAACTAATCCATGTACATATTGACCATTACTGGAGATAATGAGGATCCCATCTTCAAACCTTCTTCTTGTCTGTATACACCAGAACCTAATTAAAAGTTTGTTGTTTGTGCATTTTCCATTAGGTTATCTATTTGGGCACCCATATGCTCTCCCAGAGACATTTGATTCTGGATGAGTACCAAAAACTTGCAATTTATATTTAATGAGGTCAATCACTATAGACAAATGAACTATTCTGCAGTAGAAATAACATGGTGCCCAATCCATTTAAATTAACTTACCATTCAATAAGGAACGTTAACCAATTTTGCATTTACTAAAAAATAATGTTGGAGCTTAATACATTTTGCTAGACTTGAGATCAAAATAACACAAGTGATTATTTTTGTATATAATAATAATTCTAATATGTAATGAGGCCAAAAAGTTAAGGATTTTTCATTATCATGTTGTTGGCTTAGGCGAGCCTCTTTTAATTACCAAAACATTTTTCATTGTTCCTTTTTACCATAATTGTAAGAAAGTTATATTCTCTGTATAAAAATTCTAAACTCATAATTACACTTCTTTTGGATTATGGGTTATGAAAAAAAGAAGTTCAATCAATTCATGTCATACAATTGAGATTTCCTCCAGTAAATTAAATGAAGGAACATATATTTATGAAATTGTGCATGTGTCCCTTTTCAACAATTTAATATGGAAGAAAAATAAATTAACGCCTAAAAAAAAACAAAAATTTCTATATTGACAGAGAACTCTGTTCTTTAATAGAAAAGAGAATAAATAAAAAAAATGTAAATGTGGGCGACTAAAAGAAATAAAAGTAGTCAATGAGAATACATTTTCTCAGTTATACTAATCTAAATACAAAAATAAAACAATATTTTACCTTAACCTGGGCTGAGCTGACAAGTAATTCTCAGAAGCACTATATGCTTTTATTAACCACTTACCATAAGATTCTGCTCTAAATTAGCCCCTCTCACATGGACAGCCTCTTTAATCTGATCTTCACCTTAAGCCAGTACTTAAAGAAGTCAAATAAGATGGGAGAAAAAGCCAAATTGTCATAGACTTTATCATGTTGCCTGTGCTATAATTTGACACAGCACATCTTGCTATCAGGTTGCTAAGATCTTGGCCGAAATCTTTAACTTATATTCTTTATTATGTAGAAACTTTACTATTAGGTAACCAAAACTAAAATTTTATTTACAATATATCTAAAAACCTTTAATATAGGCATAGAGATCTTGACAGAACATAAGAGTGGTACCAAATTTCTTGGTAGCTCAATAAGCAACAAAGTTAGGTCCATTCAAAGTTTGTCAGTTTTCCATCTCATGGTCCATTTGGGCCAGAAGCCAATTCCAACAGTGTCTAACTGAAGATGCTGGCTTCAGAATTGTTAAAAATCATAATGTAATGTCATATAAGTAATCTTGAAGTAAAAGAAATATACTAACAGAATCAATAATTATCAGATCATCCTAAACATTGGGGAAAATGACATTTTCAAAAATGAAATAGTTAATGCATAACACAGAAAGGTATATTTGACTGTTCATATAAGTTTCATTTCAACACTTAATGTCTTGCAACTTCTTGCTGTCATTCATAGCACAGCAGAAATAAAGCTAAAAATTTGTTTTCCTTAGTGCATCAATAAAAACTCATACTTACACCACATAAAAACAACCAGAAGCACAATTTGACAATAGGACAAAAACGTGTTATGCTTTTAATGTATACCATCTAGAAACTGCTATAAAACAGTATCCATTGGAGGCATATGCCTGAAATTTCATACTTTTACTAATTTGAGGATAAGGAATTCAATAAAACAATTCTTTTCTCTGCAATATGAACACCTTTTCTCTCTCTCTCATACATAATTTTGGAAAACTTGTGAAATTGTGCAATTTTTCCCTTGCCAAAAAAGGCATAGTAATGACTACAAAACATAGAAATTTGTTTCATGAAATGAATTATTTGACTAATGGTTATTGTAAAATTTTTATTGGAATTGATGAAAAAGACTTTCTGGCCAACTGGAATGGTCCTTCTGCATTTCCTCTCATCATGATGATTTGCAGTCTGAATTCTTTTATAAGCCTCTGATGTAGCTAATCATCCTGAAACACTATCCTATCCTCTCTTGAAAGTGGTATTATATAAAACTTCCATCTAAAAAATAAATATTGACACTGCTTGTGCAATTCTAACAAAGGCTGTAAAAAAAAAAATAAAAAAAATAAAAAAAATGATTTCTGCCTTTGGTTGGAGCTAAAATTTTGATTGCTGGATGGCGATGTAACATCAATGACTTAGTCAATGTAAAAGTTGGAGTAACTCAGTAACATTATACTGCAACCTATTGGCCATGGCACTCATAAATGAAAGTCATCTGAAGTGCTGCTTCTTCATCACAAATGCTAGATTTGTTTGAATTCTCAGATTAACTAAGTTCCTTTTCATTGTTCCTTTAGAGATGGAGATTAATAAGTTCCATTAAGTTTATATCAGTAAAATGTCTATTCCCTTCATTACACGTTTTTAACTTTATCAGCAGCCTTTGCATACATTGCAAGGAATTGGGGGGGGGGTCGTCTTCAGCTTGCTTCTCTCACTTAGGAGAACACTACTTCTCAGGGCACGGTGTTCATCATTCACTGAAGAGAAGATCAAAGGTAAATTTTATTAATCATCCTTGTAGGGATCTCTGTTGTGGAAATCTGTAATGCATAAAAAGAGAAAACTGGAACAGATACTGGCTTAAAATAGATGTTATGCTTATTATCTTCCATAATGCTGTTAACAACTTGGCGGGAGCTATGGAAATACAATGCTGGTTTGCAAAAGTTGAAGTAAAAAATTTAACAATTTCATTTTAACCTCCAAAATTGGGCCTTTTATCATTAGAATCAGTAAAGAAATATTTAAAGGTGGGGAACTGATTACATTTTGAAATTTACCTAATCAGATTTCAATTTTTTTTTTTTTTTATGAACTCATGCACCACATTTAAGCTTAAACATATTCCAGTTCAGTTTTTATTTTTTTTTTATAAAACATGACCTGTGTTTTGTTTTGTGTGTGTGTGTGTGTGTGTGTGTGTTTTTTTGGGGTTTTTTTCTAAGGAAATGCATAAAAACAAGAGACAAAGGTGAAAGTGATTTGAGCATGACAGTTTGGACAAAAATACATTGATAAATACTTAGTTTTAAAAGGCATCATTAAAGAAAAATAGAAGATTTAAACTGTATAATATCCATCAATGAAACAAGTCTGAATTAAAATGAGGTGATCATTCACTGAGCAGTACAAATTTTGATGCCTTGAACTCCATTGTTTTTCACAAAATGAACATAATATACATTCTTTTTGATTCACATGCACTGAATTGTATCAGCACGAAGATATGAAACCAACTGATTATTAAAGAAGATACATTGCTCTACACAAATGTCGTTTTCATTTCTTTTAATCGTTGAATGTCTATGCTGTTTTATCCGCTAAAGTTTTCAACTTAGAAATATTTTGTGAAAGGCAACTCCAAACTCTATCTTAAACCACCAAATTAAGCATCCTTTTTTTTCTCTTTAAGATGGGACTATTTTGATGTGTGTAAAGAGACACCACTATGAAATTGTCAACTTTGAAAATGCAGCAAAACAAGCAGCATTCATTGAAATAGTGACATAATTTAAAGAAATGTGGAATAAAAACTGATCCTCACACTTGAGAAAGAATTGTATATTTTTATTTACATGCTAATTTTATTAAAATAGACTTGAAAATAAACAAGATATCAGCAGTTGAAAGATAATTTCATTATTTTGACACATTTTCACACTGTAAACTCTGGCAGTTTGTGATACCTATTACTATTCCACTCATGATCCATTGTCGGGTGGCATATTCCCTTGTTTCATCCAATTATTGGAGATCAGTGGCAGCAAGACAGTAAAATATGTGACTACTTTGAGTACAATTCGTAAAGACAACTGTCAATACTTCTAAAATCTCTTACTCCACCTTAAGCTGCTTCAAAGAAATATAGTCTTAAGATGTGCTATATTTATGGGATAAAGTGCTCAATATCAGAGATAGTGTGTGTAATTATAAAAGTGAACATAGAAGTCAACACTTAGAGGCGACAGTCTGTTTCATGCTAGATGCAATCGTCAGGCCAAATCGTGGCCTGACAATTGCATCTAGCATGAAACAGACTGTCGTCTCTAAATGTTGACTTCTATGTTCACTTATAAGAATTTAATCATTGCCTGAAATGTCATAGTTAGTGCCAAAGATTAATAAACAGCATATACTTGATGTTTCCCTAAAAATGTTGAAGTAGAGAAAAAATTATTAGTTTAGCATTTGTGTATAAATTCAGGGAATGTTTGTTTCTACATTTACTGAAGCCACTCTAGATACACAACAGATATTTGATATTGAAATGAAATTCTTACAAAATCTGTTGGTTTTGGAATATTATCTACCAAGACTGCATGACTGATGAGGGATGATACACAAGCTGTTATGAAACGGTCTTAGAGGAACATTTGCTTTTATGCAAAATAAAGAAAAGCTCTCAAGATGAAAAAAAAAAACCTAAAATATGTCAAATATTCAGCTTGACAAATTAACTTTAATCTCTCTTATAAATAGAGTATCTATAAAGATTCTGTTGATTTCTTGTCTAGCTGAGCAGAAACAAAGGTCAGCTTTTACAAATCCTCTTTAAGATTATGCTAGTTTTTATTTGAATCCAATTATATTATCTGTAATTATAAAACTCATGTTTCATTATCTGCCTATATCACATGATGCATACAGTCATCTATATAAACTAATAACATGACACATTGGTAGAATGGCTGTTAAACATTTGAAAGTTTTCCAAACACATTATGTTGATCATTAGGGGACAAATAGATAAAATTATCAAGCTTTAGTTTGAAGGGAATCTGAGCAATAGTTTAAATCATTTTATTACAGTCTGTTATTTGTTTCCCTTTTAAGTAAAAGTAGTTAAAGAATTTAACAAATTATGATATCTAGATTCTTGTTTTTCTGATGTCTTGCTCCAGGTAAACTTTTTCTTCTCTTCCGGAGGAAAAACATATATGTCTTTTCAAAAAGTTAATTTAAATTTATTTATCAATAGTAGAATCGGCATTATTAGTAATAAGAAAAGTGCATTATGAAATGAGTAGGGAGTCTGAGAATCTGCTGATTTTGTTTGTTTGTAAAGAAAGTACTAAGAAATTAGTGTAAGTTCAAATTACATTAATGGCTGTTAGTTTAAAGAAATTATTTTTTCCTGTAAGGAACTTAGTTTGATTATTAAATTTTTTGCTAGAATAATTTTGATATTTAGATTTTCTTGTTTTTCTGATGGCTTCCTGATATTTTCTGCCCCTCCTCAAAATGATACTTAGGAATATTTAACTGTCATTTGAGAAAATCTTTTTATAATGTCTGCAATTTTCTTGACTAACCATCAAAATGCTGATTTAGAGAAATGAGTCAGGTGTCCCTTCTCTCGCTCTCTCTACACGCACACATTTTTATAGAGCAGTGGACCACCCTCCTTCTCTTATCAGGATTTCATTAAAACATTCCTTTTGTTATTGTTGTTGTTGTTGATTTTGTTTAAAACAAAAGTAAAACTTTAAATGATTTCTCTTGCACAATTTTTGTGTGGCTGCTGAAGAGCAAAAACTTGATCTGCTTGTTCAAAAATTATGAAATTGTTAGCTTTCTTTGATAACCTGGCATCTTTTTAATGATTGTAAAGACGAGACCAAAACTGTCACACACTACATCAACTATTTAGGAATTGTTCTAACATTCTGAAACATTATGAAACTTGCAGATTTCATGGAATTTTCTGAATAAATTGAAACGTACCAGAAAATATCCATCTATGTTAATGTACCTTCTGTCCTTCCTCAGGTGTATATTGATCTGGGAATCCTGAACTGAACCCTTTATCTACGTAGGTAGATCGATACCAGATCAATATGTACCTGCTGATATGTTGTGATAACAACAAAGAAAGATGAGGACAATAATCAGCTTGTATACATTTGTAAATAAGTCCTTATCCCAGAAAATTCAGACAATGTTTTTTTTTGTAAACTTTCTTTTCTATATTTTTTATGAATATAATATTGTTTAGACTATTTCTGTTTTTAATGAGATAGACAAATAGTCAAGATTCTTCAAGTGTTTTTTTTTTTCTCTCTCTCTCTCCAGGTATATAAAGAGTGAGATTTTTAAACATTGTTTGCAGTATAAGAATATAATCATCACAATCTATAATAGAATTGTTTTTTGTTTGTATTTTTTGCCCTCAAGGTGATAAGATCAACAAATTGCAAATTGATATTATCACATGAATAATCATAAGTTATCTTGCAAGTTATCTTGCAAGTTCTCTTAATGGTAGATTTTTAAAAAAATAGTTATTTTTCTTTCAGGTGGTTATCACCCAGTGAAAATTGGAGATCTATTCCATGGGCGTTACCATGTGGTCCGTAAGCTTGGTTGGGGACATTTCTCAACTGTTTGGTTGTGTTGGGACCTGGTGTAAGTACATTTCAGTTGTGTTGTTTTTTTTGTTGTTTGTTTGTTTGTTTTTTTGGGGGGGGGGGGGTTGTTGTTTTTTTTGTTGTTTTTTTGTTGTTGTTGTTCTTTTTGTTTGTTTTTTTTTTAAGTGATTAAATTGAGAAAATAACTTGTTTGAAAAGAAAGTACTAAGAAATTAGTGTAAGTTCAGATTACATAAATGGCTGTTGGTTAGTGTAAAGAAATTAATTTTTTTTTTTTTTTTTTCTGTAAGGAACTTAGTTTGATTATTAAATTTTTTGCTAAAATAATTGATATCCAGATTCTTGTTTTTCTAATGGATTGCTCCATGTAAACTTTTTCTTTTCTTCTAAAGGGAAAACCATATATGGCTTTTCAAAAAGTTAATTTAAATTTATTTATCAATAGTAGAATCAGCATTATTAGTAATAAGAAAGTGCATTATGAAAACAATTAGAATCGGTAGTCTGAGACTGCTGAATGAATCTTGTCCTGTATAAACAATCATAATACAAAATGTGAATTTTTTTTTTTTCTTTTTCATTTGCTCTTCACCAAAGCTAAATAATATTTGCACTCATCTTGATTAATCATTTCAAGTTCTTAAGAATTCTGCTACCGATGCTTTGTTCTAAGCGCTACAAATTGTGCAGGTAAACTTTGAGGATCATAGTTTGATTTAGCGGTTGAAATAGTTTTACATTAAACAATAACCATAAGATTTTGGGCATAAACTAATGAAAAGGTTTTTTAAATGTCACAGTGTTGAATTAGGTGCCAAATTCTGTAATGTAAGTCTAGTAAATATCCAAGTTTCAATACCTATATTCAATAAATTATCATCAAAATAAGGGAATTACCACTTTCCAAGTTTGCCAAACTATCTCTGGCATTTTTGTGAAGTTATTGAATCTGCCTACACAGCATATATGTTCCCATAGCTTCTGTTGCATTACTACCCTTGTATAATCCTCATCATATATGAGTTAAATATTGCCACAGGGGAAAATTATAGACTACAGACAAAACAAAGGTTAATCTACAATAAGGATTTTTTTTTTTTTTATTGCAAGGTTGTTGACGTTTATAATACTTCCCAACAGCTTAATATATTTATTTGATTACTTTACATACATTTTCTTTTTTTGACTTTGTTTATTTTTCATAGTAAAACTTCACACCTTTCATTATATTCAGGATAATTCCAAGAAAATTTACTCAATGTAACTTATTAAAAAGTGACATTTTTGACTTGATGATAAAATGTCAATTTTCATTGAATTATCCTTCAACAAACAAACAAATTTGAAAAATTAAAAACTTTGAATTTTATTGACATCAGATGAAAAATAATCCTACTGAAGTTTATTAATTTTTGTCTAAGATGAATAATTATAGATATCATACACTTATTTGAACTTGGTTGTTAGTCCTCTTTTGGTGACTGTAGTCCCCTCTCTGGAATTTTGGTGCCTTAAACTATTCTTTCTTAATCACACATTCCCATGTGGTGTTCAATTTTACACTAGGCCCACTGAAGAGGCTCTTAGACCCTTCCACTACCTGATTGTAAAAATCTGTTATTGATTTATCAGAAAATTGTCTTATCATTTGAAGCTGCAATGTTTTTTTTTTCTTTCACATCATTATTAAGATTACTTGTTTATTTATATCTTTTAAACCAAAAGATGTTTTTCATTTGAATCTAACAGGCATTGTGATATATGCGATTGCGTCATAGATTATCTGAATATTTAGATTGCTAATAAACATTCTTGTTTTGAAAGATATTGATTATTTTTATTATGTTGGAGAATTTCAACAAGATTTACAATGTGCTTTGCTCCCTTACATTCTGTTGAATCAAAATCAGTTTTATTTTTATATTTATCTCGTCTTAATTTGGCTGCAACTTGAGCTTTAAATTATCAGTTTAACTGTTTGCTTCTAGAAGAGAGTTAACAGCAACGAAAATGAAAAATGTCCCAATAATAAATAATACTATAAAATATTAATGAATCTGAGTATTGTCAAGAGAATCCTTCTTTCTCTCTTGAGCTAGCATAAAAGTACAGTGATAATGTATTAAAAATAA
Organism: Acanthosepion esculentum; assembly: GCA_964036315.1. Classification (NCBI taxonomy): domain Eukaryota; kingdom Metazoa; phylum Mollusca; class Cephalopoda; order Sepiida; family Sepiidae; genus Acanthosepion; species Acanthosepion esculentum. Next base: position 72,536,635 of record OZ038512.1, read on the forward strand.
AACAACACTGCGCTTGACATTAAGTGAAACTGATATACACATGCAATTAATAGGGCAGGGTGCATTTGCTTGCCTTTTTCTCCATTATTGACTGTTTGGATGTGGGTGGGACAGGGGAATATATAAGATTGTGGCATTCCATACTCTCTGTGTATGTGATTTACTTTCTTCTCTTTGTCATTTCTCAAGTAAATGAACTGAAATCTTTTGCACACAATTCGTTAATGTCCAATTTGGTTTTAATCTAAGTGAATGATTAGATGAATTAAAAGTTTTAATTCATCTCCTCTTTGTTTTATCTTGACATTAATGATACTCTGCTTCACTTTTGTCATGTCTATCACATCAATAACATGTTGGTAATCTAAGTCTGACACAAGGGAACGATTGTTTCTCTGAAATTGGTGAGTAGTGAAAATTTACTCTTCACACGATTAGTAATGAAAGTATGAAATTTTCATCTCTAACACATCTGCCTTTTTATATACATTTCTATATTTCTTATAACTTATACTTTTCTGCAAGTTCACAAATGGCTTTTACTAAAATCCTCATTATTTTCGCAACAGCATTTTAGTTGTCACTCTTGCCAACCAAAAACATTGTGATGAAAATAATGACAATACAAGTCTTAATCGTAAATAGTTAATGAAATATGAAGAAGAATGTTCGAATACTAAACTATAATCAATAGGCGAGTTTTTCCAAACTCTTGTCTCTCAGTAAGCCATTTGCTGAGAGAGCAGAATGGATATCAAGTCATAGGGATTAATCAGCAGGAACGTTTAAATTGCAGCTAACATACAATATTCTATAGTGGGGCCTACAAATCCTATTGTATGCATTTGTTGAGAAACTCAAAGAAGTTGATAAAATTAAGAGAAAATATTTCTCTTCAATTTTTAGCCAAACTTGTCTAAATTTTTTAATATTTTTGATATTTAAAAAAAAAAAAAATTTTGTGTGATATGTCTTTTTAAGCTTAAGATTATGAGCTACTATATGAAATGTTAACACCCCCTCCTGCCACCCGCCCACCCCCGTTTTTAAAGTGGAACCTAAGAGAAAGATGTTTGAATCCTCCTTGCAATAATAAAAGCCCAAAGGCTTTTTCTATCAAGTTTATTAAAAGAAAATAATGAATCACTATTATTCAAGTCCCAAAAGATTGAAATTAGACTGAATCTTTTTTTTTTGTTTTTTAAGTAAGTACAAGATTTGCTGATATTCATAAGCTCATGGGCAATGTATGATTTCTGAATGTTCAAGAAGTTTTATTAAGGGAAAATATGCACACCCTGGCAGGATACAAACTTGCCTCTTTCAGAGCTTCAGAATGATTTATGTTTATAAGGCACTATTCAACTTTGATTGATCAATGATGCATTCTGTGGCCAAGTCAGTTTAAAGCATGCCTGATCTAATGATGGTTTCTCCGGTCAAGGTGGACGCAGTTATGTGTTTACATGCTTATATTTGTGAAAGAAAAAAAGGAAGCAAGCTTTTAACATTTTTTTTTACGATCACTCTTATTCTAACAATTTGCTAAATTTGAAGACTAAAATACTTTTTTTTTTCTTTTTATTGAAATAATTCAACTTCTGTGGTAACATTTTAAATCCAAAGGATTAAGTGAGAAAAGATTGAGAAATGTTTCTAAAATGCTAACAAAAGTTGTGTATTAATGCCAGTGTTTTGTATAACCCATTTTTATAAGTAGAGAAATCCAGCTGTTGACCGTGAATCTTGTGTTGATCAGGTGTTCCAACACTTGTTGAAAATGCATTATGAAAGAAATTGATTGATTTCTGGAAAGTTCTCAGCTTGTGGTAAGAGACACACTTAATAATTAGGAACATGTTTATTTGTAAATAAACCACAAATTTGCTAAACCTCTTAGTCTATGGGTGTGTAGAAAGAAAACAGTGATGCTCAGATGCAAACCTAAACTTGGAGGAAGGCTGAGATAATGGCCCAAGGCTGTTGGACTTTTGATGGATAAGCATCTCTTTATTTCACTTATTCCGTTCTTCTCTTGAAACTAGGTTTATAATCAGTCTTCCTTCAGCCTCCGACGGCGGGGTTGTCTTCCTTCAGCCTCTGACGGCGGGGTAGTCTTCCTTCAAATAATAATTTAATGGAAAACAAAACTCAGTACTTATCACTTTTAGAACACGTTAATTTAGAAAAAAAAATTCAATAAGTTTTTATCAAAAGAGACTGTAAAGGAAAATAATTTTGATGTTTAGTCATTCAGTCAGATTTTAAGATGTGGGTTGATCTGAATTTTTTAACACCATCTTTTCATATATGTTGCTTAGATATAAATACATTGTCACATAGGAATAGCAAATGATGCTTTTCTGAAACTGAACAAAGGAAGGAGATGTCAAAACAATCGCCATAAAGACAAACAAGAGTGCTGCGTAATTTTTAATATGACATTGAATTCTTGTTGATTTTCTCACAGATGAAGAAAAGACTGCTAGATATTTTTCTATTAACAAATGTTGAGAATACAATTGGAACTACAAAGAAAATGCTACTGACTGAAAAGTGACTACTGAAATTTTTGTGAAATGTTATGAGGACAAAAGATTCGGAGAATTAAACACTTACAGAACATCTTGAAGGAAAGAGAAATGGAAGAAAACTGGATTACCAACTTGACAAGTAAATAGATATCAGAATAAGTAAGAGATAGTAAAGGAGAAAGATTTACGTACAAAAAGACTCAGTTGTGAAGAGCTATGATCACCCATGACCTGAAGAGATGTTGCACATTGAGATTTCTTTGCTAAATTACTAAATAACAAGTTTATTGCAGATTTTGCAGTATTAAAATAACTTATTTTAGGTTAGTTTTGTGTTATTCCCTCCCCACTTCATTCTATAACTAGAAGAAAAGGTGTAACTCCAGCTTATTGCCCAGGGAAAATGGTAGAGAAAATATTTTCATTTCAAATAGGTAATAATTAATTTGATATATCTGAATAAAATGTCATTTTATTCATATTAGTGAAATAAGTAATCATTTTAATACAGTAAAATGTACTTGATACATATAGTAGACATGAAAGTTAAAATTGCCTTGTCATTACAGTAGGTTTTGATCCTTACAAGTATTTCAATAATTTTGTTTTAAAGGTTGGCTATTATTTCCAAGTGTACTATCTGTGAGCAAAATATGAAAACTCTCAATACAGGCACAACAACCAGTATTAAAGAGCAAATTCCCTCCACCTAATTGAAATATACTTCATTCAATGTATTTCTTTGTCATCTGATCTTGGACATGTATCACAAGCTTTCATATATCAATTTAATGTTACTCTAAAGAACAAATATTCTGATTATTCAAAGACTCAATGATTTCATTATCTCAATGGCATGAAAATGCTATTCAGGTCTCCAAGTTGTTTTTTAATCATCAGTTTGAAAACAAAGTTGTTTAATTGATAATTTACATAAATGTTACAAAGTTTTAAATTATTAGAAACGGCTTCTCTTATGATAACCAAAATGTAGAATTGTCAGTCAGGTTTTTTCCCTTCCATTTTACTAACTTACTTTAGTTCCAGGATGAACAATATTGTCAGAAATCCCCCCCCTTCAAAAGTTATTGATTTTTCTCGTTCCAGTAAGTAGACTACACTGTTACTTGTTATTTTTATACACTTCTCAAATATCTACAGTTATTTTATATTTGAACTTTCCTGGCTTTAATGTTAGTACATTCTTACAATTTATAATTTTTTGAGAAGATGAGCTTCTATTTTCACTTCTGTCTGCAATGTCTTTTAATCATATTGCTATTAGTAATCCTTTGCCTTTTCAGTTTTTTTTTTTTTTTTTAGTTCTTTTTTATAATCTACAGATTTTGTAATTTCCTTTGTGCATGTATTGGAAATAACGGAAAATGTTGCTAAATCTTATGGCTATACCAAATTATTCAGAATTAATTTGAATTCAACATTTGGAGGAATGAAAAACCTGAAAATGTTAAAATGAGTTTGTTTAGAAAAAATATCTAATATACAAGATTTATTTCATAAGTAGATTATTCAAAATTAAATCAAACCATATCAAAGTAACTAATCAATTTACTTATGTTTACTCTAAAAAGGGTGAATATAAACTAATGTAAGCCAGCTGGTTTGATAGATTTCCCAATACCAGTTGATCTCTCAATTTTTTGTGCTCGTCCAGCAGGGATTGCTCTTTCTTGCCATATATTTGTACTTATGTGTCCATCTTTTTGATTTATGAACTAGAACTTGCTGCTAAGAATATTGGAAGCAAGGCACTTTAACATTGAACAGTTATAGCCGCCATGCTGACTGAAAAGACAGGTGGACGGGGGACAAAACCTGTTTCTTTTCACTAATGTTTATTTCATGTCATCCTTCCTTCTCTCATGTTAATAAGTTCCTTTTGCTGCTTTTTACATTTTTCACTCCTCTTAGAAATTGTAGAAAATAATGAAAGTGTGTTGCCATAGATTTAAGACGTCTACACTGAACATTCAAATCTCTTTTTCAATACAAAGCTCAAATTAGTCTCAAAGTTTTTGCCAAATATAAACTTTCAAATCTATAAGCTATATTTTGAAATATTTTGATAGAAGAAAAAAACCTTTGGCATTTTTTTTTTTTTTTTTTTGTAATGGGTATAATTAATTCATATAGAATTTTTAAAATTATTAACAGAATTTTGAGAATAATTCTATTACTAAATGTTTTAATTAAGACAAAATTTGATTTCTTTCTGGTATTTAGTAATTGGAAGGCTGATAAGAGGAATGGTTTGAAAATAGTGTAATATTAGTTGTAAAATTTATTGTAAAATATCAGACTAAATTAATTTACCAGTATATACAGAAAATCTAATTGAGAACCTCAATTTTGTCTATATGGAAATATTTTTGTAGGCATATAAAAATTCTGACAAAGGCAAATTTATGGGTGTAACTTTTGTTTTTTTGTTTGTATCTGCAAAACCAGTATGAGTAACTTTTTATATTAATGTTTAAAAAAAAAACAAAAAAAACCAGCACACCCTCTGTCTTTACTGAAGAAGTAGAATGTTAACAAATCCAAATTTTAAAATGTCTGCATGGAAAGTGGTATTTCTCACAGAACTGGTTTCACGACTTTTTCACATTTAAATTTGACTGGAAGCATTTTGTTGCAATAAGAATTAAAAAAAAAAAAATATCAACTGGTACTGGAACATTAGCCACATAAAAACTGATCATTATCCTTAGTTGATTATTACTTCTAGAATAATGTAAATCTTAAATATTTATATATTTGCATGACTTTCACTTTTGATTTTCTATGTGTGTCTGTTATATAATGTAAAATTCTAAAAATGTTAAATATTTGCAAACTACAGTATTAAATAAAGTAAAAAAAGACAAAAAAAACCTGATGCAATGTTGGCTTTATGTAATGCAATGTACAGCCGTCTCCGAGTAGCGCCAGATATGTCAGTTGTTGCTCTCTTTTTCATTTCTATATATGTTCTCTGGTGTTTTTCACTAAAGACTTAGTGACAAATTTTCAATATCCTTGCAGGGTCCCCCCCCTCCCCCATAACACTGGTCTGTAGTCTCTATCTCTTTTCTGACTTTTACCTTACATAAACTGGCTTACAGCCATATCACATTGAAACACCAGTTATCATCTGATCACTAAAGTTAAGCAAAATCGAGTCTGGTCAGTAACTAGATTAGTGACTGCTTGGGAATATCAGGTTCTGCAATCTTGGATGTGCATGTGGTATAATGGTTACGAATGAGAAATTGGAGAGACAAGTTTGAATTCCAGTTGGTTTTGTTATATTCATTTACACACTTTGGGAATGTGTGAATCCACTTACTCCCCAGCTATGGGTTAAATAGCAAGACCTGTATCTGGAAATCATTATACTCCCAAAAAATTAATACAATATTCACTTGCAAAAAGAAAAAAAAAATTTCTTACAATCCTAAAAATGTTTTGGCTTTAAATAACCTACAAAAGTTGATAATCTGTCAAAAAAAAAAAATCAAGCAAACCTTACCTAGACTCAATTCCTTTTTTTTTTTCTAATTTGCAATTTCAAATGCTCCTACTATTTACTGGCAAAAACCTGACATTCAATCTCTGCATCTTTCTCAGCTTCTAGGCAAGGTCCTGGTATTTTGCAGTTTTTAACTCTCCATTTCTTAGTCTGTGATCTGCAGGTACAGCCACATCATTGATTTGGCAAGTGTCCCCCCCACACACACACACACATCTATCAAATCTGTTTTTGCTTGAGGGAATATGGTTTATCTAGCAATCAAGGTCTTTCATCAAGATATCTAGTTCCAAAGAAGAATTTTTTTTTTTTATTCTTTTGATTTTGTTTTTATACCATTTGTTTGTGTATTATTTGCACAATTCTTACTGAATCACGAGACCTACCCAGTCATGTTCATTTTTGTTATTCTGAGCTAATTACACATTTATGATTAACAATTTCATATCTATCTCGGCACAAGCACTATTTTCTGTGGCAGTCTTTTTTCTTGTTTGTATTAATGACTGCTTTTAAAGACTGAACTGGCCTGTTGTATACATTTGTAATTATCACTACTCTAATAATGGTTAGCTATGCATTCTCTTGAGACAACACTGTATGAAAGCAAGTATTGCTGCTTGAGCTCAGCCAATGTAGTCTGAGCTAAAAAAAATTATCTTTGAACAGACGCTGTTTGCTTCATATGAAACAGTTACCAATTCCACATCTCTGCCTGGTTTCATGCTGCTGTTATTCATTCAGGCTGCAATTCTTTGACAATAAGGAAGTTTTGTACCTTTTTAATTAAGGATACAAGTTTTTTCGTCTTGGAAAAGTGCCATATAATTTCTTTTTCACTGCAACAAGAACTTGGAGATAAGAGTAGGACGCTTCTTGGTTTAGCTGAGAACTTTTCAACACCCTTGTATATAAAATATAAAACAGAATTAGAACAGACTACTAGGGAATTGTTGTTTGTACTAAATATTTGCCACTACTCTATATATTCTCTATTGGTGTCAACATAATGTTTATATTTGTACATCCTTTTCTTTCTTTCTTTTTTCCTATGAATCCATCAGCTCTTGAAAGAATTTGATTTTCTGTACAAAAGGGTGTCACCTATGAATAAATGATTTCTGTCTTTGATACAGCAAGCTATAGCAGGTGTGATTTGCTCAGTTGGTTTTCCATTTATTTGTTGTTCTTGTTTTTAATCGCTTCACTGAAGTGTTAATATTTTGCATTAACAGTTCACTTGTGTGGTTGAGATTTTGTGCTGGAAATAATCAGAAAATCATTATTTGAACTTCTTTTTTTTTTTTTATGTGTATAAAGTTGAAAATTTGAAATTATGTATTTGTTTTTTTGACTTGAAAATTTTGTCTTTGATAAGAGTCTTTCTGCTCATTTAATACCAACCTGGCATCACAGGTAGGGATCGATTAAACAAATATATTAAAACTTTGATTTAATTGCATCATCATTTAATAATTTACACATTTAGGTTTTCCTACATGAGTATTCAGGACCTGATTTTAGAGGGGTAAAAGTGTACATCCCATCCACTAAAAATTTGTAATTGTGCCCCCCACACACACCACCACCACTAACTTTTTTTTTTTTTTTTTTTTTTTTTTTTGTTAGTATCAGTTAAAACAGTCTAATGAATGACTAGAATATAACATTAAAGGTGGCATCTGATAAATAAACACTGAACCGTATTTATTTATCCCAGTTGAACACTTTTTATTACTTGTTTGTTTAAAATCAAGAAGAAAAGGATTATTTTTCTCACCACTGATCAGGTATTGAGGCCAGCCTTGCTGATAAAATAGAACAATTATGAAGTTGTTTTGCAAGAAGACTTTAATATCCAGACATTGTTTTTATTTTTAAAAAATAAGAAGTATTGTTAATATAGATTTTACAAGCAGGATAATTTTTAGGGGGCCTAGCTTTTTTCTAAATAACTGATCATCTTTGACACTATATAACCAATTAAAGCCAATTATTTTTATGTAAGACTCTGTGGGTTAATAATCTTCATTTACCCAGTTTTTTAAATTATAAACTTTGTTTTATTAGCATTAGGTTTGATAACAAGACTCAGTATTGTGTGTGGTGGTGGTGGGTCATCTACTCGTCATTAGATGAATGAATTTGTACAAAATAGTCTATATGTAATCAGATGAAAGTATTTCAATAAAAGTGAGGTTTTATTTGAAAAATTTAATTAAAAATTTAAATCTTGATTCATTGCTGAAATTTCCAATTGATTGATACCAATGACTAAATTTGTAAAGGCCTTTAATTTATATGTACAGTTAATAGTAGGCAAGCAGCCATGACAGTGAGAGATATTGTGGTTATCAATATTGGTGCTATTTAGATTTTAACTTTCCCAAAAGTGAGAGTATCTGTTTTCCAAATTTATAATAATAATTAACCAAATTTTAAAGATGTTCGTCCTCTGTACATTAAAATTTAAATATTTCTTTCTTTCAAATAGTCTGACTCAGTTTACAAACAGCATTCAACAAATTCATTGTTACTACAGCTAAGCTGATGTTTTAGAAGGGGGTGAACTATTGTAAAGTTCTTGTTCTGACAGGGTAGATTGAATGAGGGCTAGGGACAGATTTTTGGGAAATTGGTAAGGCTGAGAATTTTCAAGAATTGTCATATTTTATAAATTGTTTTTCCTTAATTTTTTAAATTCTTTCTTGGTCAGGACAAGAATTATTCATCATTCCCTAATAAGAAATTTCTGATAAAATTATATTCACCTGTGTGGAAAACATTTGTTTTTGAAAAATTGTTTATACTATAATCTAATATTTGTATGAGAAAAATATTTTAGATGGAAAATACTCTGATTTTTTTAAGGTCTACCAAAAATCAGCTAGTATCAGATTTCACTAAAGTTTTTAATACCTATTTATTTTTAAAAGGAGTATTTTGTAATGAAAATTGGTGGAAACATATATACAGACACTTTTATTTAATTTTATGAAATCACAAAATTTCTTTTGTATACTTAAATATTTGCTTTTAAAAATCAAGTACATGAAGAAATAAAATCAGTTGAAGTTTTATTTGAAATGGAAATGTAGAAAATATGGTCTGAAAATAAAATAAAATGTACATGAAAAGAATTTGTTTTAAAATTTATTATTACAAGACACTCCTGAAAAGCTATTAAATAACTTAATCTTCAATAAATGTACACTTTCATAAAAATCCCATAAATAATAGTTTTTATTTATTTATTTTTTATTAGAAGATTAAGTAATAATAATAAAAAAATTCTCTTTGGCTACAATGCCATTTTTGTCAAAGCTTGCATGTGCAATGAAAAAAGACTTTTTTGGCATTTTTGGTCACCTATATTAAAGCTAACCTATTAAATGCCTATAAATTTAAGCAGACATTTTCAATCATGGCATAATCAAAGTAGTTTTGGATGTCATAACAAAATATCTTTTAAGTACACTTTCTGTTTTGCAATTAAAGCTTCAAAAATAATTTTTAAATTATTGCAAAGCATCTTTAAACATGTTGGTGCCTACAAATTTGCATAGACCATCAAAAATAAAAATTCCAGGCATCTGGCATATAAAAAATGTTATTATTACATTTATATATGGAAACTTTCATTTTGATTTTGTGGAATGGCTAACTATATTTGCTGGTTTGTAATGTAATGATTTCACATATTGCTGGAAACATTACTAGCAGTAGTAATTAAACAGTACTTTAAAAAAAAAAATATCCCTAGATAATCTACCGTGTAGATTAAATGAAGGGTTCAGTTTGAAAATCCCTAAAGATTAACTGAGTTAACAAACACATGAAGAAGGCCACATGGCATAACAGCCAAGACGTTATAATAATAGTAATAATAATATCATAAAAATATGAAGACATTAGTGCAAATGAAAACAATGTAAATAATATTTGTGTCATATTTTTTTCCAATTTATTTGAATGGTGATTATTAGTTTATAAAATTGCCATGAAAAAGTTATAAATAATTTTGGCATAGGCAGACCCATGAACAGTAACCATAGCAACGAGTTTAGAATTTCTGAATTCTAATATCAGTAGACTTTTCTGATAATTTGATATCAGTGAAATATTGGAAACCCAAGATTCCAACATTTGGTAAAGAGAAGACAAATCTATTTCTTAGTATTTAATTTTGGTAGATTTATACTTTTTCTTTCCTCTTCCTTTTCAGTAAAGGATTTCAGACATGAAATGAAAACTTTACAGTTTCTAATCAATATTATCTCTGCATTCAGATTTGGAAAGTAGTTCTCCATTTATAACTTTGAATATAAATAAGTTATGTAATGCTATTGTTATGAGTTTGCTCTCTCTCTCTCTCTTTCTCTCTCTCTCTCTCTCTCCCATTATTGAAATCTCTTCCTATTATTTGCAATTTACAAATCCTTTAAATTTTATCTTGTTTTCTAGTTAAATTTAAGATTTATCAGAGATAACCAACCCTCTCCCCTCCTTTCTCTCTCTCCTTTGTGAGCCACTGATTAGTATAACTACATTGTTCAATTTTTGACTATTGGTCTTTTGAAATTAACTATATATTCTTTAAGCTGATCTAATTTGTTATGGATTTTATGACTTTTATGAAAGTGATTTTCTTGATAATAGAATGGAAAACGATGGTCAGCAACCCTTGTGGACAGGAATAAAGAGGATAAGATGACTCCAAGAGTCTGTGCACATATTATTGGATATTGTCAATCATCTCTCAGTAGAGCTGGCATAGAAATGAATACCGTCTGAGAGTTTCTGATCAAGAAAGAATGCAAAAAAAGAAATTTCACTGATTACAAACATTGTTTAAGGGTCTCCAGAATTTCAACATTAGATTGTACAAGAGGGATACATAGTTTCGTGGATTAAAGCATTAGTTTAAATATACCAGGTTTCCTGGCAATTTTGAGTTCAATCCATGGGCTTGGTAGTGCTGAAAAATCCCACACATTGTGGTTTAATGGAAGCAACAAATAAGTGACACGATGCCGAATAAGATGGCAAATATTAATTTACATGAAATATCCTTGAAGCATAGAAAGGGAAATAAGAACAATCTACCCCTAGGATTTAATAAAGGATTCAGTTATAAATTTCAAGAAGGTTACTGAATTTGCTGATGGGCACTTTAAGATGTCTGGAGGGTGAAACAGCTAAAACAAGAGTATAACAACCAAAAACATGCCTGGTCTGCAGAGTAAATACAGTTATTCTTGTCTGTTTATTATTTTTAAAGTCAGCAATTTTAAAAAATTTATAATTCAATTGTTAGTCAGAAAAAATAGCTTAATGTCTTATAGAAACTTTGTTAGGTGATCGAAAACATGAAAATGTTGAGAGGAGATTCTGCTCTGTAGGCTCCAATTTTTTTTTAAAGCATAGCTTTCTTTTCTTTTTGTTGTTATTGAGCAAGAATCAAAAGAGAAATTGGAGACTTGTGTTTAGACATTTTTTTAATGCATTTTTGCCAAGTAAAAATAAATGTTAGCATTAGTCCAGTATTTACATTAGTCGGACTATTGTCCTCATCTTTGTCGCCATTTTTGTCACAACGTTTCGGCCGTTGTACGCTCCGGCCTTCTTCAGGTGGTTGGAATTTCGAACCGAACCCTTTATTTCGATCACTGGGGTAGACTGTTCTAGTTCCACGAGCCATGTTTGATGGATGTCAGTTATCAGTTATCTCCTGCTAATTTTCCCTCTGAAAGTTCTCCACTGCCTGAACCGGGTATTGAACTCAGACTCTTTGGGACTGTCACTGGATCTAACAGTGGATAAAGGCGTTGGTTAGATCCAGTGACAGTCCCAAAGAGTCTGAGTTCAATACCCGGTTCAGGCAGTGGAGAACTTTCAGAGGGAAAATTAGCAGGAGATAACTGATAACTGACATCCATCAAACATGGCTCGTGGAACTAGAACAGTCTACCCCAGTGATCGAAATAAAGGGTTCGGTTCGAAATTCCAACCACCTGAAGAAGGCCGGAGCGTACAACGGCCGAAACGTTGTGACAAAAATGGCGATAAAGATGAGGACAATAGTCCGACTAATGTAAATACTGTACATAATACCTCATCTCAGAAATATAGACAGACTCTTAGCATTAGTCATTAAACTAATGAAGAATTGTTTAAACCTATGCAAATAAGTGACCAATAAACACTTGAAAAGAACTAAAGCTTTTAACTGTTATTATTGCCTGCTAATATACACAAACACAAAATGCCTATTTGAACATGTAATAATGGTGAAATGCTGAAAAGTATTCAGCCTGACCCACTTCTAAAAATCTCACTAAATTGACCAATCATTAGAATTTATTTTAGAATTCCTTATTGGTTGGGCCAAGAACTTTTCAGCAACCTTCATCAGACAGATTTGATAAAAAGTGTGCAAAAGTTCTTTTAAATTTGTTAGTACAATGCGTAAGATTATATATATTTTTGACAATTGTAAAACATTCACGAATTTAGATTTATTTTGAGGTGTACCCGATAATGTTTCACCATTTAAGGCTTCTTCAGATCCAGAAAGGAAATTTCATGTATCTGTATTTGTGTATCTTTAAATAATGAAATCTTATTTTTTCCCCCCACCTGGTATTTTTCATGGCTAAAAAAAAAAAAGACTAACTTTTTAAAAAAAGTCATTGACATTTATTTTTTTTACTTTCATTATTGGATACATTTTTAAAAAAATCTACTTTCATGAACATTGTCAAAAATTTTTTAAACTTTGTCGGCATTAGATGTCCTAATTTTAAAACGTGTATATTAAGCTTTGTAATGCTAAATAAAAGCAATCAAAAGTTTATCTTTTTAAAACAGTACCAAGTAGTCTCTCGCTCTCTCTCTCTCTCACACACATGTATGAGAGAGTAAAGTTGGATGATTATATGACAATAGATAAGAAATTTGTGAAAATGTTTTTATCTGGACAGGTTTTGCTGGTGATTCAGTGTAATCAAGAAAAAGAATCCTTTTTATACAAGAATAAAAAAAATTATATTAACAAGAGAAAATGCGACTTGTGTAAAGTGGCTTAATTTTTGACTATCTTTATAGAGATTCTCATAGTTTAAATATACCACATTGTTTCAGTTCTAATTTAAAGGAAGAAATATATTGAAATATAAATAAGTATAGGATAACCAGTCAACAACCTATTGAGTATAAAGCTTTCTATGTGAGAACAAAAAGCCCTAAGTTTTGTAACTAAAATTTTCAATTGGAATAAACCACAGCATTGTCATAGACAGCATAATAAAAAAATTCGATGAAATAAGACTTTTTGTCTTTGATTTTTGTTTCATGGCTTTTATACAAGTGATTTTTATAATTGGTACTTAAATTAAATAAATAACATTACTAAGAAAGCACATAAATTTACTAAAAGCTATCTAAACAAGAATTTATCCATCACCTGTTCAGATGTCAAGGAGTTGTGCTTATGGATACTCCTATTTACAATGATCAAATGAGATGTTAAATAAAAGAGCATAAAATCAAGGAAGAAATCTAATTGTGATTAACAGAACATCACACAAAGATATCAAGACATGATGGTTTACCAAAAACACAGAAACCCAACACTTGAATGCAATCTATTATTTCTAGTATAGGCAACACTCATGACACATTAACAAAAGCCATAAAACTCAAGTTTTAAGAAACGGTCAGATCTTCACAGATTAAAAATTCCATTGATCTCATCAACAAATTAAAAAGTATAAATATGAAATATAATAGCAGGCTATTTGTTCCAAAGTATCCTGTCTGTTAGAGAGTGACTAGTTACAAGCTCCTGCTCAGTCAGATCAACACCCAATCTGTCGTTTATACTACAACTATACTGACCAGACATTAGTTACTGTTTCTGGGAGTGAGTGTAGAATCTGGCCTGATCATTATAGTTGAATAAGGCTAGTACACTCGAACCCTTGGGGTCACAATGACTTGTTACTTCTTGTGAGCATAACCATCAATGGCTTCCAAATAATTTTACCTGCCTAATGTAACTCACAAGTCCTGGGTTAACCCCTGGTATTGTTTTCAGGCACTTCTCAATGGTGCCACGTGCTGGGGTCATTCCCCCCCTCCCCTCACTTCCTTCCTGGCTGATATTATCACCAATGGAGAAATTCACCATGCTGAGATTCAAACCCAGGTGTCATGGTTCTAGACACTAGGCCATGTGCTTATAAAATATAAAATACTTATATATTAACATACCAGTTGACAAATGTCTAAATTTTCTAAAGCACCATATAAAATCAAAGTTCTCTCTACCAGTCATAAAAATTTGTCAACTTTGTTAGAAACAGAGATTTCTCACACTATTGTCCTCATCTTTGTCACCATATTTATTACATTTTGGCCGTTGTACGCTCCGGCCTTCTTCAGGTGGTTGGAATGTCAAACTGAACCCTTTATTTCGTTCACTGGGATAGACTGTTCTAGTTCTACGTGCCATGTTTAATGGATGTCAGTTATCAGTTATCTCCTATTAATTCCCCTCTCCAAGGAACTCACTCTCTTTGGGTCCTGTCACTGGATCTAACTAATGCCTTTATCCACTGTGCTATGTGTCCTTGAGGATAAAGGCATTAGATTCAGTGACAGAACTCAAAGAGTGTGAGTTCAATACTTGGAGAGGGGAATTAACAGGAGATAACTGACAACTGACATCCATTAAACATGGCATGTGGAACTAGAACAGTCTACCCCAGTGAGCGAAATAAAGGGTTCAGTTCGACATTCCAACCACCTGAAGAAGGCAGGAGCGTACAACAGCCAAAATGTTGTAATAAATATGGCGACAGAGATGAGGACAATAGTCCGAATAATGTATATAATGTACATAATACCTCATCTCAGAAATATAGACTGATACTGAAAGATTTCTCAGCATTGTATTAGTATGCCTCTTTTTAGAATTCTTAAAATCCAGCCCATTTTGAAACATTTTACTCGGATATTAAATACTTTTGTTATATAGATAGAGCCTTACCAATGTATGTAAGAAAACTTAATTACTAGATCTTATCAATAAACTAAGCAACATCGGACCTAGAATTGAATTCACACATGAAAAAGAAACAAATAACACCTTAACTTTTCTTGAGATTCTCTTAAATCTGAATTAATATTGATTTTAAATTAAATGTTTACAACAAAACTACCTCCATAAATTTTTATTCACATCAAGACAATACAACTGGAATAAGTTTTATTTCTGAGCCTTTAGAATTTGCTGTCCCAAATATCAAAGAAAAATACATTGAAAATACTTTTAAAATGTTTAACTATCTAATTATTTTGTATTCAATACCAAACAAAAGGGGGACAAAACCCCCAAAAGTTCTTTATACTAAGAACATTCTATTAGCTACACGCTCCATAAGTAATGAACTTGAAAAAAATTAGTTAATCTCCAGATAAATATTACCACACACTCCCCCCAAAATAGTTAGAAATTCATCTAATTTAACATAAGAAGCAGGAGGAGTTTGCCAAACAGAATATAAACAATGCCTCTGCAAAATACATTGGAGAGTCAAAGAAAAGAAGATCTGAGCATAAAAGAGACTGAAAATGAAATGGCACATACTTGTGTGCCACTGAAACAATCATGATCCTCATTTTACCCTGGAAAACGCCATTTTAATAAAAACTGAATATAATTCATTCAAAGGTGCATTGAAAATGCTATGATCCCTATTCATTTTACAATGAATATACAACCAGGCTGTTCTAGTTTGTCCCTGTTCTTACTCAATTAGTGCAGAAACAACGTAGGATGTGTAAACCTTGGTAGGGGAGAGGTAAATAAATAAAAAAGACATAGTTGAAATTATATATATATATATATATATATATATATATATATAACAATACAGTAAAAGTTAAGTCTCCAGTCACAGGACATGAATCACATTTTGTTTTGCTAATATAATGATGTATACTTATGTTTTATAGATTATGCAAAAGCTTTTGACAAGGTACAGCATGAGGATCTATTTCAATTGGTAGGAAAACTCAATCTATTTGGAAAGGATAATCCCAAATTTATACTGGGAGCAAACCAATTGCCTCCAGACAGAAAACGAATTGAGTAACTACACAAAAATAGAAAGGGGTGTAAGACAAGGATGTGTCTTCTCTGCAGGTTTATTTGACATCTACAGCGAGCTTATCATAAAGAAGTTGGATATTCTATCAGGGTTTATTATTGGTCAACATAATCTTAACAATATAAAATATACAGGTGACAGTGTTGATAGCTGACTTGGAAAGAAAACTACAGTACCTAATAAACAGGGTGGTTTAAAAAAAAAAAAAAAATGGACTAGCCATCAAAAAGAAGAAGACAGAAAGTGTTACCATCAACGAGAGTAAAACTGAAGATGTCAACAAACTGCAGAAAAAGTTATCTGTGAAGTGTTTTAATTGAGGATGGAAAATGTGACACTGAAATTCAAACGGTCGTTAGATTAGCCAATGTGCTGGATTTTGCTATGTGATGCTCATCCTCTTATAAGGCAGTGAATGATGGGCAATCTCACCACAGTTGAGGAGAAAACTGGAGGCAACAGAAATGTGGTTCTACAGAAGAATACTGAGAATTCCATAGACTGATCAAATAAGCAAAAAAAAACAAAAAATTTAGTATCAGGAAGAGATATCTGAAATTCCTTGGATAATATAATGAGGAATGAAGGCTTGGAAAACTTAACCCTCACAGAGCATATTGAGGGCAAGAGAGATAGGGGAAGGCAGCGAGCCACCTACCTGATGGTCCTGTATGAATAGATAACGGAACAGGTGGTGGGAGCATTAGCAAAAGTAGAAAAAAATGCTAAGAGCCACAAGAAATTTGGAGAGCCAGGGTCATACCCATGCCCTGAAGGTGTACAGAGCATAGAACAAGAAGAAATAAAAATTCCTTTTCTGGAGAGATTGGATCACTGTCTTGCATTTGTATACACCCCCCCCCTGTGTGTGTGTGTGTGTGTGTGTGTACCCATATATATATATATATATATCTATATATATGTGTGTGTGTGTGTGTGTCTTTGCACATAGTAAATAAATACACTAGCTGCCAAATGAACTGTTGTCTAACATATAAATTTGTTAAATGGAATCTTTTGAAGCCATGAGAGTGGCTTTCTAATTGTTTGCCGTATGTACCAGTCAGATATGAATTGTCAGTTAAATACAGTTTTTATTTAACTCATGGTGTGAGAGGGGATGCAAAATTATCTGATACTGAAAGCAAATCTATCAATTAGAATGTCTACAGAATAAAGATAAAGTAGTTAATAGCTTAAAAACATGTTTACTTGAATATGAATTTTATAGCTTACATTGAGGACCATTATAGAATGATGTGGGAGGAAAGAAACCCATCTCCAAAGTGGTATCCATGTCGGGCTTATTCCATAATGGATAGCATATTTGTTTCTCTCTCGCTTTGTTACGCTGAGTTTTATTGGACATTAGTGTTAAAGGAGGAAGACGAGAAGGACAACATCAATAATGTGGCTTTAGAGGTTAGGACACCACTCACCTGGAACATGTATTCCACTTGATGCAAAACAGATCAAGTGGTCTGGTTCAATTTGTTGGTAGTTTTCCTCCACCTCTCAAAAATAACAATTGTAGGATTTTGTAAGTGAGGGTGGTGATAACAGAACTTGCCTTTTATCAAGCAAAACGGTGCCACCTGCTCTGCTAATGCAAGTGGAACGTGATGTATAATGATTAGGATTTAGGTACCTGGAATTATTGATTTTGATGCTAGACAAGTCTATATCCTTGACTAAAATAAATATGCTGGTTCATTGTGATTTTAAGTTTTCCCTTGCATGTAAGACATATAAACCTGAATGAGAAATGACAGCATTTTCTGCCCATTGTTTCATTGATAGCTTATATTAAGATTGGTTGCTTTTAACGTTGATGTCTACCTTGGCTTACATCAGCATATCTTATTAATGATATTAGCAATATTTTGCAAGCACTTTCACTGTCTCTGCTATTTTTGTTGGTCTTCTCTTTTGCAACTTGTCTCTTGAGACTATTATGTAAAATAGATTCCTATCATCTCTCTCTCTCTCTCATCATAATTGTTGGACCAACAGAAAGTTATTTTCACATGAGCCATCATTACTTTTCTGTGTCAAGCATAGCACTTTGCCCAAGCTGTTTTATTGGCAATTACTGACTAGAATTTAGAATAGATCATCTCTGATAGATCCGACTTGGGCTGTATTTTCTTTTACTATACATTTGAGCCCCTCCCCACCCTCTAACTCACTCTGCGATGTTAATGATTAAAACCATCTTATATCAAAGATTGCATAATTTTCATCCAACTACTTCTTAAAATTTAATGAAAAAACTTCTTTTGAAATAACTTCATTTTAGGAAATTTCTCTTTTGATTAGTGTCATTTTATATATATATATATATAGATATATATATATATATATATGAATTAATAAGCTGGATTTTTTCCATAAATTGAAATGTATAAATTTCTTGTTTTTTATCATTGTTCTGATTTTATAATAAATACCAAGTTAATTTTCTACTACCAAAATTTGAACCTGTTGTGATATCATTAAATAGTTTTAAGTTCTTTTATGAGAATCTTAAATGTATCTACAATAATAAAAAGTACAAGTGTTGGTTTAGGAAAGGAAATTAGAATTTGATAAGTTTCATTATGAAGAGTGTAGACATTAACTTCATGTGTCAATAATATGAAACTAAGAAAAAGATAAGAAATTTAATGAAACTCTTGATTTTGGGTCTGTCAGCTGATCTCACAGCTGATCACTTTTCATGAAGTTAATTTGTGGTGAAAGTGATTTTTGGAATGTCATTTTAGATTTTCTGTTTGTCTACAAAATTATTTTTCCCTCCATTAAATTAAAATCTGTTCTCATGAGATTCATTTTTGTTTCACTTGTCCATTTTTCTTTCAGAGCGAAAAGATTTGTTGCCTTGAAGGTTGTAAAAAGTGCACAACATTACACTGAAACAGCCCTAGATGAAATAAAGCTACTTAAATGTGTAAGTATTTTTCCTTTTTACATATTTTGGTTACTAGAGGATTAGTAATGATATATGCAAATATTAGTCAGAAAACCTTTGCTTTTGATTACGCCCCCCCCCCTTCCCCATCAAGAAAAGAAAAGAAAAACCCAGAAAAGAAACTTACATTCCATTTTAACTGTCATAACTTTCTTTAAGATAACCTGTTTACTTAGGGAATTTCCCAATTATAGACTGAGTTAAACTTGGATTAATTTATTGACAATGTCTTTTAGAACAAGAAAAGGTTAGAAAAGAAGCATATTTCATATATGAAACATTGAAGAAACTGTATTAAGAAGCATTATATGAAGGGGCACTGGAAAGTTCCCAACTCATATCCCAAAATCAGTATTTCAGTCATCAAATTTATTTTCTATTTTATTTTTTTCTCTATATGGCTCTCAGTTATTCCCTTTACTCATCACGTATTAATCTATTTGGGGTAATGTCATAATCTTGGTTGTGATAGTCATAGCATTCCAGTCTCATCATATCATCGCTTGTCACTTAATTAATCTTTGTGAAACTGTTTTTGCTTGTTTCACTAAACCAGAATACATGACTTGGACTACCTAACCCAAGTCTTGAATTCATCCTTATCAGGTAACTCAATGCTTTTATTCATCAAGCAGTTGTCCCAATCAGGCTTTGAAGAAATTTAGGGCCCTTAAACTATTGTTTTTATTCAAAACTTTTGAGTGTTCATTTCTGTGTTTAGCCAACTGAAGACATTATTAGAATAGTTTAAACACGGTTTCTTTCAATTGTTTTGTTATTCAATATTTCTCTCTCGCTCACATAACATACATTATATATATATATATATATATATATATATATATATATATATATATATATATATATATATAGAGAGAGAGAGAGATATGGATTGTGACTTTTTTACTTTTTGTAAAATAATTGATTTCCTGTATCATAATTCCATGAACTTTTGTTCAAAAATAATGATGAAGGGTTTCAGTTTTTTGGGTTTTTTTTTTAAATGTCACTGCCACATGAAATTTATAAAAATCATCTATCAGTATAGTAGTACTTCTAGAACCTTCTAGAACTTGTTTTTGTTTATTTGTAAGTCTGTATGTTATGCTATATCTATAAACTGTTAAATGCATTAAAAAATACATAAGTGCTGTCCAATTGCAAGTTTGCAATTTTTTATTTTTTATTTATTTGTAAGATTGTATGTTATGCTATAAACTGGTAAATTTGTTGAATACTTGAGTACTATCCAATTACATCATTAGCAAATTGGAAAACAAAGCTCCTAAATTTTTTTTTTTTTTTTAACCCTTATTGCATATATGGTAAAATATATGGTTTGGGGATGACCTTTTGTAAAAATTAAAACAAATTAATGCCTTTTTCATTGCTTTTGAGCAAAAATTCATCAATTTATGACACAGGAACATAGGGTTACTAAAAAGTCAAAACCTTTATATAGGCACCTCCACTGAATTTTCGATACCTAAGGTTTAAAATGAATTTAAAAAAATGAAAAAGCATTCTTAAAGCTTTTATTTTAGTTTTAATTGAAAGCTAAATGTTTAAATTACTGTTTCCATTAAGCAAAATAACTGGTGTATTTCAAATAGAAATTATATTGATTGGAATCTCAACTTTTTGGTTGTTTTTGCAAAATTAGCCATTTTTGATACATTTGTAAACAAAAGTTAATTCTTTGTTTCAAAAATCTTCCTGAAATATAATTTTCTGAAACTTTATTTGAGGAATATTAGCTGATTTAAAGTATAATTAATCTGATTTGAAGAAAAAAAAATTATTTAAGTTTAAAATAACAGAAATGAATTTTTAAAACCGAATGGTAGCAGTTATTACACATTTATCACTCACTTTTTACTCATAGATCACTTAAGTTATTATAAAATCAATCAGCACTTTTTATTGTTCTGCAGAGACTTTATCCATTAAAACATAATTTAAGAAAATGATGGGTGAGCACCCTTTTTGATATAATTCTTAAGTACTCAGTAATCTTAAAAATGTTGGAAAATATTCTCCATAATCTAATTTTAGGAATGTTGAATTTAAATTTACTATAGTCATTGATCTTATTTTCTGATTATGTCATGTATGGTTGACCATACTTTCAAATGGGCAAGTTGTGTAATATTTTAAATACATAAAAAATATTAAAAAATTTTTTTCTAAATATTAGATGAAAACGTCTTTCATTTAGCTTTTCAGTTTTTGGTTTATAAATATAGTTTTTTGCTTAACAGTATCACCTAACCAGATTGGAGTAATGCAGAATTTTAAATGATTTATAATATTGTACAGTTTTTGTAAAAATTCATTATTCAACAAAAAAATCCTTTTTTTTTTTTCTTGAGACAATAGTGTCCTTAATAAATCTTATTTATAAAAACAATTAAAAGCTTTTCTAATTAAATAATGTCTTATTTTTATTGCATTTTTTTATTTTACAATTTGGAGCAGATTCTCAAGAAATTAGTATTAGTTTGAAAAAAAAAACAAAAAAACAATTTACATTCTCCAAGGAGACCTGCTTTTTCTAATAAAACAAATTTTGAGATTGCAATTTAATTTCTTGAAATTTCATGAAATTAAGTAAGTGGGTGGGGGTGTAACACGTGTGTAAAAAAAAAAGTTTTTTTTTAAATTTCATTCATTTGTGAATAAGTTCTGAAAGTTTCATCAAAATTCAAAAAAAAATAATGATCAACTGCTGACCAAAAAAAAAAAAAAAGATATTTAACCAAAATTTCAAATATACTAGAAGAGATTAAAAAATTTAATAAAATAATAATAAAAAAAAAAATACCTTGGTCTTTCCTTTTAATAATAACAAACATTTTGACAATAAAACTTTGTGATCATGGGAAGCTGGTTTTAGCTTTGTATCCCTTGCCACAGTTGTATAGAATGTGAGTGTAACAACTATGATGAGGATGACAACTCATTACTCTTTAAACAAAAAAAGAAATTAAAAGTATGAAATCTTGTAAATAATTAACATGTGATATTGATGCTGGAATGATACCTGAATGTTGTCTTAGCCATTTGAGAACTAATACTGAAGGTCATTCTAGAGAAACCAATTAAGTTCTATTTTGTTTCCAAGATAGTAACGTTATGACCGAAGACAGTCGTCAGTTGGTCTATCATGATTGTAGCATTGGCTTTCATCTGTGAAGCAAATGTTAATCCATAGGCGGCAGCGTAAAGTGAATCTTAGCAAGTGACGAGAAACTGCAATTAATTTGGTCTATTTATATAAACCTCTTGTGCCAAGAACAATTGTTCAAACAGTTGCAAAATCTGTCCCAAACAAAACCGATTTTCTTTGCTTTTATTGTTAGAATCATTTCACTTGATTTTCATTATTTTCTACTGCTGAGAGATTAAAACACATGTTGCTTAGAAAATTATTAGCACAAGAAAAATGGCTAGTCTTTTGTGGTCAATCAGTCTTATCATTGAAATGTCTAATCATGTATCTATCTAAAAATATAATCTCTATTTTGTATTGTCAATATTCAGTATGCACTCTGAAGTTGAAAGGAGTTTGTGATGGCTTCTTTGATCAATAGAAGTTAATATCTCTTGAGAATTGCACCTTTTCTCACCATCTGAATTATTAAGCCTGCTCCTTTCACCATCTAAAGAAACAACTATTCATGTTGATAAATGAAATATCAGCAACTCTCAAAAGGATATTTTTGTCTGAAATATGAAAGTGCTTAAAGATTTATTAAAACAAATATCTGTGGCCTCAAACTACACCCGTAACAAATCAATTGCTTCTTTCTCTTGTCTATGCTCTTTGTATTATTGGTGGTCATAGAGCAAATATTGCAGATTTTTATATTCCGTTGTGCTTTCAAAGGCCCTAGAAACTCACTTCTTGTCTTAGTCCCAGTAGTGTTAATGAAAACAATCTACTCCTTCAGAAAATGACTTTGTCAATACAAATCTAATATTTATTTTGAAAAGAACTACACTCTACAACCTTGAAATTATTTATAAGCACCTTTTTTACTTAAAAACACAATTTCTGTTGCCTGTCTTTTTTTTTTTTTTTTTTTTTTTTCTATGAAAATTGAAATAATTCTTCATTCTTCCTTTGAGTTATTTCAGCTGGGTTCATATTAGAAATTCAGAATTTGTTTTTTATATCCCAGTCTTTTGGATCTTATGAATTGTTCAAATTTTAGCTGCTGCTAGCTCCACAGTCATCTACATTGGATTCAGAGTTGTCCGTCTCTTAATCTTGGGCTGGTTGCCAACTAAGGCTAGAAAATCCAGTCATCCTTTCTATTTTATCTATAGCTGAGGAGGGAAGGGATAGATTCATACCTGAAAAGTTATATATACATTTTTTTTTTTCCTTAACTTACATGCTTAGAGGAAATTAGAGCTTCAAAGAAAAATTTGATCCTAAAGAAAATGTTTATTCAGTTACTCATTGGGTGCATTTCTACTTCAAACATGAATCTTAGGGGCACACTTATGATAGTTTCACCGATGGAATCTATATCAATATTATTTTGTGTCTTGCGCAAACAAATCCCAGATTGTATCCTGCAGTGACTATTTTGAACAATGCATCCTTTCTGACCAATATTTCTATCCTCACTTCAATGTACAGACTTGACTTTGTGCTTATTTCATTCATTGCTGCATGGCAAATGTAATTAGGCCTTTGTCAATAAAACATATGCTACTTACAATTTTGAATGCCAATGTAAGAAAAAAAAATTTGTCTGTTGTCTCTCCCTTATAAATATCTTTAAAAATTATAAGTCTGTTCTTTTCTCAATACTTCTATCAGAATCCACTTTTTTTTTTTTTAATGAACTGCATCTACATCTTATATTTCTAATCCATGCACCTCAACAGTGGCACTTTGCCAAACTAGTATGGAAGAATGGTGCATTATATTGAATGATATGTGTATGGATAAAAGTGGAAACAGTCTGCAGCCAATGTTCTGACTTGTAACGATTACGAATATTCCTTATCTCTTACTGTTAGAAAAGGCATCCTAAAGGTCATAGATGTGCTTTCTATTTTTGTCGATCAATTGCATGACCTGACTAGAAATTATTGAATGTTTTTATGCACATTACTGAAATCCAGTTTTCTTATCTGACCTTGCTGCTTGTAGGGTTCAGTCTGTAGAGAAGCCAAGAGAAATCTGGATAATCACACTAGTTGTTTAGCATCTGATATGTACAACCAAATCAATAGTCATTTTCACTGTCATACCAGTTAGCTACTGCTTTGACTATTGCAAATCCTGCACTAATGGGGTTTGTATTTATTATTTGTATTATGAGAAATCATTAAAAATGATATTGTGAGCTCCTCTGAAAATATTTCTTTGTATTTTTATAGGAAATAGAGAGTTGGGGAAGGACAAGATATGTTGATACCACAAAATAAGTTGGTATCAACATATCTGGTCCTTCACCAATAGTACTTACAGAAATAATACATCACTTTCTAAATATCTTTGGAGTTTAAAAGATGATAATAAGACTCCTAAGGTGAAATGGAAAATTTTTAAAACAGCAAGGACATGTAGATCTTTATATGAACCCTGTTTTCTGTGTTAACATGAAAAATTGGAAATTATCAAATTTAATAAAAATTCCTTATTAAACCAAAGAAGTGAATTAACAGTAAATTGTAAACATAGTTTACTTTTTACCTTACAATTTAGTTAAACTATTTAATTTGATTATGCTTTTTCTTATATTTTTAGTTGTACTGCATTGCACCATGTATGGCTTATCTTTCTATTTATAAGATTAATTTGGATTTAATATAATTTTGTATTAATCTCCTGGTAGTATTAGTAACATCTTATATGGATGTATTGGTATTTGGTTGGTATTTTTGGCAATTTACATTGATTGGTTAGTGTTATTAACATCTATAAAGAATCTTTATTCAACAGTTGCATATTAATTTACCAAATAATTCTATACATTTAAATTATTGACTAGTTTCTTAAAGAATCTGTTTTATATTGGAAATTTACAAAGCATATACTTGTTTAGCATTTTGTTAAATTACCTCACCAGCCAATTTTTATTTAAGAAACTGCATTGTCTGGCTTGTATAATTTATGTAATCATTTGTATCCACTTTAGTTTATGTCTGGTTGCCATTAGCTGATCATGTCCCGTTTATAAAAAAATAATTTTTAATTTTTTGCTTCTTTGCTTAGTTTAAATTTAATGTAGGTCATATTTATTTGGTTGATCAGAACCCACAAACCTTATAACCCCCACCCTTTTTTTGTCTTGTACGTAAAAGGAGGTGTTATGCTTTTAAATCTAAATAAATCATTCACTTGCCAGTAATTTACAATTGCCTGATGAGATGCATTGATGCACATCAAAACACGACTGCAATTGTGTAGCAAATTTTTACATGTTTTCAGTGTAATATCCTAAAATGAATAATATTGCTTTACTCTGTATAGAGTCCTCTTTTAAATTAAATGTTGGAATTGTACTCTATTCGTTCTCATCTTACCTGTGTGTGTGTGTGTGTGTGTGTATGTATTTAAAGATTTCCTGTTACATAATTACTGGCTTTATAATATTTTTTATACTAACTTGATAACTGATTTAACCAAATAGTCCACATGTAACTCTTGTGTAAATATTTTATAGATTGATTGCAGAAATGTTATTGCCAATTAGTTCTGTTGAAGAATTTTTTGTGTTTTTTAAATTGTTGAAAAGTCAGTCTAATAGTTTTATTTTTAAAGCATATTTGTGCTTCATTAAAATCTTTTCTAAATTTAGTTTATCTTTGAGTATAAAATGCATATCCTGGTCAAATCCATATTTAATTCTATCAGTCCTTCATTTTTTATCCAAATTCCTTCTATATCAAAATCTCTATTTGACAGCCATGATTTAAAATATATATCTTCCTTTTGGACAGGCTATCAAAGTTAGGCCAACTTAACATGCATTGTACTTAAGCTTATTCAATAAGGAGTAAAGTTCTTTAAAAAAAAAACCCCTAAACAGTAAAGAAATAACCTGAGGATCTACTAATGGCTGTTGAAGACGAAATACTTTTTGTATAGTCTCTATTTTTTTTTCTTCTCCAGTTGTATTTTGGTATTGAGAAAAATGTTCTTGTGAAGTTTTGCTTTTCAGTGTTTGATCCTCTATTGATTGGTACAATTATGTTTGGTGTTTGAGACTCTATTGATTGCTACTTATGGCATCTGAATAAAAGAGGAGGGGACAGGTTT
>OZ038512.1:72568131-72585631 GCA_964036315.1 Acanthosepion esculentum
CTGTCAATTATTAATATTCTCTATATCGATAATTTTCAGAAGTTTTTTTTTTTTTTTTTAAAGTTAATGTTTACGATTTTAACATGCAGAATTTAGACACTTAGTTATTTCAACAGTTAAAATTGAGAAAAAATATAAAAGGTCCAGTTTTATGTTTAAATATCTTTATTAAATAGGATGGCTTTGTATGGTGCTCTCCCTCTGTTGTAAGCGTGCATGTAATCGCCACAGGCCCTCGTTAGTCACTTGATAAGATACAGAAGTGTTCACCTTAGGCAGTGTGACTACTTGTAAGTAATGTTTGGTATCACCAAATTCTGATAACTTCCAAATAAACAAGCATTTCTTTTCAAACGTCATTTCTATAAATGTGCTTCATAAAGAAACTTGGTTGTACGAAACCTTGGGATTTAATGTGAGAAGAGAAAAATGAGTGCTTTTATATTTTCTTGTTGGGTTTATTTTGGCTTGTAAGAACACGGTTGTGAAGCAATCAATACTGACTTAGTATATTCAAAATGGAATACAGTCAGTTTATTGTAGGGATGTTTTTTAAACTTTCTTCTGCTCTGTTATCTAGAGCTTGTTCCAATTTGCTTAGCATGATTCACACAGTCTGAAATGTTTTTATCACACAAGTTATGGTTCCCAATTTGGGACTCTTGAAAACTACAAAACATGTCTCTACAATTTTTGACAGTTTAATCAATTGGTTGCCATTTGTGTATATTACATCAAATGATCTTTGACATTTCTCTCTCTCTCTCTCAAATGAATTAAAATGTTGTTTAGTTGCATAAGTCTCTTTTGCCTTATTCTTTGTAAATAACAATTATTTACAAAGAATAAGGCAAAAGAGACTGTACCACTGTTGCCTTTTTTTATCAAAACTTTACCTTTTGGTAATCTTATACATTATGTTTTAAATAATTAAAATTCATGAAAATCTTGTAGCATTGTCTTTGTATGCTCAATGGAGTAATGCTTCTCTGTTGGAGAGCTTAATGAAATGCTCCTGCTGTCAATTTAGTGTCTAAATATCTCACAATACAGATTTAAATATTCTTTAGCCCTAAGCTTTTTACTGTCTGAAGGAATTTTGCTCTTCTTTGCATTGATAAACATGATGGAGATGTTAGCAGTAGAGAAAATATTCCATTAAAATTGTAAATTCACTTTAAAAAAAAAAATAAATGAACTAGATTTCTATTTGATAGTGTTGCAACATCATTTGATTAAAAAAAAAAAAATCGCATTTGTTTTTCACATGTCACATAAAAAATATGTAAGTGTTTGATAAAGTTTTAACTGTGGCTTATGATCAAAACCATGACATACCTTGAAGGCTTAAGAGTCAAAATTCTAAATTACAAATTTAAAACTTTGTGTATAAATGGAAAGAAAGAGTTTTTGTTTGAATAAACAGGAAACAAGAAAGAAAACATTTATTTCAGTTTGAAAGTTGGCTTTTAAAATATTACAGAAAATCGCATACGTTATTCACCTCCATCTGCCCACCAAATAGAAAGAATAATATGTAGACAGTGTGGCTGGGGTGGGAAATCAATCAGTAAAAAAAAAAAAAGTCTCTTTCTTTAGGAGTTGTTTTATGTTTTTCACAATTTGCTTAAACTTTTAAGCATAGGAACACTTATGTCGCTTACATGTTTTTAAAATCAATATTCAAGGTATAAATCCTGCTACCAATCTGCAATAAAACATGGCGTCTTTCTACGTAGATTAAGGTAAAAAAAAAAGAAAATGTCCATGATTTCTAGCTCTGTATAATACAATAGGCTGCGATTAGAGAGAGAGGTATGCTTGAGTTCAGTTAATTGCATGTTAGAATATTTTGAAAAAGATTTTCTACTTTGAAATGCAGAATGTTGCGTTTTTTGTTATATATAATCCTTCCAGGTAAATGAGCTTTCATTGTAAAAATCAATCCTTTTACTTGTGCCTGTTTTGTACACGTGCACTCTGAGCAACAAAGATTGGTTTTGCCCTTTAAATTCTGGTCAGCACAAATATGAATACAGTTGGGCACAAAAAAGGAAAAAACAAAAAAATGATAGCACAATAATTAGCTGCATATGTTTTCTCATTACAAACTGTTTGTCTTTCTGCTAATTTAGTCATGTTTAAATCTTAATGTAATTACATATATTATGAGGTCATTTCGCACCAATGAAGAAAGCACAAAGAGCTGGACAGGCATATTATCATTTGAATTTAAAGTCTATTCAATTGTTTCCCTACTGAATACCAGCTGTGTGTGTGTGTGTGTGTATATATATATATATATATACACACACACACACACACACACACACACACACTGGGTAAATTGTTGCTATTTTATATTTTTAATTTCACACGTGTGTTGTTTGTTTTTGATTTTGTTGACGGTGCAGTATAGTAGGGTCATGTAAATTATGCAAAAATGAAAATAACACTGACATCTCATTTTAACAGATATATTTACCAAAATTATACAAAAAATATCTTGAAATACCAAAGATAAATTTATTCAATATAATTGCTATTGACTTCAACTATGGCGTCCAAATGACTTTAGAATCTCCCGGAACTCTTCTGGACGGTCTCTTTGTTTAAGTTGGTGAATGCTGCCATAATCCTTACCTTCAGTTCATCTTTGGTGTTACAAAGAGTTTTGTTGGTCTCTCACTGACATACAATAAACAAAGGGGTTGCAGTCTGGGGAGTTAGGGTTGCAGTCTGGGGAGTTAGGGTTGCAGTCTGGGGAGTTAGGGTTGCAGTCTGGGGAGTTAGGGTTGCAGTCTGGGGAGTTAGGGTTGCAGTCTGGGGAGTTAGGGTTGCAGTCTGGGGAGTTAGGGTTGCAGTCTGGGGAGTTAGGGTTGCAGTCTGGGGAGTTAGGGTTGCAGTCTGGGGAGTTAGGGTTGCAGTCTGGGGAGTTAGGGTTGCAGTCTGGGGAGTTAGGGTTGCAGTCTGGGGAGTTAGGGTTGCAGTCTGGGGAGTTAGGGTTGCAGTCTGGGGAGTTATGTGGCCAGATGTAAGAGGTGATGTGGTTGCTGAAATTGTCTGACAGCTATGACTGTGTTCTCCTGCTTGTGTGACATGGTGCAGAGCCCTATTGCCAGACAGCAGGTTTTCCAGCAGCCACCCACTATCTCCTCAAGGCACTTGAGATAGGCATCCATATTGAGTAGCCCTGTGGGGAAAATAGAGGTATAACGTCACCATGACTAGAGATCCCTCCAAACTTCTGCTCATCCAACTCTTTCCAAATCCTCTGCACTGTCCACAGATTGATGTGCAAACACTCTGAAAAGTTTGTATTGGAAGTTCCAGCATAAATGCCAAGCAGTACAGCATGCCATTTCCAAATCTCTGGCAGAGTGAATTGTGCCATGGTGCATTTTTTCTAAGAGACGGTGCCAAACTGACTCTGCTATATTGTGCAGTCGGCAAAAAATAAAAAAATTATATAAAATGGTGACAATTTACCCTCTGTCTGTCTGTGTGTGTGTGTGTGTGTGTGTATATATATATATATATATATATATATATATATAGTGTGTGTGTGTGTGAAAACGAGATTTCTTTATTGGACTTGGTGTGTCTAGAAATTGTTCAAATGATTATTCGTTATAATTGTGCTTGCAAATAGAGTATAAATTGTTTGGAAGTAAACACTCTTTTCTTCTTTTTTTTTTTTAACTCCTGAATACATCCAGTTCATTATGGGTGTGTTTGTATTTGATATTATTTCACTTTTGAGGGGTTGGGAGCTTTTATTATTCTTAGACATCTATGATAAAGGTATGTATTTGTACTTTAAATAAGTATGTTGCATATTGAATTTGGTAAGTTTTCATGTTGATTTAAATGGGTCCTTATGGGGCTATAGTTCAGTATAAGGTCAGCCACCTTGATAAGTGACTTGTACTATGTCAAACATATCCAACCTATACAAGACCAATATTATGAATTCAAAGTCTCTCTAAGGAACTGTTCCTAATATAAACAAATTTAGGAATTATATTGGACATACAAGACAACTGACCTTATTGTACAACCAAATTCCTTTAAAAGATTAGCCAAAATCTCTCAAAATGAGCAATTGTTTGGGCAATTTCTACACACACGAAGTTCAAAAAAGAAATCTCTTGTTCACACCCAAGAAAAACAATAAAAATAACAGTTCTTTCTCAGGAATTTTTAAATGAAATATTTATTAGGGAGGGATTGCTGCTGAAATACCGCTCCCTCTCTCTTTCTCACACCCACCCACTGTGTGTGATGCATTCAATGTTAACAGTGACCGAGCCAAGTGTTGGTTTATTAATAACTACATGAATGCAATTGGCATTTACAATTGAGTCAGGCAAATTACAAAGAACATTGCTTTTGACAAGTTTTTTGCTAATTATCTTTACAATTGTAATTATCTGTGATACAATATTAATCAGAAACTTTGAATTTGTTCTTGGCTGCATTACAATAGAAAATATAAAAATAACTCAACCACAGTCTGTTGTACATGATGCTACTATTAATATCCTGTCATTTTTGCAATTTTACAAGCTGAAGTTTTATTTTCTTTAAATGACCAATTTACTGACTGGCTAAGAATGTCATAAGGATACAGGCAAGGGTCCATTTCCCTGTTCAGACCTAGTTGAGGACAAGATCCCCTCTCCTGCCTCCAAATCCCCATAATATTGGTTCATGTAATAATCCTTGAATCCTGATTTGGGGATCTTGGCATGTATGATTCAAACTTTCATCATGCATTCTTACAGCATATAAGTGTTTACAATAAGAATTTTTATTTTTTTTAAACATTCTCAACTTGCAGGTGATAATTTCTGAGGACATAGCACTTGTACAATGAAACTTTGTGTGTATCTTTCAACTTTCAAGATTACCATATTATGTTAATGTCTCAGAGAATCTAAGCCTATTTGAATGTTTTATTTGACATTAGCTCTATAATTATTGACTTTAAAAAACTTTTATTGACAAAAACAGAATAAGTTGCTCTGATAGGCCAGTGCCTCTAGCTTTGCTTTTATAGAGCAAACACATAATTAGTTTGCACAGTTGCAATTATTTTGTCAAAATTGAACATTGTTATTATAATTAATAAGAACAACCAAATTTTATTGCAAAGCATTTAAGGCTGTTGTACTGTATTTAACATGCAGTTTTATCCTGTTTATCTTGAAGAATAGGAGGTGATTTTAACCTTAAAAGAACTCGCTCTCTAAACTTTAGTTTATATGCAATTATGTTGATTTCAGCTCTCTGGAAATGTTTTTTTAATGATATTAAGTTAGTATTTTATCTTTGTACATTCCTAGGAGGATTTATTTACTTGGTGCTGCAAATAAGTTTTAAAATATTTTATCGAAACTCCTACAGAACATTGCCATGATTAGTTTTATATTCATTTTCCAAATTTGCTTGGTTAAAATTTTAGACTAAGAGTTAGTGTTTCAGTAATTTCAGCAGCCATCAAAACTGGACAGACTGGGGGGGGGGGGTTGATGTTAACTCTTTACCTAAAGAATACTTGTTTAGTAAATGCGAACTTGTTGAACAATTTATGGGAATTCTCTCTACTGTTGCTCTGTTCAGTTTTTGGATGGGCTGTTAGAAGTCTGTGAAATTACCTTTTTTTAAAGAATAGATTTCTCAGTTTTTACATCTAAATGGGTGCTGTTCATTTCTGTAATTGACTGAGAAATGTTAATGAAGGATGATAAAGATTTTAGCTAAAAACAAAAGTCATATGAATCAAAACTCTTAACTGCAGGATGTTGATGTTGAAGCAGGTTTGGTTTTTTTGTAGAAAAGTCGTAATGACCTAACTGCTGTAACATTTTGATTAAATGTACCTTTCAACTTTCTCTTGATTTTTCCTTGACCCGACTTTTTCAGATGTATGCATGGTTTTTGAAGTTTTAGGTCATCATCTGCTTAAACTGATAATTCGATCCAACTACCGAGGAATTCCATTAGAAAATGTCAGAAATATTATAAGACAAGTGAGTATGTTGGCACTCTTTCATTATATATATGTTCAAGAAAGATTTAATTCTCTGTGAAACTTACAAATCTTTCCCTTTTATGCATCAATGTTGACATGCAAGTATGTCAAGGTGATGTATCAAGTCACTTGTCACTTGTGTCTCTGACTGAAGGTAGTACTTGATTCTGTCAGTGAAAACAATTTTGTCTGTTTTTAGAAAAATGTTAATCCTCATAGTTTTGGTTTATTTAAGTTTTTCTTTTTCTCACTTGTGTCATCTTAAGTTTATTATAGAAAACCTTAAAGTGAATTTATTCACTTTTTTCTTTTCTTTGATGTTGCAGTTTTTTGTTTGTGTGTTTTTTCTTTACAGTGTCATATTTAAAAAAGAAAAAAGAAAGCATCTTGTCGCATAAGCCTCATTTTAATATTTCCTCAATCTTTTTTCAGATGCTACGTTAGATAAAAAATATCACAGATCAGGAAACATTTAATATGGGTTTTTTTTTTAAAGAAATAGACTGTGGTGATTGAAAAAAAAATCCCTCAGCTACCACAGTTCAGATGGTCTGAAAAGTGAATGAAATTGTCAAATATTGGGTCAGAGCAAGTCTGTTACATTTAAGTGAATTTCAAAGATAATATTTTGATATTTGTTCATAGATTTATTGAACCACACATTTTGTTCTATCTTTTACCATCTTTGAAGCATCTTCATGATCATCTTCCTAGAACCTTACATCTTTGCTGGATAGTGAAATGGTCTATGTGCCTTTTCACAGACTTCCACACAATTTAAGTTATTTCTTTAATGAAACTTTTGTAACAGTTGAAATAAGCTTTTATTTTATATATCAATAAAACATGAAATAGCTAATAATGTAAGGCAGTTTATTTACTTTATTTACATATATATATATATATATATATATATATATATATATAATGTGTATTATTTAATCCAACATTATTTCTAGTTAAACATTTTAGTGGATAAATGTCTTGAGTAGACAATCTCTTTGTTTTTTGTTTTTTTTTAAATAATGTGAATTACTTCTGCCATTTTGTGCATTCAAGAGTCTTAATGTGTAGGAAAAAAATTATCTTTAAGACTCTCAAATACACAGGCCGATAGATGGAGGTACTCGTAAGGTACAATATCTTTCCAATCCTGCCAGATATGCAGCATTACCTTCAATAGTTTTAATTTTTTTTACATAGATTTATTCAATCACATATTTTACTCCACTACCTTTCACCATCTTTGAGGAAGCTTCATTATACCATCCTCCCAGATCTTAGATGATAGACTTGAAAAAAGAAAAAAAGCTGAGCTTAGTTTTTCAGAGAATTGAAGTACTCTTTTCCTTAAAAGAAGTGGTATCTTGAAGGTGCAAGGTCAGCTAAGTCTTGCCAGTGTAGTAAGACATTCCAGCCAAGTTATACTAATTTCTGCTGGGTCTGCAAAGAGACATGAGGCATTGGCAGGTGATGCCATTCTACTTGGCCAATTCCAGGCACTTCTTTTATCGACTGCTGCCTTTAATCTGTCCAATTGGGAACAGTTCTTGTTGAGATACATCTGATTCCATGGTAGGAGCTCCTAATACACAACGCCTTTCCAATCCAACCATATATGCAGAATCACCTCCTTTGGATGCAGACTAGCTTTCATTTTACCCAGGACTTTTTTTTTTTTTTCTTTTCTATGTATCACATTATTGTAAACAATCCATTTTTATTGCCTGTGATTGTCTTTTCAAAACTACGTCAGAGAATCGCAGGAAGTGGGGAAATGAGGTCCATTTAAATTTTTTTTTTTTCCTGATAAATCATGAGGCACCCAAATGTCATAGCAATTCACTTATTCAAATCCCTTTTTCAAATCCCTTAAAACATTTATATGAGATATGTAGACTTTTTTCTGCATTATATGGTATCATTTGACCTGCATTTTTCATCGGTTTCAATTTAACCTTTATCAGTAACTGTAGGGCTACCAAAATATTCTCAGTCTCCCAGGTCAAAATTTCCCCTTCTGAACCCAGTGAACCACTTATGGACAGTACTGTCCTGTCAGCTATGGCACCACCTCTGTAAATGGTACATATCTCTTCTTTTTTTTTTCTTCTTTCTTTTCTTTTTACTTTTTTCTTTCTTTTTTTTTTACTTTTTTCTTTCTTTTTTTTTTACTGTTTTCTTTTTTTTTACTGTTTTCTTTTTTTTTACTTTTTTCTTTTTTTTTACTTTTTTCTTTTTTTTTACTTTTTTCTTTTTTTTACTTTTTTCTTTTTTTTATTTCTTTTTTTTTTTTACTTTTTTCTTTTTTTTTACTTTTTTCTTTTTTTTTACTTTTTTCTTTTTTTTTACTTTTTTCTTTTTTTTTACTTTTTTCTTTTTTTTACTTTTTTCTTTTTTTTTACTTTTTTCTTTTTTTTTCTTTTTTTTTCCTTTTTTTCTTTTTTTTTCCTTTTTTTTTCCTTTTTTCCTTTTTCCCTTTTTCCCGGTTTGTACAGCATTTTTTCCCCACTTTTTAATTTTTTCCCCCCTTCCATTTTCACTTTTGATGTAAAAAAAAAAAAAAAAAAAAAAAAATTAAAATTCACTGTCCACACTGTCAGCATACATTGAAATGTCACTTTTCAGAATGTCTATATGTCATAAATTTCAGTTACGTGTGAAACAAGATTACATATTCAAATGCCACCTATTGAAAAAATGCTACATACTTTTGTTATAATCCAATATATATTTGAAAATTATTTGAGTTTTGTAAAACAACCAAAGAATCAGCACTATAGGTTTTGACAACTTAAATTTTTACCACATTAATGTAGATATTTTCTTCATATCCCAGGAAATATAGACGTGAAAGTTGAGATAGCAAAAAAATAAAATAAAATCATGGAATAAAACTTTATATTAGCAAAATTATTGCTTCTTTGAGTTTCATTATTTTTTTTTTTCCCCAGATATTTTTATGCTTCATTGATGAGTATTTTTGTGAAAGTTGCAATCACTTTCTGACATTTATGCAGGAAAATTTTCTCTGCACTTGAATCAATAAGAAATAATAGATTTCTATTATTTGGAATAGTTGTTAATTAGCTAATTATTGAAGATCACAAGTTCTTTGCTGGAAATTGCCTTTGTAAGGGTTAGTAGTAATGAAGGATGAACGTACAATTCCATTTGATCACACAGTTTGTGTGATCAAATGCAAGGCCTTTTACTCGGAAATAACCTTTGTTCAAATACGTTTTACTTTTTTCTCTAGATGCAGAGAATACAAGAATTTGATATGTAGATTACATGTCTTGATATTTCAGGAAGAAGTATTTTACATGTTGAATTAATCATAGCTGAATATTCTCTGGGCCAAAATGAAAGTATTTTCATTAATTTTAACTATAGTCATTTCCCCTTATTTGTGCAGTGATGTGCTTTTAAGATCACCTGCCCGAAATCACAGTATGTAGCAAAAACTTATAAAAAAAAAAAAAAAAAAGATGCACTTGGTAAGAATGCTAAAAATGGTTGAATGTTAGGTGATGTCTACTTGAAATTTAGGCACCTCAGAAAATTGATAATTTAATAGAAGAAAAACATCCGCATGCATTTACTTTTTTTTTTTTTCTTTGCATTTATTTATTTATTTTTGTATTTTTTTTTTGTATTTATTTATTTATTTTTTATTTTTTTTTTTGCATTTATTTATTTTTATTTTTTTTTTTGTCTTATCAAATGTTTTCTTTAACTGATTTCCATTTCCTAATCTAAATTATAAAAGAACTGATTTGTTGCCCATTATTTACATGTAACTTGGTATGCACGTGACTTAAATGTGATTGACATTTAATGTACAACACATACTTTGACTTCTCTCACTCAGTCTGAACACTACCTACCTTGCACTGAACAATAAAATCATAATGTTTGGAGACAAGAGGGGGGGGGACTTTTTTAAAACTCTAAAAAAAATCAAATGTTTGAGATTTTATGGAATTTTTCAGAAATTATTCAGTAATATAATTATTCTTTAAAGTTTTTTAATTTTGTCAAAATATTTTAATCCTGTCATTGAATTAAAATATACGTAAACAGGCAAGAAAACGCACCCACGCAATTTGAGTGAAACTAATGTATGCCTTGTGCCATGAGAGCTAACCAGAAAAGAATGGAACCCTTTCAAGTCCTTTTTTTGTGACCCAAACTGAATATATTTTTGTAAATTGCTTGTTAATTTTTCTGTATTAACTGTTTGTGTTTTCTCAGTAGTGAGCCATGGGTAAGTTATTTTAATGCAAATCTGTGATCCACTGTCCTTGTGTTGTTAATAAGAAATTTAAAGTAAATTTATTTGAAAATGGTTCATCTAATTAAAAAAATGAACCTGAAGTCCTGTTTTTAATTATGATAAAAAATGATTTGAAGATGAAAGATATGAACTGTTTAGTTTCTCATATGAACTAATCAAAGAACGGTTGAGAATTTGTTTCTGCAAACGAAAATGGTAATGGGCCCTCCAGGATCCCAAGGAATTGTCATGATCATCATATTTTGTAGCTATTGTAGAGTTCCCTTTCCTTCACTTTAAAATGAGTTCCCTTGAAAATTGTAAATGCCAAATTTTGGATTCAGTTGGGGTTTTCTCAGAAAAGAAAATGCTCCATGATTTAATAATATCTTTGTGCTTAATTTGCTCTGATTTTTTTTTTAAAAAATTGATTCACCTCCAAGCAAGGTGATAATATCACTAAGACGCAAGGAGCTACTGGAAGTGAAAGAGAATGAAAAGACTTTAGAGGAAACTGGAAATCCAATTCTAAACATAAGGGATAAACTTCTACTCTTGTTCAAAAGGCTAGGGAGGAGTGTGAACCAGATGATAGGCAAACCTATCTACTCCTATTGAGGAGAAGAAAAATAAATAGTAAATAAAATTTCAAAGTTCTAGCAGAGATGTTAGAGGTATAGAGTTAAAGTAGACGTTAGAAGGAACCGGAAACCAATCCTTATCATACAAAAAGGGATAAACCTCTAATCCTGTTCAAAATACCGTGGAGAAGTGTGATGTGGGTGATAGACGTACTTATCTAAAGTTCACTCAATATACGGCTGGATAGCCACTCCTGATAGAGGGTTACTGTTAAATTGGTTATGTTGAATGATGTGTGGGTGATATGAATGAAAGAGTAGCTGGTAGGAACTGAAGATTGTGAGGGTAAGGTGAAGAGCTAACAATTAATGCTTGACTTGTAGAGGATAAGATTGTCATGTTTAGGGAAGCATCCTCTCGGGAGTCTGTTCCACAAAGTAACAGTTTGAATAATGTTAAGTGAAATTTCTTGCATTTGGAATACAGAAGAAATGGTGATGCAACTCCATGGCAATAGCATGACATTCCCTTGCTGTAAATGTCTGAATTGGTGGAACTAGCTCATCTGGACATTTGTAATGGGGGAGGGGGTAGAGGAGAAAGAAGCTTGCATCTGTTTGAAAGAGGGTTGCCTAGTAGAAAAAGGTCATCCTCAACAAGGCTGAAAAAAGGATTGCACAACACCAGCTCAGCAATACCCGACTCTTGTAAAAAAATAAAATAGGACAGAAGTTCTGAATAAACTAACAATTTTTTTCCAGCACCTTTTAGCAATGGATCATGGATACGAGTTCTACTTAATGTCTGCTATTGTTCAAAACATGGGGTCATGTTGAGAATGCAACTTTTCATTGTGATTGGAGGAAACTCGGCCTGATTCGTGAAACGATACTATTTTGATATTCACTGATTAGTGTTTCTCTCAAGAGAATTTTATTTACCAATGACATTTTTAGGAAATATATTATGAAGGTGAAAGGGAAAAAAATCGGTCAAGCATTCTCTTGTTAGTTCAGATGAAGGAGCTGATTGAATCTTATTAGTAGCCAATATCTTACAAAGATTGGATAGAAAAATGCTATATATATATATATATATATATATATATATATATATATATATATATATATATATGGCTGACCTTTAAGGTAAATTTCCCAGTTTACTGTAGATTTTGGTGTCTCCTGACATTTTCCTCTACTTGCAATGTTGAGTGTTAAACCTTTCCATTGCTTATTTTTTTTTATGTTTTTGTCCTGCAAGATAATCTTTATTAATTTCATCATTTGAGATTAAAAGTAATGTTATGTTAGGATTCAAATGATTGTTTACTAACATGACAGATTTTTTTTTTTTTTTTTTTTTTTTTTTTTTTTTTTACATCTTTATTAGTTTTACTTTCAAAATGTATTTGATGCCATGTAATGTTGAAAAACTGGTTTTGTTATTTTATTTAGAGATTTGCGTTTATGCTTGAATTATTATGAAACAATGTTTATAAAGATTCCCATTCAATAGCTTAACTATTACCTCTGGCTACCTGAAAGCTCTACTTTGTACATTTCATTTCCATTATGCAAATAAGGATTTGCAAGAAGATAGATATCTCACCCATCATTTTTTATCCTATCGTGTGATCATTGTCTTCGTGCATTTAGTTAATCGGCATAAAATATCAATCATTGTTGGTATTGATTAAAGGTATTTACTCCCTAAGATTGA
Source organism: Acanthosepion esculentum (assembly GCA_964036315.1). Taxonomy (NCBI): domain Eukaryota; kingdom Metazoa; phylum Mollusca; class Cephalopoda; order Sepiida; family Sepiidae; genus Acanthosepion; species Acanthosepion esculentum. The sequence goes on from OZ038512.1 coordinate 72,580,752, forward strand.
CACCCGAGAGATAGAGCAGGTTCGCAGGAGAAAGTGTTTTGTTGTTTTTGTTTTTTTTTGTTTTTTGTTTTTTTAAATTAATTCAGCTTTTATTTTCCCTTTTTCATGTCCTCCTCATTTATAAATGAAGGCTTCCCACAAATTCTCTGACCCACACCTTATATCGTTTATTTAATAAATATGATGCAGATTATAGGTCTGCTTAAAATGTAACTTATATTCTGCACACGTTCATTACTATCAAAATATTAGCAGTTGTCATTTTGCTCAGTTCTTTCATCATTACTACTGACTTTTAGTCACATTGAAAGAGTCTTTTCTTTTTTTTTTTTTTCCTAAGATTGGGTTTATTGATTAAACTAGTTCTTTTAATTTATATCTGAACATTAAACACTAAAAAAACTTGCTTTATTATTTTTTTTATTTTTTTTTTCTGAATTTAAAATGACTGTTTTCTATACTTTCCTTTTGTCTCTAAACCTGTAGGTTCTGCAAGGACTTGACTATCTCCACAGAAAGTGCAAAATAATCCACACTGACATCAAGCCAGAAAATATATTGATGTGCGTTGATGAAACCTATGTGCGCAAATTAGCAGCCGAGGCTTTTGAGTGGCAGCGTCTTGGGATCAAATTACCTGGCTCTGCAGGTAAGGCAAAAAAAAGATCTGTTCATTGGCAGGATTTTTTTGTTTGTTAGTCTTCTTTTTTTCTCTCTATTTAACCTTGTCATCATACACAGTGTAATTTCCAAATTAAACCATTTTTATTAGAAAACATTCCTGTCTTTTTGGTTCAATCACAATGGAGATTGAGCTTAAAATAGGTGTGACTACTCTGAAATGTATCCCAGTGTGACACACACGCACTCACTTGACCCGCATACTTGTTAAATGCTGAGCTTTCTACATTCAATAATTTCTGAATTCTTAACAAAATGTGTCAGTAAAAAAAGCTTAGAAGTTTTGTTTATGTAAAAATTATAACAGTTGCATGAACTGATGCAATAATTGCAAATAAGTTTAACACAAATAGGTGTATATATCACAAAAAAATATATATTTGGTTATATAAATGATTTTGATTGCTTTCAATTTTAAATGGAACAATTTCCTTCAAGAGTATTATATAATAACATAGTTTGTCAGATTGGAAAACTATGTTGCAAATTGGATTTTGTTCTGATCACTTACTCTTGTCTTGCACTTATTTTGCTAAGTTTGTTTACATTAATTCTATAAACTTTGGAGTGTAATTGTTTTTGTTCTTTGTTTAAAATGATTTGGGGTGGGTATAAAAGTTTCTAATTTCTATATCCTTGATTAAGATTTGTTTTGTTGAATTAATATAATCCAACTTAATGCTTGATGATTCTATTCAACATTCACTGGGTGGTAGTTCTCTTCTGAGAGAAAAAAAATGTCAAAAGGGCTGATTGGGCACCTGAATGACGAAGGTCAATATGAAAATATCTTTAATAAAAAATTCCACTCACCATTGCCTGAATGGTATTTGGTTGACTCTACCAATTGCCTATCTATTTATAATGATATGGATTTTTCCAATCAATATTATGATTTCAGTGAAAACAGCATATAAATAAGATGAAAGAAAAAAAAAAAGATTATTTAAAGAATATCTGCTTTAGATTAAAAGTGTGAAATGTAGTCCATTCCATGGTTGTCTTGGAAATTTTGGTGTTTACTCTGTTTCAGTGGGATTTTTTTTTTACTGGAAGCAAAGTACCTCCTCCCATACACACAATTTTTCTCCTCAAAACTGATATAGATTGAAAATATGAAGGCTGTTGAGTATCATTCAGTTATTCAGCATCTTTCATCAGTTCTTTTTTTGTATTCTTATCATGAAAGATGGTGTTTTATAATATTTATTTTTTTTTAGTAGTATTTTTTTTTAGTAGGGTTGGGTGCCACTATCAGTAAAAACCCCTCAAGAAAATGTTATTTAGATTTTTGTAGGTTTCATCTTGTCCTTTTATTGATCTTCTCCCATAAAGGTCACCCTGAAAAAATGTAGATCATATTTTCTTGATATAGAAATTGATTTTTGTTTTTATTTATTTATTTTTTCATAAACTTACCTTTTCATTATTTTGTTGGTTTTTGCTGTCAACCTGAACATCACTTTATTTTGCACTCTCACATTTGAAATGTTCCTTTCTCAAGCGATGATCTTTCTTTTTTTCTTTTTTTTTCTTTTCTAACTCTCACTATTATTGGGTAAATATAGTTCTGATATTCTTCATGTTTGTCTCTCACACAAACACACACACATATATATATATATATATATATATATATATATATATATATAAGGTACCTCTACTAATTCAATATACCTAAGGTTTGAAATGAATTTTCATAAAGAAAAAGTTTTCTTGATGCTTACATTTTAGCTCTAATTTAAAGATAAATGATTACCCCCCCCCCCACCCCTTTTATGTCTTTCATCACAATGTAATTGTCTGTATGAAAAAAATCTTCCCAAAATAAAATATACTTTTCTGAAGCTTTATTTGAGGAATATTAGCTGATTTAAAGTATAATTAATCTGATTTGAAAAAAATATTTACTTTAATTTGGAAATAATAGAGAAATGGATTTTTGAAACAAACAGTAGCAGTGATTTACATGCTTTTTTTTTCTTCCTGTCAATCACTTGACAATTACTGATAAGGTTTTGATAGGTTTGTTGTTTTACGGAGACTTTATCTGTTGAAACATAATTTAGAAAATGATGGATGAACACTTTCTTATATAATTTTTAAGTACTCAGTAATCTTAAAAATGTTGGAAATATTCTCTGTAAGGAATTTTAGGAATGTTGACTTTAAATTTACTGTCATGATCAATCTTATTTTCTGATAATGTTGAGTGTGGTCACCCATAATTTCAAAATTACCACGTTTATACTCATGAAAAATTTTTTAGATTATTTTAAAAATCTTAGTGCGTGATGATTTGTATTAAGCTTTTCAATTTTTGCTTAGTAAATAAATAGTCTTCACTTAATAGCCTTACGGGGACAGAGTTTGGAAGAATTTTTTTTTAATTTAGAAGCTTTATAAATTATAATTAAAAAAAAAAAATGACAATAATTCTTGTAAAAATTTATTATTCATTGAAAAAATGTTTCCTTCAGACTATAATGTCCTTAATATATATTTATAAAAGCAATTAAAAGCTTATGCAATTAAATAGTTTTTATTGTAGTTTTTGTTTTATGATTTGGAGCAGGTTTTCAGGAACTGGGTAACTGTTTAAAAAAAATAAATAATGGATGATTTACATTGTCCAAGAAGTCCTGCATTTAACTAATAAAACAAATTTAGAAAACAAAATTTAATTTCTAGAAAATTCATGAAATTAAGTGGGGAGAAACAGATGTCTTTAAAAAAAAAAATATATATATATATATATATATATATATGTATGTATTTTTACCAAGATTTTCTAAAAATAATAATTTAAAAAATAAATTCATTGATTAGTGAATAAGTCCTGAAAGTTTCATTAAAAACCGACAATTGTTGCAAGAATTTCCAAATGTTTTATTTTACCAGAAAAAGGTGTTAACATTTCTATAGCCAGTTCTGTTACACTGTTGATACATAAAAAAGATTTTTAACCAAAATTTCAAATGTGTGAGAAAGGAGTGAAAATTAATTAAAAAATACTTTTGTCTTTGCTCTTAATAACAAACATTTTAATGATAAAATTTGATTTTTATTTAATTTAAGGCCTTTTTCCTCATGGGATGCTCTTTTTTTAGTGAATTAGTGGTGGTACCTTATAGTATTATTGTTGGTTAAGTAATCTCAATATTAAAGATTAAATCAGTTATAAACCCAAATCCATATTTACAGTAGAGTGTATATGCACGCATGCACTGTTCTAAAGGTGTCTTTTGAGTTTTGTTCTCTGTGAATGTGTATTTCAATCAAAGTTGGAATCTGTGTTGCAAATACAACAAAGTAATAGAATTCCCATTTCTGAACAAAACACAATCCACTTTTCTCTCAAACTGTATTCAATTTGGATGTAAAGGATTCTCTTAGAAATACTCAATCAAATTGAATGTAAGTGACATTTTTAATTTTGGTTGTCAAATATGTGAATGCAAGAAAGTTGCATAATTTGTAATTTAAAAAAATATTGACTGTAAATGACTCATCCTCACTTATAGGAAAAGTTTATAAGTGGCAATAAAATTTATTTTTGTTAGTTTCATTTATCTTTTTTTTCTCTTCTTTTTTTAATAAAGAAAAAAAAAAACGATTACATGGCCCAACACAGAATGTAGCAAAAACTGTTACCCCCCCCCCCCCGGTTTCATTTAAACTATTTTCTTTGCATTGTTTGTGCAGACACTGTTTTCTTTTACCAAATAAATATCTAAACAAACAAGTGCTGTTTTTCCAATTCCCAAGTTAGTCAATTGACAAAGTGTACATCATTGACTCCCACCCACCCCTAACAGAAATAGATTGTTTTCCTCACTAAACTCAAGGCTCTGTTTGATTTAGTTGTCTGCATAGTTTTTGCTATTGATAGTTTCCGCTTATAGACTGGCAATCTTTATTTATTTTGATAATGGGGTGTGTGTGGAGGTGGGGTGGGGAACATTCAGAGATTCTTCTCAGAAGCAATTTCTCTGCTTCCTTCTACAATTTTCTCTCCCCACCCCACTCCTTATTTTTTCTTTCAGAACTCCCCCACCCCCACCCCTTATTAAAGAAAGATATAATGTACAGGCATAGGACCTATTCTGAATGTTATTTCTTGCTAATTTTCATAATTGCTTCCATTACAACTCACTTTAAGATTATAAATGGCATTTTGGTTATTACAGTATTTTCCA
>OZ038512.1:72590631-72603131 GCA_964036315.1 Acanthosepion esculentum
AATCAAGGGTCTCCAGAATTTCTGAAAACACTCAAGTCTGTACCTCTTGGCAGACAATAATGTTAGTAACAATTTGCCCACTTTTCCTTCCTTGGCTGTCTGTCTCAATCACATTAACCCTTACATCTGAGAGTTTTCAAGCCCTAGAGTATGCCACATGCAATTGCCCATGGCTGAACACTGGCTGAGGTAAGAACAATCTCACCTTCTCAAATGTCTACCCCTATGACTTGTTAATAGTCATAGGAGCAGACATTTGACAAACGAACAGGAAACTGGATTCTCTCCAAGGTTAGAGTTGCTTGGAGCCAGCTTCATTCGGGGGGGGGGGGACAAGTCTGCCAATTGGCCACTAATCAAGGTAGCCTTAATTGAATGTTGATGCATGGCCACCACTTTCAGTCCATTCTGGATAGAAACGTTATGAAGAAGCCTTACTATTGAGCCAGTTTTAAACCCAATTTATGAGAAGGCATTCCTGGGTTTAGAAATTTAAGTGGGTAGTGCTCAACCTCAACAGGATCATCTGTCAAAACTGTATCTGTACTATAATAGGTCTGGCAATCACCTGGAAGTTGTCTCAAAACTTATTCATTGATCAGGAGGCAATCTGAGTTCTTTGGCGAAAGAAGTATTTTGCTCCTTCTCTCTTTTTCTGATATATTGTTGAAGATAACATTCACCAGAGAGCCGTCAACACATAAAATTTGAGGCACTTCTATATCATCAACAGTAAGATTAGGGTCTTGTGAAGCTGTTGATGTCCCATTGCCAAGATGCAAGAGTCTGTGGTTGTCCTGATGTTTCGGCTTAATCTGTATTGGATGAAAATCAGCCATGGAGGAGAATTTTTAATAGAGATTTCAATGATTGCCTCACGACTTCCTCTTGGCAATATGGGTAGGACTTGCCTAAAGTCTCCCCCCCCACTCCCAAGAGCACAATTTTACCACCAAAAACAGCAGCAATGCCAGTGATATCTCGCAAGGCTTTATCAATGGCATGAAGAACAAATGAAGGGATCATAGAAGCCTCATCCAAAATGGTCAAATCCAGGTTTTGTAAATAATTTGCATGGTCTGAAGTGTCTGGTACATTACAAACACGGGTCTGTTTGAGTAGGACAGGTAATTTGAACAAACTGTGTCTTTCTACCTGACAGTTGGGTAGAGGCAATGCCTGCCCAAGCATCACTGCACACGTTGTAGTTGTTCCTTCACAGATATGAAATTATGGTATTAAACAAAAGTTTTATCACAACTTCCTGGTGTATCTACATAGAAACAGGATTTGGGGCCATCTCACCTCTCCTCTCTTATGTACAGATTCAAGTACAGCATTAGCAATCAGTCTCTGTTCATCAGTAAGCGTTGTCATGCCTGAGTGATCAAGGTCTTCATGATGGTCAACCTGCAGTACTCCAATAGGTTCAGGCAGCCCAATTGCTAAACAATTAATGCTGTTCTCTATCAGAATTGCATCAGTTGAGTGCAGTGCCATGTTTTTGGCATGGTCTGCATTAAAACCTTGGTGCAAGAAATCTTCAATCATGGATTCCTTGTGAGTGGTCCACAGGTGAAATCACAGGGCAGCAAACATAACACGCAACTGTAAGGGCATCCGGCAGGCAGCAGCTACTAGCAATGCATGTTTCAGAGTGTCATTGTTTGAGAGAAAACCATATCTCAGGCATGCTGCCTTAAATGTTGGCAAGATTTCTCCTTCCAAATCCTGGAAGCTCACGGCACCTGAAATATGCAGCAGCAACATTTGCAAATGAAATTCTTCTGTGTCTCTAGGGCTCACTGCATACATTCTACTGATGATATTAGTATTCCTTTGCCTTGCTGTCCATTATCTATGGTGCTTATTAAACGCATGATGTAGCAGAATGTCAGGGTACAAGTGGCTCCTTGCACAATCATCATCATGCTCATTCAGTTTAAACCATACTGTGAGGGTAGTGACACGGTCCTTCTGTGCCTGGGCAACTTGATGAGCATTGCCCCTGTGAAAGTAAACTCTTTGCTGGTCTTCAAGATGTCCAGCAAGTCTGTAGACATTGTGAGATGTGTCATGTAACTTGAACTCTGACAGTCTCCACCGCACAGCTTCCAGGGGAGAAACATATCAGTGAAGCAAGACAATTAGTGATTTCATCGTGAGCTTGATTCTGCTCACGATCTGCTGCTGCTGGGTTGTCTCTTACTTCAACAGTCATGTCCCGTCATGTCCCTTGTGCACCGACTTGAAGATATATTTAATGCTTTTCACTGATGAACAAAATTCTACATTAATGTGAGCTGTGTAGGTTTTCAGCAGGTAGGCAACGTTTCTACTGACAACTGAGTGACGTCCAACTTGAACTGTAACTCCTGTATTGCGTCTCTTCTGCAATCTGGATAGCCATTCAAATTCAGAAACATTTTATCTCTAGTTCTTTGGTAGTTTCTTTTGACATGAGCCATTTTCCATGCAAGGGGGAAAAAGATTATCTGTTCAACAAGGACCATGTATCATGCATTTTTTTTACTAAATCATGCAAAACTGGATCATCACTGACATCAGGAATTTCAGCTATTATGATCCTATCTATGTCATCATAGCCTTATCCTTTCTGTAGAGTCTCATTCTCACATGAGCAGCTTCCAGTTTTTGTTGCTGGTTCATGATGAATGCAGTTTATAAGCACAAAAGTAGGAACCTTCACTTTTTCGGGATATCTAAGGTGTAAATTGAATTTTTATAAATAGAAAAGCTTGATGCTTTCATTTTATCCTTAATTGAAAGCTAAAGGATTAAATTTACTATTTCCAATAAACATAAGACTCTAGTGTATTCCAAATAGGACTTATAGTGATTGGAATCTTTTTTCTTTTCTTTTTTGCCAGTAAAATTGGTCTTTTTTTTTTTTTTTTTTTTTTTTTTTTTACATGTCGACAAAAGTTAATTCGTGGTTTTAAAAATCTTGCAAGACATTACCATAATTTCTCAAAAATAATACACATTTTTTACTGTAAATTACAGGTGATAGTAGGGGTACGTATTATAAATAGGTTTAAACAAAATATTTTTTCATTATTGATTTATAATAATATGTACTTGTTCTAAAATAAGAACGATATTATCCCAATTTTCATTTTAAATCTAATAATTGTAACATTTTTTTGTCAATAAATTTGTTTATCAGTTACTACATTTTTTATTTGGCCAAAAAAATTTTTTTTAAATCTATAAAAAGGCCAATTTCAAAGAAAAGAGGTTATCCAGTTAATAATTTATTGAAATTTTAATTTTCTCCATCATTCCAACTTTGTTATAGAATCAATACCTAAATTGTCATCAAACAAATTATCATTCACAATATTATCTTTGCCCTGTTCAAAATTATCTTCTGCCTCTTCATTTGCTTGCCAAAGGATGTCATCTTCGAAGCCATTCATGGCTGTCATGAGACAACACTTCTTGAAACATCTCTTTATAACATCCTCACTGACGGAATCCCAAGATTCCTGAATCCGTTTTACAATAAGTTCCAACTCTGGTTTTTTTCCCTGTTGCCACCAGCAGTAAAACTGGGAACATCCAGTTATTCCATTTTTAACACATCTCTTGTTTAAATGGACAGTTGCAGACAACATCCATTACTTGAAGTTGGCCAGTCATTCCCCCCTGGCATAACAAGAACAATCCTCATCTCTTGAAGTATATTCTTTATGCAAGGCATCCTATGGCAATGAAATGCATCAAGAACCAATATATGTCTACTTCTTGCAAATTCTGTTCTGTGTTTACACCAAACATTCAGCAGACAGTCCTTTGTGAGATTCTCATCCATCCACCCTTTTTCATGACATTTTACTATCATACCGGCTGGGCACTCGACGCTTTCTGGCAGTTTTCCGTTTAAAAATTACGTGAGGTGGGGGGCATCTTCTTAGCATCACCATATATGCCAAGTATGACTGTGAACCTATTCGTCTCATTTCCAGTTGTTTTTATTGGAACAGACTTCACCACCTGTGAATTCCAGAGTTTGAAAACAAGGCACATCAAAAGTCTTAGCTGAATAAAAAAAAAAAAAAAAAAAATTCAAAAGCTTACTTTTGTAGTCATCAGGCAAATGCTGGGCTATGGATGATATATCAAACCTCTTCATAAAAGGAAAACACCAGTTTGCTGAAGCTTTAAATGTGTTTCCAGGATAAAATGGTTTACATAAGTTCTTTTTCGCTCATCCATATTTCCACAGTACTTATGGAACATCGACTTGATCGTCTTTCTTTCACAAATTCAACTAAACTTTGTTCCATATCTGGATATTGAGCTTTTCTTTCTCTGCCTGTAGCTTTGGCACTTGATTTACACTTTTTTAGCTCATTTTTATTCTTTCTCCATAAACGTATGTTAGCCTCATTCAACTCCCATTCCTCCCGCTGCAGCTCTGTTTCCTATTCTTTCTTCTGATTCTATTAATTTGGGGTTAAAATTTGCACTGTAACTCACATTTTGACAGCATTTTTGGCAGTAAAATAAAATGTTATATTTATTGGTAAAACCACATGGTAATTTTCAACATTATTTTAGCCGCTTAGTTTAGATTTTATTCTGAATGTCAAGGTTGACAAAATATCTGCGTAATTTTTTTTTTTTGACAAAATTTATGGATGCCTATTATACTTAAGGATAAATATATTAATTTTTGGATTATTTGTTGAGGTGTGTATTATTTGTGTGTGTGTATTATTTTCAAGAAATTACGGATACACAATGTTGAAAACCATTGACTAAAATGAGAAAACTAATTTCAAATGCGAATGAAATAAAATCTAAAAATAAATTAAATCTTAGATTTAAAATTAAATTCAGGCTTTCAAAACAACTCTAACAAAAAAATTAATAATAAAAAAAAAAAAGTAAATTAAAAAGTAAAAAATTTATGAAATAGGAATTAATATAAAACTAATTTGAAAGGAAATTTCAAAATGACATGCAAATTAAAAAATAAGAATTTCAGATAGAAATTTAATTAGAAAGATAAGTTTAAAGTAACAATTATTTTTTCTACTAAAATACTAATAAATACATAAAATAAAAATACTTAGTGAAACAGGAATTCAAAAAAGTAAAACTTTAAAATTTTGAAGGGACATTTCTCAAAGCTTGTTAAGGCAGGATGAAACACAGAAATGAATAATGGAAGAATTCCAGTCCCAAAAAGTCGAGTGGGTTTTCCCAGTAAAGGAGTTCAAGGTTTCAAAACAATTCTCATAAGTTAAAGTAAAAAATTGTTTTTTTTTTTTTTTTTTTTTTTTTCTACAATTAGTTTCTAATTAGTAAGGGGAAGACAACATGTGACCTTTTAGTAATAATTTCATTTTGATGCCAATTTAGTTTTTTAAAATTCCATGTACTGTTATGTTTCTTTAAAATCACCAGCATTTGTTGATGGCAAGCGTGAGATGGAGTGGGTGAAAATCACTCCTAGTGAGATACTGAATACAGATCAGTACTGAAGAGTGTAATGGACTGACTAAGTAACTAACAAGCACATTATAATAAGGTAATCATAATAGTGTGTGTAGATATGCTCTATAACATTAAATCTTAGTCTTAATTGTTGGGGAAACAGGACATTTGCGCATAAACTTTCCCGTGATAACATACCTCTAGATTTTACTCTGTGATGAAATAGGTTTCAAGTTAATTGGATTTGTCTACTGGAAGCACATTTATTTATATATATATATATATATATATATATATAAAATCTTTTTTTGTAATGAATCTGTGTGGAGCTGCTATTTATAATAATCTTTCTCTACAGATGCACAATATTAGATTTAATTGGACATGTTTACTCAAATAATAAAGAAAACAAGTAAATTATTAAAATACCCTGAGAACCTGAGCTTGAAAGAAATGAAGCGTATATATATATATATTTAAAAGATTAAAAAAATTGAAATTTTCTTTTTGAACATTAACAAATAAGTAAAAAAAATTCAGTTGGCTTGTATTATTAATGAAAAAAATTATTTATAAAGTAAATTTAAAATTGGAACTTTTTTCTTGAAATAAAAATTTGGCATAAAATTTGAAGAGACCAGATAATTTTAGAAGCCAATTTTTTTAAATTTTTTTATTTTTGGTGGATGGGGGGAAACAACTATAAAATGGAAGTTTTTCTACAAGATTATATTGAAGAAATGTAAGTCACCAGACAAGTGTTTTGCTACTCATTTAAAAAGAAGAAAAAATGGGGGAGGGTACAGAAAATTATAAGTAACATTGTTTTATTTTAAAACTAGTGATCCTTAGTTATGGAACTTGCAAAAAATTGAATTAAATATTTAAAAAAAAAAAAATTCTCTAATTAGAGAGAGTGTAAAAGGTTGGAGTAAGAATGATATACAATAGCAATTAGCTCTAAACATGAAGTGATTAAAATTGTTGTGATCATGGAAGCATCCTTTCAGTTCTGGGGAAGAATCTGGGTGGAACTTTCTCCTTGTCGGTGGAATATGAAGAGAATGAAGATGAGTCAACTGTATGCTCATGGTGGGTCCTAGTTGTGACTGTCTGAACTGGTAGGACTAAGAAATGTATGTCTGCACATTTACCATGAAAATAATGATAGAGAGACTAGCAAAGAGGTTGGAGAATAATTTATCACCCACAAGGCCACATAAGTGCTTTTGAACTCTTGTGAAGGCTGAGCAGCTACAGCCCAGACATAGCAACAATACTCTATTTTTGGTTTGATCTAATCTTTGTAAAGATAGAGCATGGTAGTAAGAATCAGGTACTTTCTGCAGTGCTACATGGAACCGACCATTCTTCCAGCAGCTTTAACAATGATACAAATTAATGAGTTGCAGTAGCAGTCTAGAGTGCACTTTTATCTATTTGTCCTAAATTTTATATTTCATGTTATTTTTCTATAATACACATGCAATATTTGAGAAAGCAAAAAAAGATACAATATTGTCTGAAAATTTTTTGACACTGTTTACATTTTTGTGATACAATTTGCACTGAATTGAAACAGTCCAATTTTATAAATAATTTTCCTGTTTTATTTAATTTTAAAATTTAAAAAAAAAATGTTAAATTTGAATCTATTTATTCAAAGATTTCTATTCATTTCTCAATAGTTTTGATTATAACTACAATAAGAAAAAAAATTAATGAAAAAGAATTTATAAAAATAAAACTATATGTCAGTTATATGGGATGTTATTCCCTACACCAAGTTAATGTCGGTTAGCCCAGAGGAGAGAGTATATATAATGTGTGTTACAAAGCCATATGCTAACATTAATTTGTTGTATTGCTATTAGTGCATCTTACAACTAAGAACAACTTTGTCAATACTATTATTATTGATGATAATTATTTAATCTACTTCAAAATCAAACAAAATGTTTGTTTCCAACAGATCTTATCTGTGGTTTAATGATGATGCAAGCAAATATAAGTTATGGGAAGTTAAATTTTGGGGCTATATGTGAGGTTGTACAATGTATGTCAAAAATAGTTCCTACATAATGGTAAGACACCATTGGCATACCATTAGGTGTGAGATATTTCTGCTGTACTCTGTATAACGTATTATTGACACAAGGAAATCCAAAAGTTAAAATTTTCAGTGAAAGGGGATGTCAAAGCCTTTGCAAAGCTTGTTTAGAGTCTGTATAATAGGAATCTTTGTTGCAATATTAAGGACAGTGGTAGAGAGGAATTGGAAATCTTCAAGGAGCACTATGTATCAGATGGGAAAACCCAAGATTATTTCTCTCTGAATAGAAACAAACTTCATTGGGGAAATCTGTAACCTAAACCATAGAAGAATGACATTGCGAGAACTTCTTCAGTGACAGTCTATTGACCTATTAAAGAGACTTCTTTCAAAAGAAAAAAAATGGTATTTATTAAATTTAAAGTTAAAAGCTGGAAGAAATTCTTTAAGACGACACTGGAGAAAACTGTAGCAAACCATAACTGAAGAAAGAGTGGAGAGATGTGTACAACAAAAAACAAGAACATAACTGGAATTTTCAAGCAAAAAGATTAAAATAAAAATGTTACAAATGGGACCCATTTTCTGTTGGAATAGATCCCATGGTTGACAATTGCTTTGTTGCATTGGCAGACTGCTGAAGAACAAATAATGTTACTTTGAAATATTTGATGGTGTTGTTGAATAGGAATATGCAGAGTTGTCCTCTTTCTATCAGCCAAGGTGCAAAGTTTGAAGAGACATTGAGAAATTTGATAAATCTAGAGGATACAAAATATCTAATATTAAAAGAGAGGATGTCTTTACTTCATCAGCAAAATACAATTTCAATGCAAGTTAAAAGCATGACCTGACATTTTTAGGCTGTTGTAAGATGAAAGCTGATGTAGGGGGAGAATAAAAGTTATCTATTCATAGAGTTGGTGAGTCAAGATTGAGCTGTTTGTTGTGTTCACTTCACACAAACCTTGTTGTGAAAGGTATGACTCCATCTCTTCTCGCTCTTTCTCTGCCACTAGCTAAAGGTTAAATAGCTGCGTAAACTGAGCTCTCTAGTCTTGGATGGCATCCAGTCCAGGAAAAGGATAACTTTAAATTCATAATCATAGTAAGGCAATGAGAAAGCACTCCACTATTTTTTCTGCATCAAGAAGCCATGGCAATTCACAGATAAAGAAGTCATCTGTGTAGAACTGTGATTGTCTCTGTCCTGAAAGGAGATGGTGTCTTAAAAAAAAATCAATGCTAGAATAAAACTTAAAAATGAGAAATTTGTATTGAAAGAAAGAAAGAAAGAAAATGATTGATTGTAAGAATAGAAAACGAAATAAACTTGTGGATTCAATGTTGAAACTAGTATATTGCAATTTAATTGATTCAATTGCTCTTATTGCTACAGATGGTTCCAGTTTGTTACTCTTTAGTTAATGTACCCAAGACATATCAAGAAGTTATCACTTCTGTTAATTCAAGCAATTGGCAAGAAGCCATGCATAATGAAATGAATACTCTTAAGGCATTGAGTTTCCTTATCAGAATGTAGGGCAACAGTTGAGGGTGGTGCACAGATGGACAAACTTAATTCAGTTACTGAAATCTTGGGTTGACAATTTACAATTTGTTCAACTGTCAAAAAAAAAAGAAAGAAAAAAGAAAAAAAATGGCATAAAATAACTACTTTAAGTGTAAAAAGGGTTTTATACAACTTGTATATATTCCATTCAAATAAAATGTAGCAGATATATTCACTAAACCTGCAAGTGGATTTAACCTGAAGACATTTATCAGTGACTATATAGGAATCCAACTCTAAACAAATTGCCTTGGATTTAAATTGATGATGCTGAAAAAATGTTCACTATAAGTCTAAGTGGAGGGGGAGATATAAATGTGATCCTATACAATCCTACCTTTCCATCAGTACATGTAATTACTTATTCAAAGTATAAGATGCTACCCTCTATCATATATAAGATGGTGCCGTGTTGAAATGTATGCTGGTGTTAGTTTGTTGTACTGCTGTCAAGGTGGATATTACAACTGACACTACTACTACTAATAGTATTGACATTTTGTTTATTCTGCTGTCAAATCTAACAGAAATGTTTCAAGTTGCAACAATCTCTTTCCACCATTTTTTATGATTTTGAAATCTTCCTTCAAACATACTGATTCTGTACTTTTCTTTTCTTCTAGTGAGTACTGCTCCAAAGGAAAGACCTGATCCTTCCAAAATGACCAAAAATAAGAAGAAAAAATTAAAAAAGAAAATGAAACGTCAACAAGAGCTAATGAACCTTCAGTTGCAGCAGATTGAAGAAGTAACAGGAGAAAAAGAAGATTCAACTGGTGCTAAGGAGGTAACATTTTGATTATTATTTCATCTTAGAAATTTTATTTGATAATTACTAGGTCTGCTTTCCATGCCAGGTTGCCATCACACTTTTGTGAATGAAATCATTGCCTTCAAGAAAAAACAAAACAGATTGAAGAAATTAAATTTCTTCCTATTCCACAAAATCTCTTATAGATAATCTGGCATAAATTATTATTAATTGATTTTTAAAAAATTTTTTAAAAATTTTTCTGATTGCAATATTACAGATGGGTTAATCTATTTGTTTGTTTTTCTTTGGTCAGTGCTCCTTTTACTGCTCATCCAGTGGGTTCAATTAATTAAATTGCTACTCAACTTGAGATAGCTACAAAAAGATTTCCTTCTCTTTACAGCCAAGCACTTTCTCTTAAAGAATCAATGTTAACATCGCTCGGGTGTTGTTTTTAGCGCATCAAAGAAAACTTTTGTTGGTGTTGTCATTGGATTCTCACAAAAAAGGAAGTTTCTGACAGATAAAAATTGAAGGCAATCAAAATTAGTTGTAAAAAAAAAAAAAAAGGTATAAAAAGAAATGACTACCAAATCATTTGTTACATGAATCGTTTTTTAATGTGACTTTTACCAAGTGTCATTTTAATGCTGTATGTTTGTGAAATGTAAGTTATATTAATTCTGAGTTTTTAGAATGATGATTGGAGTTTTGAAAACTAAGTTATTTTGAATTTTAAATGTTGATTATCTTCAAACGAGGCTTATACAGCATAACAACTTGTATCAAGTAACTTGTTTATAGTGCAGAGGCTGATATGTCTGGAACTTGAACATCCTATCATGAGACCCTTAACTCTTTAGGGCTGTTGAGGCACCACACACATGCTGCCATAATATCAGTGGGTGTCTCACTTTCAGGTCAGTTTTGAATTCGGTTCTCCTTTTGCTAGACTGGTTGACACCCAATAGCGAGAAATAGAGGGTCCACTCTGCTTTTCTGGTGGGAGAGTTGGATTCATACCTTTCCAAGGGTATTTGTGCAAAAGTAAATACAACTGCCTCTGCTGGAATATTTGAAATTGTCAATGCTAATACCCCCCCCCCCCAAACTATACTACTACACACAATCTGAAATGTGAAACTAACATCCTTCTTGCCAATATGACCCGCTTTTGTAATGGTTCTAATTTCTTCATCCTTAAATGAAATTTTCTACCTTCTTCCTTTTTAGCCAAATCTATCGACCTTTCTTTCATTGACTTGTTCACAGGATCCAACAAAGGTCATAAGATTTATGACCTCTGCCTTTGTATTCACAGCCTCGCAGGCTGGCTGACTTGTGCCCACTGGCTTACTAATGTATTATACAAATTTTTATATCAAGCA
This sequence comes from Acanthosepion esculentum, assembly GCA_964036315.1. NCBI lineage: Eukaryota > Metazoa > Mollusca > Cephalopoda > Sepiida > Sepiidae > Acanthosepion > Acanthosepion esculentum. Next base: position 72,601,869 of record OZ038512.1, read on the forward strand.
ACAATGCTAAAACTGTATGGGGGTGGAAGAAGTGGGGGGAGGGGCAGTTACTTGCAAGGGGAGATAACAAAGGATTGCAAAATACCTCACTTTCAGTAGATGGAAGAATAATAATAAAATTCTCTATGGATTCTTTTCCTGATTAAACTATAGTAAAATTCTTTTCTTGCTTTGTCTAAGGTACTTGATTTGTGTAGTGTCAGATGTGGAAATTAATGAGGTTGTATTTAAATGCAAGATTGCCAAAATAATAATCAGTATTTTTGAATCACTCAACAAATGAGAACATGGGCAGAAGTATTGATTAGATGACGTTCTCTTGATGTTATCCTCTTTTGGAAGCAAAAAACAACTGTGGAACATCTACACTTAAATAAAATGTCAGTATAACTACCTCTTTGACTAAATTAATGTCTTTTTGTTTAGTTTCCTACTAAAGAAAAATTCATTTCCTAGTTAATATTGTAATTCAGTTAGTGTCAGTGATTTTTTTTCTTTTCATTAGAAAATTGTTTTCTTCAATATCTGCAAAGAATCTTGTATATTATATTTTGATAATGCACTCTGAAAAATTCAATATGAAGATAAATTAATAATGATCTCTTGACATTCCAAACTTGGTTGAATAAACACAATCAATTCTATAGCCGCCTTCAAGTTTATAAAAAGAGGCACTTCTCCCCTATACTCTCTCTGAATTCTACATTTTAAGAAGACTGTAGAATGTATTGGCTGCAAAATTATGGTAGCAGCACAAAGGAGATCAGTTGTCCAAACAAAGATAATATTCCTGTTATCATGGGAAATAGTAAAGTAAAATAAAATTAAGTAGCACAAGGGAGCCTTTTTGAACTGATAGTGAAACTCAATCTATTTGGAAAAGATGTTAGAATAATTCAGAACTTGGAGAAAACCGCTTGCATATAGATAGAAAATAGTGTAGCTATACAAAAATATAAAATGGGCATGTGACAAGGATGTATCTTCTCACCAGATTTATTCAGTCTTTAGTAACACTATCCTGAGGGAACTGGAGGCTCTACAGGGATTTCTTATCAGTGGGTGTAATCTTAATATAAGATGTGCAGATGACAGTGCGTTGGATGATAACTCTGAATGGAAGCTACAGGGCCTCCCAGGCAGGGTTAGTAGAGGAAAGCAAGAAAAAAGGACTCACCATCAACTTCAAGAAGACAAAGTATGGTCATCAACAAGAGAAAAAGCCAGAGATGTGAGTTACGATTGGAGATATAAACATCAAGC
>OZ038512.1:72608131-72648131 GCA_964036315.1 Acanthosepion esculentum
AAGTAGAGAGGGTTAATAGTTTGTTGTCTTTGTTTTCCAGCCAGATGAGCTGCGGATCCCACCAAATGCTCTGAAATCACCACAGAATAGTCTCGATTGTGGAGAGGATTATGAAGAAGAAGAAACCTCATCTCCTACAGTCACTTCTCCTGAAGAACCCCAAGAGTCTCTGCCATCACACCAGGAGAATCTGTATAAGAAAGGCATCAACTCACCCACATCACAAACATCTGTGAAGTCACCAACATCACCAACTAGTTCACACACCTCCAGTCAAGAAAGTAAATGGCTTGTTTTTTGTTTGCTTTCATCTTCTTTATTTCAGCTAAAAACAAGCTCATAACCAACATAGATTTAATTATTGTCAGTCTACTTATGTATTTCTTTGAGCAGAAGAAATATAGCCATGTGGCCTATAACCTTTAATGTGTGAAACAAATTAAAATGGTATCAAACCTTACTCGAAGCCTAATTCTGACCTATGAAACTGAGATTGTCTTTTTTTTTTTTTCTCTTCTACCAAAATAGGGTTTTGTTATTCAACTATAGCCAAATTCTATAAGGTGAGTTCAAAACTGTCAAACACAGAAAGTAACATTTAGTATTAAGTGTTTGATGGCCTGTAAAATGAAGATTTCAAAAAATGACACTAGCATTATGAACAACCCAAGTTTACTTTCATTATTATTTATTAAATGTTGCCAGTCAGTAATCTAGTTAACAATCTGTTATTCTTGCTTTAACTATATGACTAGGCTTCTTTTTCTTTTTTTTAATCCTTAATTTGGAACTTCACATTGGCCAATCTGCTTTTTTTTATCTTATTGCTTTAATATAGTTGGATTATCCTAATCTTATATTCTTTAGTAGAAAAATTGGTTATTGTTATAAGCTGAATTAAAAATGTCAGATTAACAAAAAAACAACACTTGCAATATCATTTAAAACAATATTAAGTTTTAAGGTAAATATATTTTTCTAAATTATATACTTTCTTTTAATTGGTCATTATGCTGTAAAGTAAATTAGTTAAAAATACAATAAATTGATTACTTAGCAAAGTTGGTGTGTAATTGAATTTGTAGTTTTGAAGGTAGCTTAGGACAATGTCAGAACGACATTTCATGTTTGGTATAGTAGTATTTTTTCCTATGAATCTGTCATTTGTGATAATTTTAATTTTCTGTGAATATATTCAGTAACCCATGAACTGTGTTACATGTTGGCTATTTGCAGTTAACAGATTAAATATGAAACCAGATAGCAATAACATGTTTATTGATTGATCTCAGCTAAAGTGAAAAACAACTGTAACTCATCAGTAATTCATAGATGACATGAAACCACTATTTCTAATAAGAGAGATGGTCTTTGAAAAATAATCATTTCTTTTCCTCTTTCTCTCTTTGCTCATCTTTTTCAATTCTATTCTATTTGAAGCAACCCAAACCTTTTTGTTGTCGTTCTGCTTCCCCCGAAGAAGGAATAAAAAGATGCCAATCTTTGTTTTGTCCCTTTTACTTCAGTGTTCTTTTAATCTGTGATTACAGTGTTGCCTACAACTCCTTGCACCCATTTTGTGTATGCTCTTTCTCTCCTCTTTGCTTCTCTCTCTCTTTCTGATTGCAGATATTCTCTCTTTTCCTTTAGGTTTTTGTCCCCCCTCCCTCCCTCCTTATCAAAGTCTGCATGCTGATCTCAAACCTCAACTCTTCACCTACTGCCCTGTGCACCACTTGCCAAGTCGGTCACCTAATATCCCTCGCTCGCTCTTGTTTATCCCTTGTAGCCAAATGCCACCGATGTACACTGCAAACGCACCGCTTCAACTTTGATATGTCACGGGCTCTCTTTTCCTATCTTTTTATTCTACCACAAATCTGTATGCTCTGTTATTAATCCTTTTTATCAATGGGAACTCGAGGAAAATTGCAAACTCATTTCAACTCTCCAGATTTTACTCGTTTTTTCGTTTTCCCTATTAAAGCTTGATTCTGCAACTTAAAATGTTTGTAAAAATAATTCTATAGATTTTTTTGGCTTTAGAGCGTCAATTTTTACTGTAAAATGTCAAAATCCAATGAATGGACAGTGACTCACTTCATTTGTATTGCCTTTCACCCGATTGATGGATTTGGTATTTAATAGCCTCTTCTTCAAACACAAGCAAGGGAGATAATAGCTTTGAGAAATTCAGTGTTGGAGCCGATGGAATAATTCTCTCTTTAGCCTAACATTAAATCTAGTCTTCATTTTTAGATGTGCCTTCATCACAGCTGACTTTTTGTGTGTAATTTACTTTCTGACTGATATTGACTACAAGAATGTTTAAAAGGTTTAGGGTTTTGTCTTCTTTTCTATATTTTTTGAATGGCTCCAATTCCATAACCTCACTAACTTTACTACATATTTATTTTATTTTTTTTAAAGATACTTTGTTTTCTCATTTTAAAGATCAAGTCTCTGCCTTGGGCTCCATCAAGAAAAAAAAAACTATATCAGGTTCTCTTACTCATTTGAATAAATGCCCTAATTCTTTGTTTCTTTTCTACAACTCATTCATTCCTTTGGTCTATGTTCCATTTACAAAATTGAAAATGAATTTCCAATCATTTGGAGAGAATCTTTCAGCTCAAGCAACCTGCAGTAGACAGCTGTGTGTTGAGCCTTATTTGTTACTATTAGACTATAATATTGCCTTTTTGTGTTGTGCCTTCTGAGCTACACAGAATCTGTTGAGTTTCTGGAAGGGTTGTTGGTGGGGAAGCAGATCTTGCGATTAGGGTTTCTTTTCTTATTGACTTTCACTTGGATGCATTTGCCTCCTCCTCCACCTCCTCCTAATGAAACGTCTTTGTGGAAGCGTTTCCTCTCAAGTTCTGCATGCTATGCTCTCCATATGTGACCTTTGCTTTACCCTTGATCCTTTGTCTCTTTGCCAGCATTTAGTGTGCATTCCAAGTCAAAGCTAATTAAGACCAGACATGACCTCTTGCTTGGTTTTACAAACTCTGTTCCTTTTGGCTAGCACGTCTTTGCTGGTGTTTGTGCAACATGAGGCATATCATATTACGGCCTGTCCCCCTCATTTGCATCTTCTTGCCTCATTTCAGATAAAAACCTGAATGATCGTGATAAAGAGCCCAAGGTAACAGACACTACCAATAACCTTGACAAGTCTCCCAAACTTAGTCCCTCAAAAGCGAAGCTTGATAATCTGAACATCACCAACGAACTCTCTCTACAGTCGCAGCCAATCTGCAATGGACAGTACGAATCTCAAAAGGCTAAGGATTGTAATAAGAATTCTTCAGACACTGAAAATCTCAATTTAGCACTTAATGAGAAAATGGAGCAGAATGCATCTGAAGGAAACAGTGAACAAACTTTGAACATTAGAGAGCTGGCAAGTCCAACCAGTTTGGTCAGCAAAACACCCGGTGAGTTGGATCCACTTTTCAGCTTTTCAAACCTTTTTCTATTTTTGCAACTCTGCATGGCAATTTGTGGTTTGTTTTCTTCTGACCACCTTTGTCATTGTTATCTCCACTCACACACTCTTTATTTCTTTTCTTTTTTTTAAAACATTTATTTATTCCCTAATAGTGTTGTTTCTTGTGCAAAACTTATAAGACCAGTGGAAAAGCATGGTCAATTATGTCTTCATTCTCTTTTCCTGAGAATGTTTGTCCATCTTTTCTAACTGGCTCTTTATACACAAATGGTTTGTGGAGTGAAATATTTTTCCCTTAAATCTACAAATAATTATTACCTGTTTTTCTTCCATTTTCTTAAGGCTTTATTTTTTTTTTCTTGTTTTTTCTACTCTTCCATGCTTTTTAGTTTTGTCATTTACTCTGCTTTAATTCCTCTGCTCCCACCAGCACAAGTGCACATGCAATTTGCTCTTAGGTGCGCTTATTTGATGAAATTCATTACTAAAACTGCTTTTTACTATAATAAATCATTTCCTCGCAATGGGATAATATTTCTGGTTTTAAAGGAGTTCATCTGCTTTTTAGCATTATGGCTGCAAGCTCTGTCTATTGTTTCATAATATTTTTACCTCAAAAGGCTCATCTATTTCGCAATAAAATGTTCCATCTTAAAATATCTCTGAAAGTTTTCACTGGGTTTCAATTTTGAAATTATTTTTACTTTTTTTAATTTTATTTTTAAAAAAAATCTTTTCTTTTTTTGCACTTTTCATAAAGTTTGTTTTTATTTGTTTTAATTAGCAAACTTAATGACTTAATATTTCTCAAAATTAATTAATTCTCGGTATGATTTAAAAATATAGATTTACAAAGAATTTTTAAATAATGCCTATTCTTTTTCTTACTTATCAGCAAATGAATCTTTTTATTTTGTTGCCAAATACATCAGTTTCAGATATGGAAAGATGATTTTGCTTTAAAGTTTTTTTAGATATTTTTGGTTTAATTACTGTTCCAAAATGAATATATCAAACCAAGTTAAATTCTACTCTACTTATTGATCAAACAATAAAAAAAATATAAAATACTTCAATAGTTTGGTATTTCAACCTTCAAATTTTTTATTCTAATAGTTGAGAGAGAGAAAACGGTTATTAATATTATTTATCTTATCTCACTTTTTCTTAATAATAATGTCGCCCAGTTTGAATTTTAAGATAAGCAAACTATAGAATGTAGTAATCAGTATGTCACTTTCATAAGGTAAGTGCAGAGTACAACTTAATTTTTCCTTTTCAATCATTTACAATTCTTGTTTTGTTTTTTATTAGTTTAGCTGTGGTGTGTTGTTTAATCCCCTTCCAAAGTCTGTGTCCATAACAGACTTAGTGGCACAGCTCATTATTCATTCTGACACTTATTTTTGGTTTTGCATATTTTCTACTTGACTATTTTGTCTTGTTCCATTGCACTTGATTTATAAGGAATGCTTTATACCAAGTCAAAAAGAAAAAGAGAGAAAAGTTGATTGTTGATTTGGTTGACCGCAAAATAACGGGGGGGGGTGGGGAGTTTTCTGCCTGACCACAAAGAGAATCAAAAAAAAATTCTGGTCAGATTTAGGGGAGGGAATTAGACCAAGAACTCTTTGGCACTCCTTGTAAAAATGCCTTGTAGTGTTGAGGGTTGGGGAGTGACTGTCTGGTTGTGCTTTTCTTTTTTCATTTTTGCTCACTTCATCGTTTTATGTTCTGAATAATGGCATTCCATTTTGTCTGCTTTCAGTGGAAGATCCGCCAAAAAGAAAAGACCCAGTGAAAGAAATCTGTGAAGATATCAAAGTCAAAATAGCAGATCTAGGAAATGCTTGTTGGGTGGTAAGTATTGACTGCATTAATAGGACCTCTCTCTTCACACTGCCTTGTGCTTGATAAGAGCTTAAATATTGATGACATATATATGCTTATTGTGAGAAATAATTCTTCCTGATCTTAATGGTAAATCTACAATTAAGTTACACACATACGTTTTGTTTTTTTTTTCTTCTTTCTTCCCTTTGCAATGATGTTCACTCTGTAAACGGCCCCAGAACCACTGAAGATAGTTACAAAATAAGAGACACATTTTATGGAGATATGTGGGAAGATAATGGTTAACCTTAAACTTTAACAGATTAAGATTGTAGTGACCAGGGAAGCATTCATCCCCCCTTTGGCGTCAGCTCCACAGAGCAGTGGTTCATGAGAAGAGGCTGCTCAAGTGGAATTTACATCTCACCAATGGAATATGAAGGGAATGATGGTGATTCACTACAATGGGTGTGGCAGGTTCGGTCTTAGGCATGAAGGTTAGAAATGGTGAAACTAAGGAATGTAGTTCACCTGAACATTTTCCATGGAAATAGCGATAGAACAGCGAAAGGCTTGTGATGTTTCATCTGGGGGAAAGGAAATGTAGGGTTGAAAATAATTCATCACTGACAAGGATGCAGAGACATTTAACTTTATCAAGACTGGGCAGAGTTCCTGCCCATATGTGGCAGCAGTACTCTATTTTTGGCCTGACCTGAGTCTTGTAAAGGCAAAGAATAGCAGGAGTCGGGTACTTACTGGTGTGGTACAGAGAACTGGCCATTTTTCCAGCATCTTTAGCAGTGGATTGTATGCATGAGTTCTATTTGAGGTCTTGGTTGACTTACTAGGCACTCGAGGCACAGGGCCTCCTTGAAAGAGCACCTCTTCACCGCAATAGTTGAGAATTTGGAATCCATTCAGTGATGATAAGAATGTTGCTAAACGAGATTCATGAAAGAACTTATTGTGTAAGGATCATAGCATGAAATATTTTGCTTGGCAAGCTTTTGGAGAAATTAAAGCTTGGAATATAAAGAAAAAAAAATTATAATAAAAAGTGGAACTCCTCCTCCCCCAAAGTGTTCATGTAACTTATAATCAACTGAAATGACTTAACAAAATCTAAGAGGAAAATCAAATATTCTGTCTTGTAAATATGAATAATGATAAACTGCTCGTTAACCTACAAAATGACTTGTTGGTTTTAGTCAACAGCAAATGTGGTAAGTTTAGTGAAAACACATTTTTAATTGGTAAGATTGTAAACCTTTAGTTAGGAACAACCTTACTATACCAGTTGCTTAAATGTAGTTCTATATACTGCGTGTCTTTTTGTGGTAAAAAAATCCTTGATCTTTCGCCAGAGGTGTGTTAGCCAGTTATCCTAGTCATTGGTCTACTGGTATCCTGGTCAGGAAACTTCTTCACATAGACATGTGTTTAAATAAAATCTGAAGAAGTGCCAAGCATGCTCAAGCCGGCTTTGGATTACACAAAAGTAAAGCTGACAGATTCCCAAGGTACATTGAAGTCTTGGAATAAGGACGCATAAGATCTAAACAAAATTTTAACAAAATTGCGTTTATTTTAGCTGTTGGTTCCATATGTGTTTCAAATTGGCAACTTTCTTTCTCCAATTTTAATGCTTCACTGCAATAATCTCTACTCTGAATTGCTTATTTACAATGATGTTGATCATTGATAGAACAACCATTATTTATGAGTCGGTCTGCTTGTCTCTCTCCACCCCCCTGCAATACGCGCGCACTGTCAAATTTTGGCGAGGGGAGAGTAATCTGGTGGTATGTGAATTCATGGCTTCTACAATGATATGCTCTTGTTGTGTTTATGTTCCACCCATGTTTTGCGTGTCTCCTCCCTGCCAGTCTCTGCGGCACTTGCTAAAGTTCACCATACATTTGTACATATGGAACGTAACCAGAACTTCTCTCTGTCCCTAAAGTTCAAAAAATGTTTACTTGTTCTGGGCATGGCGTCAAACTGCAATCACAAAATGCTATACCAATAAAATTGCACACATTTACAAAAACTGATTCCCCAAAACTACAGATCTGCCTCAATGGGGTTACTTCATTGCTATGGGTGGTGACATGCGAGGCCCGGGAATGGAGTCCTAGTGACTGAGTGATTCCTGACCTGTTATGAAATTGCCATGAGTTTTCACAACACGTGACTTTGGTTCCAACCTGGGATAGGGAGGTGGGTGGAATAGCTCAATCCCATTCAATCAGCTAGTCACCTACTGGCAAGGGCTATTTGGGATGAAAGGGAATGTCTATGACATGGCTGCAAATCCTTACACCATATTATATACTAGGGTAGATATGGTGGGGAAATGCAGGTGCTCACAGTCACTTTCAGCACAACTATACTGTCTGTAGCCTTGGCGGATCAGGGCAAATGGGATTAATGTTCCATGATAACATATCTCAGGAAGGAAACTCTGAAGCAGCAGGGGAGCACAGACGGTAAGTACAAAAAATAAAAATAATAAACAATCCAAGAGACAAAACAAAAACTCTGAAACAGAAAGTGAAAATGAAATACCAGGAAAGAAACAATTTCCAATTTTCATAGTCATAGAATCATTAGAGGGTGAAATATCAAAAGTGGCACCTTTTTGTGTTACAAAAAGTTATATCAGCCATGACAGAACCAAAATCAATAAAAAACAAAAAAAACAAACACTTCTAATTCAAGTAAAGACCAAAAATGACTCAGAAAGAATGCCTAAAAATCAATCAAATAAATGACACGGAAGTAACGGCTTATCCCCCACCAATTTCTTAACTCCTCTGAGGGTGTAATAAAATTCTCAGAACTGTCACTCTGCTCACTGGAAGAAATCAAAAATGATGACGCCCTAAAAAAAAACAAGGTGTAACAGATGTCAAAAGAAGACGAATAAAAAGAAATGGCAAATCAATAAAAACAAATATATACATTGACATTCAACAAACCTACCCTACCAAAAGAAATAAAAATAAGATACACAATATCCAAGGTAGACATACATCCCTAATCCCCATAGATGTCAGAAATTTGGCCATCTACAAGGTCAATGTACGAAAATAGCAGTTTGTTGAATATGTAGGGAATTTGAGTCGGATCATGAAGAGTCACCCTGTGAAAGGCCCCCCTTTATACCCAAGCTGCAAATACAACCACTCAGCAGATTCTAAAGAGTGTAACATCTGGAGAAAGGAAAAGCAAATAATAATAATAATAATAAAATATACACAAAATATCTTGTTCCAAGAAGCTAGGAAACAGGTCGAAACTAACTCCCTTCCAACATCATACGCAAATACTGCTAAAATAACAAATCAAGAGAACAACACAATAAGAAATCAAGTCTAATAAATGAATTAAAAAAAACTAATAAAATTACTAAAATTTAGTATATCCCATAAACCAAACAGCCATAGTCAAAACAAATCCTATCCTGTCAACCTCACACAAAAAAGAATCTACTAGCAGAAAACAAACAACTCTGAAAACCACAATCCAAAGTAGAAAAATCCTTCAAAAAATATAACCCTTCAAACATTCACAATAGAAGCAAAAGGTTCATAAAAGAAATAAGACAACCCAGAACATCATTGAAGAAGCAAGAGAAATGGATATAGATGAAGAAAACTCTATCCCATCTCAAACAAGGAAACCGTCATCATCCAGACAGAGATCGTCAAAAGAACCTAATGGAAAAACAAAGGAAACCAGCAAAGAAGAAAACATGACAAGAAACATGGACACTTCACCCACTAAACATGAACCGGACAAGCAAAAACTCATAACAACACCCTAATACATAAGTAAAATGCAAAAAATTATACAGTGGAATCGTTGAGGGGAAAGAAAAAAAAAATAGTATCAGCAATACATCTTTGCAAAAAAAATAAACCATCAATAGATTTGACTATCAACAAAAATCCTCTTTACAAAAATTTATCAATGAAACCTGATCTACAAACTGACTTCTTACAAAGAATACACATTCTATTCATAGGAACCCATCTTAAAAATTTTGTCAGCATTAAATAATCTCTTGAGGTTGATATGCTGTAAAACAAAATAAACCAACCAAAACCAGTTTGGGTGACAGATATTTTGATTCGATGCTTCGTTGTCATCATCATCATCCTAGTTGAAGGCAAATGGATATTTGTCTCGCCGTTCCCCCTTTGATAAAATTGGCCAAATTAGTGCGAAAGTAAAAGACCCATTCTGTTTATTAATGATTTTTGCAGACTGCAGCCATTAGCAAATCATATTCCTACATTCATTTTGATGCATTAGATCTTAATTGTTGCTCAGATCTTCACAGGTGATCAAATTTTAAAATGATAGTCATTTCTTTTAGTGTAAGTGAGGATTGATATATTGAAAAGAAATTTACAGATTGGCACTAAATTAGACAACCAACTGCAGTTAAGTCCTCCAAAAGATAAAGGACACATTAAATGTGTGAAAAAGGAGAAACCCATTAATTGCAGTAAACAGATTCTTACTAATAAGCAGAGGCTTTTGCAAATGTCAATTATGATATTTATTTTCAGTACCATCACTTCACAGAAGACATCCAGACTCGGCAATATCGCTGCTTGGAAGTCCTTATTGGAGCTGGCTATGGTCCACCTGCTGATATTTGGAGCACAGCATGTATGGTAAGCAAACTTTCCTGCACTACTACTACTACTACAGCATAGTATCTGTCAAAAATGACAATTGTTTACATGTGAAGCAGAACTCTGAAAAGTGCTGCATGCACACACACTATATATATATATATATACACATACATATATATATATATATATATATATATATATATATAGTGTGTGTGTAAAAGCATCTCCCTTGCCCAATTCAGTTGTTAAGAAAAATATAACTAAAATACAAAGTTGTAAATAATGTGACTGATTCACTGGCTTGATTATGGCTTCTTCCTGTGCTAATTGCAGGCATTTGAAATGGCCACAGGAGATTACCTTTTTGAACCACACTCAGGCGAAGACTACACTCGGGATGAAGACCATCTGGCACACATCATAGAACTGCTCGGTTCTATTCCTAAACACATTGCATTATCGGGAAAATATTCAAGAGATTTTTTCAACAGGAAAGGTAAGTGTCAGTGAATTTCTGCCCCTGTGATCGAACCTCCTCTCCTATTCAGATCAATCATTGGGTGTATTTTTGATGAAATAAGGAAGCTGTTTATGAACTTGTGAAAATACTATTGCTGTCAAGACAGGTCTTTGCTAATTTTCTAATTTAATACCTAAAGATAGTAAGACAAAGGCACAAAGTGGATGTAATATTGACTTAATGAATGGAATATCTAAAACCTTAAGCATTGACAGTAGTTTCTCTGTTTAATTTGATACAAATTTAGTTTATATCTTTGAGATTTGCAATTCAAAGTAAAATCAATTTGTAACATGTTATTATTTATCAAGCAGTGGATTGCAATCTGTTTTATGTGGGAATTGAGTGTACATTAGAAAAAGAAAAGAAAAAATCATTAATTAAAATGCATTTACCTTAGTTCAACCATTTTGGAATTTTTCTTTTCCTCATTTTGTCACCTTTTGTCAATGCATTTTTAAGATGGATTTTTTCTTTCTTTTTTTTTCTTTTTTTGATGATTCTTGATTGCAACTTTGTGATCCCTTTCAATGATGCCTACTATTTTTATCTGTCTCTTTTTCTCTCTCTCTCTCAACAATGTGACCAATCTTTGTCTAATCATATAATAAAATAATGTGACCCCCCCCTACACACACTTTGAGAAGGCATCTTGGTTGTTGTCAATCTAAAAGTGATCACCCATTGTAATACTGATAATAAAATTTTGCATTGTTTTTTTTTTTTTGTCCCCACCCCTCTTCTCAAAGCTGACAATATAGCTCTTGTCTCTTCAATGTAGTAGTTTTTAATGACTGCATTTGAAAGTAAGGGTTAAATTTTAGATGTAACAATGAATTTATTCCTCCCTTCCTTACTCTCTTATATTTGGATCTTTCAAATCTTTCCACTCTCCAGTCAGTCTGTTCTTTTTGCTGTTTAACAACTTTTTTTTTCTTTTCCTATTAATTTTACAAATCCTTGATTTGTTAATAAATGCAGAGACATTTTTTTTTTCACGTTATCTCCTGTTGTTCCATCTTTTTTGGTTTGCACATGTACATTCTATCTGCTTATTTAGAAGAGTAATTCTTTTAGGATAGGTGAACTCATTGCTTAGAATAACATGGCTGCTTTGACCGACTTGTCTTCTTTCCTTATAGTTTTGTCAAAATTTGGCTTGAGTAGCCATTTGAAAATCCAATGGCTCTCATTTAGAGTGTGTGTGTGTGTCTCTTTCTCTATTTTGTTGCTGTAACAATTTTCTTTTTTTTTTCTCCTGTTATCATTCTATGGTGTAGGATTGTAAATTATCCAAAATGTTCTCACCATCTTCCTTCCTCAGATGATGAAACCACAGATGGAGATCTGATAAGTGAGTACTTTCTTGGGCATTCAGCAAGAAAATGCATTCCATAGGTTATCCTGCTTTTAGACAATACAAATGGGGGCTAATAAACTTGACAATACTACGACTATGACTATTTTTTTTATAAGTTTACGACAAGCCAACATGTATGTACAAATGATTTTAGCTGGCTATTCATATTAAAAGTAAGCTTACTTCTATTGCAAGTCTTCACGATTGGCTTCAAGTCCACTGACTCATACGACACAAAAGTAGATAGTCAACACCAATCTATCCTTTTTTTTTTTCCTTTTTTTTTTTCCTTTTTTTTTTTTTTTTTTTTTTTTGTAAGAATGCAAAGTTTTTAGAATTGCATGAATTTGAAAATTAACATTTAAACAAGTTGCAGTTTCAAAACATTTTCAGGAGAATAATTAGTTTTAGAGGAGTAGTGGGTTACTTAAGTTGCTTGTGCATGAAGAAGAAGAAAAAAAAATCCACTTCCCTGATGAAACCCTTGTAACTACCTTTTATTCTTTAATAAAATCTTATTTGGACATTTTATTTAAACTTGGAAACTGTCGTTTCTCATCTGCCTGCACCATGGAAAATGTTTGCTTCTCTTTGTTGCTGATCTTTCTTTCCAACATTGGTTGTATGACATTAACCATTGGGGTGGGGATGGGGGGTTCAGCCTCAACACCTACCTGCATCAATTCCTACCCCTTCCTCCCCCCTCCCGAATTGAGTACCCCCCCCCTTTTCATAATATTTTTGCCTAGTTTGGTTCCACTTGTTTTCTATTTCTTTGTTACAACTTGGCATTTGCAAGCATCAAAATGATGAGAACGAATTTCTGTTTACTTACCAGGTTTTGTTTTCTTTATGCTCATCCCAATTTCTTTTCTTTTTTAAACGTGTGTGGGGGGTCGTTTTATGATTTAAATTGCAAGAAATAAATTTCAAATAAACCAACGCAATATTTAAATTTTCTATATTTAAAAAGTGGTTCTTATTTATATGCCAAGGTTTCCTTAATAATATTTATCAGGTTTAATGATTGTAAATACTGTATTATCTGTATTATCTAGTGATGGGGGGGTGTTGCTTTAAGCTTATGTTCTTTGTAATCATTACCAGTGAGGAAAGTACTTTTCGCTTTTTTTTTCTTTTTCTTTTTTTTTTTTTTGCTGCCTGGCTTTAAAATCAGATTCTTTTTTTCTTTTTTTTTGTTCTTTCTTTGCACAAATTTAGTTCACTGCTAAACATTTCTCTCCTTTTTCATTTTTTGTCTTGTCAGTTTCTGACAGATTGGATTATTAAAGAATGGTAGAAAAGGATTCCACTAATCCAGTCATCTCTGACATTCAAACTCTTTACAGGGAAAGAGAAAGGAATCTTAGAAACCTCTTTGTTGTTTGTGGAGAGTTGCGTGAGTTGTTAGGGGTGAAGGAATTTAGTGGCGGTAAACCTATTCGCCTCTGCTTTGGATAATTAGCAAGTTTAGTCATTTGTTTCTTTCAAGGTTGGTGCATTTTTAACTAATTGTTTCGTGTATATTTCATGTCTACTTTTCTGTGGAAGGAGAAAAAAAATGCCCAATAATGAACGAGAAGTTTAATATCGAAGGAAGATGAAAATTAGATAATCCTTAACTTAATTGAACTCTTAAAACTTATCAGTCTGTCTCGAGTTTCATTTCTTTCTTTCTTTCTCCCCCCCCCCTTCTTTCAGTTTAATCTGTTTCTCTCTGCCCCCTCCCTCTTGCAGTTTAGTCTGTTTCTCAGGCAGACTTGGGAATTAAGAAACATCAGATTTTAATTTGAAACACATTTCAAGTTTTTGATTAGATAGGATGGCAGCAATTTCTATGTATATATTTGCTTGTGTTTTTCATACAAATTTTACTCAAGCATCATTTGTCATCATTTTTTATTCTTGACCTTTTACTTAAGCTGACTGCCATTATCCATTTCTTTATGCATTTGAATTGTGACTTTTTATTTTAAGTTTATATTGAAATTTCACTTCACGCAATGATGAATCCTACAAGCAAATGAGGAGCCATTGCTGAAGAAGGAAGGAGCAAAAATGGAATTTACAACAATCTGTCTAAAACCCACAGTGATCTTGTAAGGGGATTCCAAAAGTAAATTCTGATCATTTGGATGGATTTTGGAGGAAGGGGTTTCAGCTGAGGAATTTTCACCACCACTGTGTGTGTGTGTGTGTGTGTGTGTGTGTGTGTGTGTGTGTGTTTCTTTTTAAATTGTGGTGTTTTGTTGAATAGTTTTTTTAAATCCATCATGTGAACATACAAGACAATTTAGTGAGTGATCAATTTTTTCTGTTTGAATAAATTTTACTTCCTCCCACCCACACGCACACAAAAGGTAAGTTTATACTCACGCTGTGCATTTAGAACCAATTTCCTTTTTAGCCGAGAGTATTTTTATATGATTGATCCTCCTCTTTCAAAGAAACAATTCTGTTCATTGAAATTTTCTCCTGTAAAAACACACTTCCAGTCACTTACCTTGAAAAAGGACTTCCTCTTATTCTAATCAACCCACCACAATCTCAAAATATTTATTTTTAAATGTCCTCCTTGCTCTAAAAATAGTTATATATTCTCTATTTCTGAGAGGAGATATTGCAATTATTTGCATTATTCAGAGTTGTCCTCATCTTTATTGACATATTCACAATATTTTGGCCATTGTACACTCTGGCCTTCTTCGGGTGATTGGAATTTCAATTGGCAGATTGTTCTAGTTCCACGTGTCATGCCTCTTCCGGATATCTCCCTTTAACTCAACTCTCCAAGTTCTTGTTTGCTACTACAGTAGCCAGGTATTGAACTTACAACTCTTTGGATCAAGTCACTGGATCCAACCAACGCTTTTATCCACTGAGAACCTCACTGTATGAATTTTTGAGACTTATAAACTTGTCTCAGAAATCATTTTTTACCAGAGCTCATATTGCAATTTTTGTTATTATTGTTGCTTTTCTCTGTCACTCTTTATTACTGGTTCCCATATTGTAGTCATTTCCATGCTTGGTCGATTTTAGTGGCCTAGCACATGTGCTGATTCCTTAAGTTTACGAATTTTCCACTGATGTCCTATGTCTATGATTTCAACCTCATCCTACAAGCAGCAGTGATCTCCCTTCTGCCTCCATATATGGTCAGCTATGGCTGATTTTTCTATTTCCTCGTGTTACTGTTTTACGATGTTCTTGCAGTCTTACCCTAAGGAGGAGGGGGCAGCCAGTTTCTCCTCTATATCTCTTACCCCACAGCTGCATGGGATTGCATACACGCAGTCCTTAGTCATATTATCCTCTATGGTGGCAGGGTTCTTACTCAGAAGAGGTGTCTGCAAAGTGTCAAACCACTTTTGAAGGTTGTCCTGATGTTATATGGACCATAGATCTTTTGTATTTCCTCTAATAATTCCTTCACATAGGGTAGGCAGACTGAAGCTATTTTCTGAGTATTGTTATCCTCTTGTACCCTTCTATCTCAGTTTGTCAGAGCTGCTGCCATGTACTCAGGGTAGTTGTTACATTGTAGGGTACTGTTTATACTGATCATTTCTTCATATATCTCTTGGTCACCACTTCTGCTTATTATATATTCTATTTATTCTGGATATAGTTCTTAAAAAAACAAAAACAAGATTGTTATTCCATTGATAATTTTAAATCTCTGGATTTTTGACATAAATCAGATTTATATCTACAATATTGGCATACTTGCTTCTCATCCTCCTGAGAATTGAACCTTGTGCTTTGTGGCTGCAACAAAATATGACAATCAATATACTCCAGGAGCTGAACAAGTGAAAACTCTATCTTGAGTACATTGTATACTACTACTGTAACTAATTAGTCATTGTTTATTTGCTAGTAGATTGGATAGGAGATAACAAGAAGCTTGGCCTTGTACACGGTAAAGCTTACGAATACTAAGCTATTGTCAAAGCAATACACATCATCCAATCATATTAATACTATAATCATTCAATTTTACATTGTGTGAACAGAAATATGGAGAAAAGGAGTTTGAATTTACATTCAAGTCGGTTTTCTGAAATGCTTTTTTTTTTTCCTTTTTTTGTTAATGAACGTCAGTAAAACAGCTTCTAAATTAACAAAAACCTATTTCAGGAATTAAGCTTTCTGCCAACAACTGAAGAAAAATATTTCCATTATATTATTTAATTATTTACAACTATCGGTGAAATTATTGTTACAGGATTGGAATAGCACAAGGGAGCTAACTCGTCAAGTCAGTAATTATAGAACTTTGTTGCCCGCTCCCGCCTTTTTTTCCTTTTTTTTTTTTTTCCCAATCACATTGAAGAAGATATTCATTCTTCTAAGAATCTCTTTTTGTGCCTCTTTTATAAGGGGAACTTTTTTTCTGTTTGTTTTTTTTTCTAACCTGTTGCAGATGTCAATAAGTAATAAGCATGTTTTCACACCTTTTGCCTGTTAATAGATTAAAAAAAGGAATTATCACCATTACTCGTCCACTTTAAATGTTTGTACAAATCCTGAATTAAGCTTTTCAAACCAGTTATTAACATTTCAAACTTGTAATTAATCATTTTCAGTTGTGAATTGCTCTTTTAAATAATTTCTTCATGTTCTGAAATAAAATACAATAAGTTGTATCAAGTAAAGGATTTTTTGTCATTGCTTATGCTAAACAACATGGCATGTTAGTCATGAAATACAAGGGGTGCTGGAAGTTCTCAGCCGAACCCACTTATCAAAATCTGACTACACATAAGATTTTTTTTCTTTTTTTTTTTTAAATTGCATACAAGATAATAGCAATTGAAATCAAATAAGCAGTCTTAAAACATGCTTTTCACCTTGACTTCAAGATGACACTCATTTATTTTTTTTCTTGCTGTGTTCTGTTGAAAACTGCAGAGTTATCGTCCTTCTCATTGCAGGTGAACTACGGCATATAACAAAATTGAAGCCGTGGGGATTGAATGATGTCCTCGTTGAGAAATATGAATGGGACGAGAAAGAGGCCCGTGAATTTTCTGATTTCCTTCATCCAATGTTGGCATTTGACCCTGAGAAGCGTGCAACGGCCTTGGAGAGTCTTAATCACCCATGGTTGAATAAAGACAGAACACCAAAGTCAACAGATTCATAACGCTTGCAGGGGTTGGCAGGCACCATTACCACCACCACCATAAATTAATTAAAATTTCAGACAAAAACGCACACAGACATGCGCATACACACGCACATACACACACAAAAAAAATACTTAGAAAATTTAAGAGGAACTCTAACCACACAACTAATAAATAATTCTACTACCATCTCTAGCATGACCAAGTTTCCGGAGAAAGAAAAAAAAATGTTTTTTATTTTTTTTTATTTTTATTTTTTTCTCTCTCTCCTGACTTTTCAAATGCAGTGATGGTTTCCCCGTTCCCTCTTTACTGCAGGGACCAGTTTTAACAGTGCTGGTACCCAACCCTTGGCTCTCTACTCTCCAGACATTAGCCATTTTGGCACTACGGTTCGTCTCTTCCCCACCCACTTGATGAAGAGAAATAAAAAAAGTTATGTTTAAAAATAAAAGGAAACATTGCGGTCTGTATGACATCTAATGTCTGTTTGCTGTTTGCACAACCACGGTGAGTTTGTGTCATGGGTTGGCTAATCTTGTCTCTCATATAGACACACACACAGACATATATGCACACATACATATATATACACATACATGTACACACACACACACACACATGTAGACACACACACATACACACACACACATACACACACACACTCACTCTTAAATTTTCTACAGCTGTGTAAACAACAGAAGCACAATATGTTAACTGACCATGAGGATCTGTTCTTCCCATCCACCATCTACCCCTTTTTATCCTCCCAATTCCACCTGCCCATGAGAATCACTTGTGAGGGTCACTTTATCTGTTAATATCATCAAATTGATGACTGAGTCTAATAGGCTATATGCATTTGTTACTTATGTAGCATTGTTTGAAAAGAAAAGGGAAAAAAAAAAAAATGAAGCCTATCCTTATATTTAAAAGAAAAGAAAAATGTATTTGAAATGGTTAAGGGTCCTGAATTGTAATGCCACAGAAGAAAGGATCTCTGGTCATAATCTTTTTTTTTTTTTTTTTTTCTGGGTGGGGGTTGGGAGGGAGGGGAGAAGGCTTTTCTGTTTTGAAATGAAGGTGTTTTTTTTTCCCCAATAACCTGATGCTGTGCTTAAGGATTTTACTGCTGTATGCAGTGATATATATAAACTGGAGCAGCCAGCCAGACCAAAGCAACCCCCCCCCCCACCATCTGCACACAGGTTCCGTTACAGATAATGAAAAATTAGGAATGAAATACGTCCACATGAAAAATGAAAGCAAGGAATGAGGTCCTTGTTGCTCCAGATTAGTTCTGACCTGACACCAACCCACCCACCCCCCGGTTAGACCTTCCAACTGATTTGCCCTCTTTCTTGTTCCTAGCCAGTTGATTTCTCGCACTGTGCACTTGTTAAAGAAGCAAGGAAACATCATTAGGTGTTTCAACCATAATCTGTCCACAGCTCTTTGACCATGTATTTTTTTTTTTTTTTTTTATAGAGAAAAGTTGAAATTAACTCCTGTCCCAACTACATTGGCAATGATCATTGCTTGACCCAAAACGACGACAATCTAAATGAGGGGCTGTTTTATATCTTCCATAACTCTTGGCATCAAGATGTTGTGTTTGTGTAGGGGGGGAGGGGGTGTAATCAGGGTAAATGCTTTGTCTCTTGCTCTACCTCTCCCTGCTCCCTTCCAGCAGTTCCGCACCCCACCCTGCATCTTCCGTGTGCACCTATTCTGGGATAACAAATTCACTCCAAACTTAAATCTTTCTGATTTGGTTTCCTGCTTAATCTTCCTTTCTGAATCTCCTACCCCCCCGACATCATCTTTGGCAGGCGATCAATTTTGAAGAACTTGGGTATGCTTGGTTCTCCCTCCCCCACCACCACCACCACCACCACCACCATCTCTATTCGATTTTCTATCTTCCCTATTTGCCTCTTCATCCTCTACTTCTACAGCAACACACATTTTTTTTTTTTTTTCCTTTACCTGGTGCCTCATCTCTCTCTCTCTCTCCTCCAGGGCATGTATCATGTCTCTCATATTGTATCAACTGACGCACACCAGACATGTAGTGATCTCAAGCTTGGAACACTGTCTCTGTTCCATCTTGAAATAAAACGATTCTCATTCACTCACTGTTTGAAAGTTTATGAGAAAATAAAAATGTCTAAATCTACAAGGTCACAATATATTTCCCTACTGAACCTTTTTTTCTTTTCTTAAGTGTTAATTAATAAAATGAATGTTGTCTCATGAATTTCAAATTGTCTGATCTCTTAAACTGAAGCACAAAGAAAAAAAATGTACAGTCTTTAATAAAAGATTCTTGAAGACAGCAGCTTGAAAACTCAGAATTAACAGGAAGAAGAAAAAAAATGTAATCAAATTTTAGAAGAAACGAATTATATCAGAAACCAGTTGTCAAAGTGTATTGTGGCCTTGTAGTTAGCATGAATGGAGATTGTGAATTTGATTTCTATTACAATAATTGTCAGATTAGTTATTGTCTGGCCTGCTGTCAATTTATTTTTTTTTTTTCTTTATTCATGAACAACTTTCAACTTCTGACTCATCACTGCTTCTACGACAGGTATGGTAAGAAGAAAAAGAAATGGGCATTTAATGCTTTATACAACATTTAGTTAACATCATTGGTCCCTGATTTATTGTCCAAGTAAATCATGAAAGTAGAAAAGGTTACATTTTCAGCTTTCATACTATACTTGTGTCTAACATTTTTGGGGGGCACTATAGGGACCAACAATTTACTAACACTTTTTTTTTCCAATTTTATTTTTTAAAATAAAAAGTAAAAATTTGGAAAGAGGACTTGGAATTTTCTTAGTTGAAATTCTTCTTTTTCCCTTTAGAAAATGCTGTAGCATCTTTCTGCTGATTCTGACTCAGGATCTTTGGATTTTTCTACAAGTTCTCTTTAAAGATAAAATGCAAATCAACTGTTTTTATTCCTTGCAATGGCCCCCCCATCATTACCTGCCTCTTAGTTCCAAACCTTTTTATCTTCCTTAACATTTAAAAAGGAAAAAAAAATGTCGTCTATTTTCGTGTTAAAGCAAGGAGAGAAATTCTTCCTTGCATCATCTTCTTCCATTATTTTTTTTTTTTTTTTTTTTTTTAAACTTTGTGCTTAACTAAAAATTAAGCATTTGTTGCATGTCTTGCATTTCAAGTCTTTACCCCGAGAAAAAAAAAACAAAAAAACAAAAATAAAAGATTTTAATAACTGAGTCCAGCCATCTATTTTTTTTTTTTTTTTTTTTTTTTTTTTGTTTCTAAAATATTTTTTTAAGCATTTGATCAACTTCCACATTGCATGAAAGCCTTTTGATTTTCAACATCTTCATCTAGATATTCTCTTTGACAAGTGATGTATTTAAATGATTTGCAAGGAAAATGATGGCTGGAGGAGGAGAAGAAGAAGAAGACTAAAAGTATGGCAATAAAATTAACATGACAAATAGATTTGCTGAATTTATTTCATTTCATCAGACAGGAGGGGGGGGGGTCCTATCTAGGAGGCTTCTTGCATTTGCAAATTGAAGTAACTTTCAACAACTAAATTCAGATGAAATGATTCCAGATTCTGCTCCTCCCAAAATAAAATAAAAAAAAATAGGATGGCGTTACAGTGATTTGCTTAAAACTTGTTCCCCCCCCCCCCCCCCGGAAATATTTTGTACTTGCTATAAATGCTCAAATTTATTTCCAGGCAAACCCTACACTACATTGTCCAAGCAGTCTATGTAAGTCTGGCTAAAAGTGGATCAAGATGAAGGTGTGCTAAGTTGAATTTCTGCTCAAGAGAATCTCAAACATATGTCCATTATACTATTGTGTTCCATACTTATGGTTAAAAGGCAATTTTATTTCTTTATCTTTAGTTTTCTTAATGAACTATTCCCTTCCATCTCTATTAAATCTGGATTGAGATAGAACCCTCCCCCCCAAATTCAATTCATAAAGACCTAATCTGACTTCATGTATCAGTAAAGTTGTTATTTAGTTTAGGTATGGATGAGATAACATGATTATGCAGATGTTGCCAACTTTTTTTTCTTTTACCTAATTTTATGCTCATTTAAAGTCCAATTATAAAATAACTAGAAACAAATTAATATAAATTGTATGTTTATACTAAATCTGGAAAGTTTTTTATAAAAAAAAAAAATAGTCGGATGTTTATCTAGTTAAAAAAAACACATGAAACAAAACCTTTATAGGCATGGAGGTACATTCTTAAATGGTAAATTTCAAATGAATGGAACTTGAACAATTCAGTCAGTCATGTACCATGCATGATACACGCTTAGGTGATCTTGTATCTTTCAATACATGACTGACAAAGATTTTTTTTTTTTTTCTATGGTTGTCATTTCTTTCTGTGGTAGACTAATTGCAAGCCAACAGACCCCAGTCTGTCTTGCTATTTACCCATAACTGGAGGGGGGAGGATTCATACCATTCCCAAGGGTATTAGCATGTAAGTGAATCTAATGGATTCGACTGGAATTTGAACTCAGCTCTCTGATTCCTCAATCAGAGCCACTATCCATTACTTCACCTTGGCATAATAGATAGCGAACAATTATACAAGTGAAATATGGCAAAAAAAAAGTACATAAAACATTGTGGCCATTTTAAATTTGGAATATCTAAAATATTTTGTATAAAAGTTCAGGAAAGGAGATTCTGTGAAGACAAGGTTCAGTTCAATTTATATGGTTTTCATCTGTGTTGTGTTCCCTCAGGGCATCCGCATTCCTAGCTTTCCACAATTTTCTGTCCCTTGTGGCTTCTAGCACTTGGGTTAATATAACATTGAACTATTCCAACCTGCATTAGAGTATTTTGAATACATATCTTTCAAGGACTTGTTGATAATTGCTCATTATATACAAAACTGTCTTTTGTCAAAAGAAGAAATATATTTATCGTCAGACATCAGTAATCTAAAAATGTTCTACTTGAGACAATAGACATTTGTCCTTTTGTCAAAGTTCCAACTTTGTTACATTTGTCTACTGAAAACTCATTTTACAAATTACATATTTGCTGTGAATTTGGTTCGTTCCAGATGGCATAAAAAAAAAAAAAAAACAACACTTGGTCTATTCTACAAATTATTAGGAAAATATTTCCTGTTAATGGCTATCCTCTGAATACTGTGTAACACAAAGATTGTAGTTACAAAGTGTTAAAACACAAACACCTTGTTCCTGGGGTGAGGATAATGTCATGCATATTTTAAATTGCCATAGTAAAATTCTACCACTGGCAATATTTTTTGTTTTCCCAATTCATGAACATGTCCTGTCTTTTAAAACTAGTTCTGTAGTATGAATTTACATGTCCATGATGCATTAATACACTCAACTTTGTGCCATCTGGGTAATTTTAACTAAATGTACTGTCACGAGTGTTTAAATTGCAGCAACACCTGATAATAAGTAAGGGGACCAAAAGTGGACAGGGGCAGGCGGACATATGCACAATTTTCTGCAGGTCACATTCTAATCATTGATTTAATGACTTTTTCAAAAGAATCGGTTATTGCAATTCGTTTCTTTTTCACAATTTTGTTTTCTTTGATTGCTTATGCTTCACCAACTCATCCCACTGGTTTTTTTGCAATAGAAAGTAAGAAAATTATATTTCTACATTCTCACTTTGCTCTCCATCCTCATTGCAGTTGTTTTGGAAAGAGGGTTTTTTTTGGGGGGGGGGGTGACTGCTCTTGACAGCACACGGGCTACTGTGCCTAAATCCTCTTATGTATGAAGTAGAGAATAAGTGAAGGGGAGGGAGGCTGTTAAACAGCCATACATGATGATGATTTCTGAAATACAAGTTGAGGGCCAGGAGCTTGACACCAACCAGGTCATTGCCAATAGGATAGGGCTGCTTACAGTTTGGTTTTTGTCGTCAATTAGGGAGAAGGAGAGATTTCATAGAAAATAAAACTAAACTACACTCACTTCTGGTGGAAAGACTACGTCATGGTGAAAATCAAATTAGCAGAGACAGACCAACTACAGCATAATTGGTCTGAAAAGGAGAACCAAACATGCTGTGACAATCACTAACAGTTAATGTGGATGTTATAAAAGCATTTGCATAAATAAAACTCACTCCAGATGAAGCTACAATAAAAAAAAATGAACCCAAATATTTTAAAATGAATTTTTAAATGAAAAAAAATTCTAAGCTTTTATTTTAATTTCAAACTAATAAGTTTAATATTTCAGTAAGTAAAATACCTTTCAAATGCTAATTGAAATTGAGTGGAAGGCGGGCTTTTTGTTTTAAGTCTTTCATTATTCAAAGATGAACATTACAAAATCTTCCAAAAATAAAATTTACTTTTTTTTTTTTAAAACAACTAAGTTTAGGATATTGCAGAGTTGCATTTCTTTTAACAACAGAAGCTATTTAATGTTCTAGGAAGCTTTAGCTATTTAGAACCCACACATTTTCAAAATTTTTTTTTTTTTTTGATCTAGACTAAACTTTTCATTTCTGATTAGTAAATATAGGTTTTAATAGCCTTTCACTTTCAGATGATCAATTAATATGGAACTAAATTAAAAAAAAACAAACTCGCAAATAGAAATCCTTAATATATCAGGAGGGATTAAAAGCTTTTCTAATTAAATGTCAGTTTTATTATATTTTTTATTTTACAATTCTGAGCAGATTTTTAGTAAATGGTATTCGAGAAAAAAAAAAAACAATATTCCAAGGAGTCCTTTTAGCTGAATAGGAAGGTGGAATTTTATAAAGTTAAGCCAGTTATAAAAAAAAAAATTAAAAAAAAAAAAAAGAAACTTTAAATTTTCAGGTTTTATTCTGACAATTATTTTTTGCAAGGTTTTCCAAAACACCCTGCCCCCAAGTAAAAAAAAAAAAAAAAAAATACTTACCTTTAATTGTTCAGGATTATCAAAAAAGCATGAGGATAAAATTCAGTTTGGGTTTAAAAAAATTAAAAAAGCTATAATAAAAACCTTAAATGATCAGGAGTCCTTTTTGCTGAAAAAGTTAAAAAAAAAAAAAAAAAAACTACAGAAGTTGATTTTAAAAATGTTTTAATAACACAAGTGGATAGTCAATGTAAAAAGAGTTGTTAACTTAATTTTCCTTTGTTTTTCATCACGTCTCAGAGAAAGTTTGTTGAAATGAATGCAAATGAGTTATAGAAGGACTAACATTACTACAAACAACAACAACAGCAATTATGTAATGAAATGATAATGGATACTGCCAAATTAGGAGACGGGCAACATCCAGTTGGAGCAAAGTTCAGTTGGCAGAACATGCAAAACAGAAAGAAAGGCTGGCCAGAGAGAGAGAAAAAATTGAAATTTTTTTCATTTCACCTCTAGAAAAAGGTTTTTTTTTCTTTTTTCTCTCTTTTGCTCTTGTTGCAGTAGGAATAGAAATAAGGGGTTTACATCTATTCCTTGGCTTGAATACAAAAATGGACATGGTGAAAGATCACCCTTAAAATAGAAAAATCGTTTCCAGAAATATTTACTCTTCCCAGAAGGGTTCATAGATCTCAAATTTGGGGGTGGCATTTTCTTTCTTTCTGTAACTATACACATTAAAAATGGTTGGAAAATTAACTTTTCTGTTAAGAATACAATATCAAGGTGTGTGTGTGTATATTTATATATTTGAATAGGATGAGATGCTTTTTTTTGGCGGGGGGGGGGGGGCTTTTTTTTTAACAAATAAAAAGTGTAGATAAAAGATACATATCTTGGAGGGGGTTTATAACATGCTCTTGAATACCTTATTGGCCTTCACACTGATTAATGTTACACCACAGAAGATCAAAGAGTGGGGGCAAAAGAAGCAGGTGCTAGTCAGGGTTTTTTTTTTTTTTTTTTTTGCGGGGGAGGGGCAAGAAATATTTTAGTAAGAGATCTCGTCACAAGTTTAATCCTCAAGAGAAAAAATATCAAGATGGAGGGGCGGGGGGAACCTTCACCTCAAAATAAAACCTCAAGTGTCAGAATGAAAGAAATTTTAGATTTTGGAAGGAAAAATAGAAGCCCATGGGCACTAAAGTATTGCTCCCCCACCCCATGGAAAAGGAGGCGGAGAGCTTCAGTTGTGCAAGGCACCACCCCCAACAAAAAAAAAACTGTGCAAGTGCACATGCCAGTGCATACTGTATTAAGTTCACATGTGAAGGGGGGGTAGGAAAGAAAACGGTTAGCAGAAAAAGAGGTTTATTCTGGATCTTCTGTAAGCGGAATTTTGTCGTGCTCAACATCAAGAGTCATCAGGCAAGCAAAGATGGTCATAATCATTTTGGGTTTGACTTCAATAATATCTTCAGGCAATGCATAGACACCAGCACCAATTTTCCTGGCCATTGAAATTGCATATTTTGCATTGTCAAGCTTTTCCTGAAATTAGAAGAAAAAATAAAAAATATTAAAGCCTTAAAGAAAAAAAAAAAACCATTTATTGCAGTTGCCATCAAACTGCCTTTGGCCTTTTTTTTTTTTTTTTGAGACAGTATCAAACGACAAAATCCAAGTAAGGCAATTCCCCCCACCCCATCACTAAAAAAACATAAATCCAGTCATAAATAAAATAACATCGTCTGCTTTTTTTTTTTTCGTAAGGCAGGGATTTGGCTCGTTAAATATTTAGTACGCAAACAAAGTCAAGGGAGACAACTTTCCATACATTTGTTTTTTTTAAATTGTCAAAAAAAGGAAGGTAAGAAATCAAACACCACCATAATAGCAATCAGATGTCGCAACTCGATTCTGTTATGGTAACAAGGTATTGAAGTGGCCTCCCTCATGAGACTATCTAAATAGGATCTCCTGATGATTTGCAACTTACCTATAATAAAAGATGTGACAGTCTTACAATCTTATAATCAATGCCTATAAAGGAATATATTGTTACTAAGTAGATCAGGCTTCTAATGCCAAATTAAATTCTTTGGATATTTTTTTTTTACTTTTAATAATAGAAAAAAAATTCTCTTGCACTTGGTAGTGGATTTAATTGTAGAAATTAACATACTACATTAATCATATAGAAAGTATAATCCATGCAGATGCACAATATTAAATAATTACTGTAATTCTGTTCTGAAGGTATATTTTTTTATATATAAGAGTAATGCTTACTTTTATATATAAAAAAATATATACCTGCCCCTCGTCATGTTCTGAGAAAGTATTTTGGTCACAGTGGTTTTGCATCAGTATACATATATGAAAAAAATATAAATAAAAAAAAAAAGCATATGTAATATAGTCACATTGTACATCAACTAAAATGTAACATAATAAACATTGGGGGGCACCTCGACGTGGCGTAATGGTTAGAAGCTTGTCTTGCTAGACCAATTACAACTGAGCAGTCAGTTCGATTCTCACTGGGTGCTCCATACTTTTGGCCCTGTGCCACATCTAAGCCGAGCTTAGAAAATCACTATAACAAACAGCGACATTTCCGTTTTAATGCCACAGACGAGTTATTTACACCGACTTTTGTTTTATTTTCATTGTTTTTAAAACATTCAAGTGACATCAGCCATTACATTGGCATGGTTCGATTTTAATAGAAATAAATTTGCAAATATTGGGTTAACTTTCACAGTCTATTTCTTTAACTGGTCCTGCAATTTTATAGTTCTTGAATTAAAAAACAAAAAATTCACCCAAGGTCAGTCATGGGTGAATTTTTTTTTATTGACGTTTACATCATTCACCCCACAAGTCACCCGACTGGCTTCTGAAGATAAAAGGCCTTTGCCATAATTGCAACAGTCAATCAAGTCACTCCATATGTGCTCACCTGTTCTTAGACACATGCTTGCCGACACACAATTCAATTGCCAAAAATGTGTTATTCCCGACGTCCAATAGTCGTATTAGCTTTTCTATTTGATGCTCTGTGGGGTTTTTTTTTGTTAGTGAGAGAGATATTTTAATAGATGATTGCCATGTGGAAAACAATTACTCATATCTGGAATGTGGTAAAACCTATCAAAAGCTTAGGTTTTTATGTGACATTTTAAACTTCCTATCAGGTTGCTGGTAGGTGTCCAGAGAGCAATTGTTACCTGTAAAAGCAATTCAGCAGTTAATTATACCTATTCTGTCAGTATATATATATATATAGATGTATATCTCTGCAGAATTAAGTCACCTTCATTGACATTTCAAGTCGTTGCTGGCCAAACAAGAAAAAAATTCATCATTTCCCTGCCAGGCACAAAATAATGAATAAAAGGGGGTCTTACAAATGTAACCACGACAAAAACTGTTAGAATTTGAATTGGGAGCAGAGTTCATTTTCTGTACCGTTTAATTCTTAGTCAACCCAAGTGAAAAATAATTTTGTTCAAGTTTTTTTTCGTTTTGAAACACGATCAAGAAATTTATTTTCTAATGAAATAAACTCAACCATTTGTGTTCATGGGGGAGAAGTCAAAAGAATAGGCTGCAGATTTTCAACCATTTCACGTCTACCTTGAAGAATTGGTATTCAGGACCAATCTCAAGAGCACCGAACATTGGCAGCACAAAGAAATTATACAGCCATCTTTAACCACAATTTAGTAAGTTCAGCTTACATATTGTTATTAGATGTTCTGATCACCAAAGTTAAGCAACATTGAGCTTGGTCAGTACCTAAATGGGTGACTGCTTGGGAATACTATTATCTGTAAGCTTGGATAGTGGTAGAATGAATAATGGCTCAGAGTTGGAAATTAGGGAGCAGTGTTCTAATTCCAGTTGGGTTTATTTGCTTATGAACAAATACCCTTTGGGAAAGGCATGAATCAACTTCTTTTCCTGCTAGTTATGGGTTAAATCATTTCCAAAAATTCCTAAAAATCTTTAAAAAAAAGAAAAAAAAAAAAAAAAATATTCACATACCCAACAAATAATTCAAAACACTTAATAACAATCTAACCCACTTCAGGAGTAAAGTTTGGATTTAAAAAAATTAGTCTTACTTTTGAATTTCTACCGACTTTAGTCAGTCACAAGGCAACGAATATGGAGGATCAATATTGACTACACTACAGTAATATTAGGTTGGTGATCAGGGCAAGGCATCCATTATTGCGTGTGTGGAAAAAATCGAAACTTACCTCGTCATTTTCACAGTCCTTGACAAAAGAATAATTGATAGAATTTGGTCGGATGACATCAACCAAGTCGATAATGGCTTTGCCAGTCGAAAGGCTAGAGTCATTGAAACTGGAGAAAGAAGAACTCTTTCCTGCTTCTTTCAGCTGCGGAGAAAGAGAAGAAAAATATCATGAGTTGTCTCCCTTTGACTTTTTCTTTTTTTGCTTAAAACAGAAACTAAAAATAAACACGAAAAACTTTCATATTTGGGGAAAAGAAATTTTTTTATATTCAAGCAGCGAATTAAAAAAAATAAAGACTTAATCAAAATGTTTTTAAATTAATTTAAAACTAAACATCCTATACATTTTTAAGTGACAGTGCATGTAAAATATACGTCTCATTCTCATATGTACGTCTGTATCACAGATATGTGAGCGAGTGAAAAAAAAATCCTGTTCTACTATTAAGTCAGATTTTCTAAAAGAAAGAATTCTTAGGCCAAGAACTTTTCACACACACCTTTATAACTCTTTACAAGGAAGGTTTAAACAAATGTAAAGAAATGCCTAAGAAAGAGGCTGGAAGTGGAGAAGAACTGCGGGTGGGAAAAAAAATAGTTCCTATAATAGATTATAAAATTTCCCTAACCCCAACAAAATTAATTATTGATGACAACTACTAATAAATAAACTGAAAACAATTTTCCCTCTCTTAAAAAAAAAAAAAAAAAAAAAAAAAAATTTCAGTTTGACAAAAAGTGAAAATTAAAAAAGTCTTACTTTCATATTTGCCCATTCTACAATATCTCTGTCACTAATGTCCTTTGCTCCCGCATCAGATGTGGTGGTCAATTTTCGTAGTATAGAAAGCGTGTAAGCTCTCATCAATTGCCAGACAATGGCTGTTAAGAATAAATAAGAGAATTTTAAATGAAAGGTCAAAAAATAAAAAAATAAAAAAAGTCACATTTTCCATATATTTTTATTAGTTTTTTCGTGTTGTTTTTTTTATGAGAAAAAAAATTGATTAAACTCAATGCAAAGGCAAACTGCAAAATACTTTTTCTGTGCAATAAAACTATTTTCAGTTCAACCGAATGATCCATTGTTGCTTCACTGAGACAAAAGCACTAATACTACAAAGCAATGTGTGCTATCAGTAAAAAGAACACTCAACTTGATTGTTCAAATGTCATTCATATATCTTTGACAGTGATGACATTTTCAGTAATACATAGGAAAAGAGTTGGCTCATTCTATCACTTCAAGAAGTATCCGGCTCTTTGCAGGATTTATCTTTACAAGAGTTAGTTTTGATCCAAAATGGTGTATTGCTGCCATATCTGGGCCGGAAGTGCTCAATCCTCATCTTCCAGCCTTAATAGAATTCAAAATTGTTTATGTGGAATTGTGATGGTGGGAGGGAGACTTATTTTCCACTTTCCTGATTCTATTCACTCATTTTCTGCTAACAGTATAACACGTGCAACTTCTGCTACTGCAGAGTCATTAATGACACCTGGTCTGCATCTCAAGAGAGTGCAAGTTGGAATATGTTAAGATGTAACACTGTGCAGCTGGCTGCAATGAGCCTTATTGTCTGAAGTAAGGCGTTCACCTACTTAATTGAGATAAAATTGAATAAATTAGACTATTGCCATTTAAGGTCACCTGCTTAAGTTTTGCAGAGTTGAGTAAATAATATTGTTGTCTATTTTAATCTGCACACATGCAGATTGGTACAAAGGTCAAATGCTCCATTGTTTAGGTAGTGCGACCACAGATATAGAATAGAAAGCTTGTGAGAAGATGCTGTTCTTTCTTTGTACAGAAAGTGTCATCAGGATGCTAAAGATTGTCCGTCAGTTGCCACAACAAGGCGGACATATGATATTCACCGCAAGAACTGCTGTTGGAAAAATAAAAGTGGATTCTCCCTGCAAACGCTGACTTATCTTCAGTGTCTCCAAGTGAATCTTTTTCAGACTTCACTCCTTTGTTAGCATACTTTGGCCGCAACGGCTTCAGCCAACACTGACAAGCTAGCTTAACAAAAAAAAACAAAAAAAAAACACATGAGATCGATTGCTTGTTTGGGGGTCATACTCCACTGTCTCAAAAGATTTATAGACATTTTGATGCCTGCTCTATCCATTGTCTCAAGAACAAGCTGTGATCATTCCAGGAATTAAATAGTTATACTGTATTTGTGTCTTTAACATACAATGCTTGCAAGAAAAATCAATCTAAGGCTTTATTTATTCAAGAAAAAAAACAAAAATAATTACCAAGAGTAAGGACTTTGTTTTGTCCAATGTCATGGCCATCAATACCAACAATTGAGAATTTCATCTGTTTTCCAAGATCCACAGCATAATTGCAGTTAGCTGGAAAATAACAAAATACCACATTAAGACAATGGTAATATTCGCAGTTTCCATCCAAGGACACATTTAGCATTCATTGACCAAACATTTAGCATTAATATCAGTTAGAAATTTATAAAGTCTCTTATTAGAAAATTTTTTTTCAAAAAAATAAAAATTGGCTTCAAGTCCATTAAATGTTATAGCTCTTTCTTGTACTGATGGGAGTTTCCTTCCTAACCTTTTGTTCGAAAGTCGTGTGGAACGTCAACATCTTCGGTATGTGCGTGTGTGAGAGTGAGAATGTATACAGGAAAGGAACAGGAAGACTGTATAGCACCATAAATGACCTTGTAATGGTAATGTTGAGATAAAACAGCTTGTAACGGTGTTAATGTCTGCTGAAATTTATAAAATCTTTCTCTTAAAACTTCCGCTTCCCTCCTCCCCCCGGAAAATAGGCTTCTCAAGTCCACTAACTGTTCTCGTTCTTTCTGGCATCAACGGAGGTTTCTCTAAGCTTTTGTGTAAAAAGGCGCTGAAGGCCAATCTTATCTTTCTTACGGATGGCATACATGTGCAGTCACTTCAGAGATTTGCATAAATTCTTTACAATCAAGGAACAAAGAATCAGAGTAGGTTATTAAAATTATTCCATGCTGGAGAGGAATTGGCCACGGATAAATGTAATTGGCAGAAATGCCCAACAAATAGAATTGACAAGATTTGCAATAAACAATCAGAAGAGAAAGGCGACAGTGACAAAGGCGACAGTGACAAAGGCGACAGTGACAAAGGCGACAGTGACAAAGGCGACAGTGACAAAGGCGACAGTGACAAAGGCGACAGTGACAAAGGCGACAGTGACAAAGGCGACAGTGACAAAGGCGACAGTGACAAAGGCGACAGTGACAAAGGCGACAGTGACAAAGGCGACAGTGACAAAGGCGACAGTGACAAAGGCGACAGTGATTGCAGCGTTCTGACTTCAGGGCAAGAAAGAACCAAGTCAGATGAGCCAAAGAAGCGGCCTATTTTATTGGTTAGGAAGAAATCCCATCATGCATCTGTATGATTTGTCTATAAACTTGGGGACGAGGATGTTTTTGCAGTCATTCCCAATTGGACTCAAACCAACATGAATTTTCAGATTAAAAAAACTGCACTCGAGATAAACATTACCTTACAAACCAACAACACTAGTTTTATTGCAAATAAGGGTAATGCTAATATTAGCAGTTTCCTTATAAGGAATCATTTGGTATTCACTGACTGAGCCTTCAGTGCTGCTTTCAGTTGGAATTTATAAAATCTTTTATTAAAGCAATTTTTCAGGAAAAACGTTTCCCTAGTCTAGTAGCTGTTATCACTCTTTACAGTATTGACAATGGCTTACTTCCTAACTGTCTTTGAAATAGCATGAAACTTCAACATCTTGATCATGTCATTTTTTTCTCCGAGTTACAAGATATGCATTTGAGTCATTGCTGAAAGTCCTCAATTGAAGCGGTTTCTTATTTGGTACAGTTCTTGGTTACAGATTCTATAGTGCCAGTTCCTAGGGTTTGAAGACAAGTGGTCATCACTAAGACCCACAGGCTTCACTTGCCCAAAGCCATTTTTAATCATTGATCTGAGAAAACGGGTCTGGTACCACAGATGATATCCATGTGAAAGTCTCAAGCTAACAATTTTGTTTAAAGAACAGGATTTGAGTTTTTAGGTTAATGTTTCAGTTTTGTGGAAATTTACAGTGTTTCATGAAACTTTTCCTTAGGTGGTCTATTTAAAGTTCGATTTCTGTATCTCTCATATTAAATATGAGATGCAGCAATGTATCTGAAGTGTTTATCCTTTACTAATTTCATATCCAGAATATTTATGGATTCAGAGTCAGAACTGTCATGTTGTCACCTGTAGGTACATTCCAGAATTAAAAACTGGCCATTCAGTTTTAGAGTCTATTATCCACCCTCCAACCTCTCTCTCACAGACGGGATGTGGAGAGTCTCTCATTGCTTTATCCCTACTGCCATAGGAAGTTCTTGGATGAACTGTGTTTCCTGGTTTCACAAAGTAATCTTCCCAGCTAGGACCTGCCATGTCACTTACATAGTAGCAAACCACCCACATTCCCTCCGTATTCCATTAGCAAGAAGTTCCACTCAAACAGCCTCTTCCCACAAACCACTTCCCTGTGGAACCAACTCCCAAGAGGACATTTCCACCTTTCACTACAATCTTAATCTGGTCAAGTCGAGAGTTAACCATTATCTTCCCCCTCCTACCAATATAAGCTACCCCTTAACGTAATCCTCTATCTCATGTGAACCCGCTTCCTCATCGTATACCAGGCAATAAACCAAGGATACAGAGTTATCAAGAGGCAATTAGTCAAAAAGAAATAGAATTTATTTTATACTTACAAAGTTTCTCAAAGTTGCACTTCATTTTGTGGAATTGTTTGACAACTTGAGACCAGTTGACAATTCCAGCACGGATGATGTCGAATAATTGAATAAGGACAAGTCCATCTGTCAGGTCACTGTATAAGTTGTATACAAACGGATTTACCCCCACACTGTTCATCCAGTTACGATAAGCTGAAAGACAAAATCAAATCAACAATGAAATGAATTCAATGTAAACAGAATTGAATGC
Organism: Acanthosepion esculentum; assembly: GCA_964036315.1. Classification (NCBI taxonomy): domain Eukaryota; kingdom Metazoa; phylum Mollusca; class Cephalopoda; order Sepiida; family Sepiidae; genus Acanthosepion; species Acanthosepion esculentum. The sequence continues at coordinate 72,641,259 of OZ038512.1, forward strand.
TTACAAGGAAACCAAAATCAAATTATCTTCCAGAGAATTGGAAAATTATTATTTAGATTGAATTTATAAAAAAAGTGATTTTCAGAAATATGAACTAATCTGTCCAATATGTTCCCCATAATGGGGTGAAAATATTGATTTGAACAGAGATTCTCTTAAAACTTGAATTGCAAAATAAAAAGGTATGTATGCAGGTTATCAGATTAGCAAAGTAACTGGGCAAATTGTTTGTTTTCATAAATCTTGGCTGGTCTTAAGTTAGAAAATGAATTTCATTTGTGAAAGTAAAAACCAAAAAGAAGCATAAGAATTCTCTCTGCTGGGAAAGGTGATAATATAGACATGACTGGCTAGGAACGGCAAACCATAAGGAATTGTGAAACTGCTTCAATGTATACTAATTTTATATGCACAGTAGTAAAAAAAAAAAAAAAAAAAAGCCCAAAGAAACAAAAAAAAAACAAAAAACAAAAATAAATAAATAAAAAACAAACCCAAACAACAACAATCGCTCTCCCCCGAAAAGCAAAAAAAACAATGTTGAGTCACCTCATATACAAGGTATATAAAATTAGGCCGGATTCTTGACCTTTCCAGCAAAATTTCTATGCTTTTCTAGATTTCTTTAACCAAGGATGATGACATTGTAGAAAACGAAAAGGTCAAGCCTTTGGGTTGGGGAGTGGGTGGTGATTGGAAAAAAAAAAAAAAAAAAGAAAAGGTGGGAAAGAATTGTCAAAGGTTAATTTACATCAAATAACCGAATCGACAATATACTTTGGTAGAATATCATTAAGAGATTGGCATTGGAATTTGCTGCCAGTCAGAAATTTCTTGTTGACTAGAAGACCAGACATTTTTCAGATCTTGGGGAAAAAAAAAACAAGCAACCAAATAGAAACTTAGTAACAATGCAATTGAGAAATCAATATTTTTCAATCAGTCAGAGAACAATGGGTGCAGGGGCGGGGGGAAGAAAAATGACAAACACAGATATAAATAGGAGATGAAGGTTACTTTTCTCTTCTCTGGTTTCATCAATGATTTCATATTCAACATCAGTTGGTGCTTTGTCCAAGGCAGGATGAGTGTTGAACAGATTGGCCACAAACGCCAAATTCAGCTTGTAATTCGGGTTGACAACATCATTGGGAGTCAAGAAACTACGGCAGCCAATTTTGCTGGCCTGTTGTAGCATGCACTCAGCCCTCTTGAGACGGTCGTTGACCTGAGAGAGAAAGAAAGAGAAATTAGAGAATTCAATTTCAATTTGAAAAATGGAAAGTATCTGCAGAATGGAAAAGCAGAGATTAATCACAGACATTATTAACACCAAAAGCAATAAAAAGGGTGGAGCAAATTCTTGGGGGGTGGGAAGGGTAAAATAAAATAAAATTCTTGGGAATCATGCAGATAAAATTAAAATAATTCAAACACATCAAAAGAAATGCATAAAAAAAGAATGTATCATTTTTTTTTTTTTTAGAGAAATTATCTTACAAGAGATTCTAGCAATGGTTACAGACTATGAGAATTACTTTCATACACAAGGTACTTACTAGTGAGTTTGGGGTTATTCTTATCTACTTAGAATTCAGAGATTTACTAAAAGTTTTTAAGACCAAAAAGAGCGAGAGAGAGAGAGTGAGACGCCTCGAATAAAGGGGAGAGTGAGGCGCCTCGAATAAAGGGGAGAGTGAGGCGCCTCGAATAAAGGGGAGAGTGAGGCGCCTCGAATAAAGGGGAGAGTGAGACGCTTACCTTAAGAGGGTCAAGTACAACACCGGCTTCAGCAGGAGAAATTTGATGCAGCAAATATGTGTAAGCCTCAGAATCCTGGAGAGAGAAAAAAAAATATGCTTAGGAGAAAGTCTAATTTTAAAATAGATAAAATAGATGAAAGCTATTACACAGAATTTAAATGCATAAACCTGAAAATTACTGTAAATACCAATTTTAAGTAAACTTCCTAGATATAACATTAGATTTCATGAATAATATATACCTACCTTACAAAAAAAAAACCAATACTAATCCTCTAGTTATACACCCCAAGTCTAATCATCCTCCATCAATAATTAAGCACATACCTTCATCTATCGAAAAAATAAGCATTAATTCAACATTTTTTTTTTTTTTTTTTAAGTGTTTCACCACAAGCAAGGTGGAAGCCACTAACATACAAGGGGTTACAGAGAGTTGGAGTGAGACCAAATAGGAGTGATAGAGGAAAGGATGAAGAGAAGGATAGATCTTGGCATCTGGAGACATCAATTGACATTACATTTGAATAGTTGGAGATTATAGCTAAACCAAAACCAATTTTGTAAAGTTAATTAAGTTTCTGAAAAATAAAAATTTATTAAATCAAAGAAATTAAATAGCATGTTTTTGTGGACATAGCTATTAAGTAAAAAAATTGGCAAAGTTTTTAAAAAATGAAACTAACATTTATATTTGATCATAAATAAAATAGTTTATGAATAAATAATTAGATTCTAATATATTAATTTTAACATTATCATATATGTACTCAATTAGTAATTAAATATAATATCTTAAGTCGGTACGAATAAATATATAAATATTAAAAATGTGACTAAATAAATATTTGAATGACCCTTTTTGAAAAAATCATAAGTGAAATTCATATAAAAATAAAAAAAATTAAATAAAAACTTAAAAATGTCAAATGTATTGCTGTTGAAACCTAGACAATGAGTTGGAACATAGATACCCCAGCCCCCACCTTGACTTGATAGCTACAATACATGAGGTTAAATCTTAACACCCCTAAAATAAAAATAATTGAATGGAACTTTGTATTTTAAGTTTAATTTTTATGATTGAATTTTCACTTATGAAACATGGCAATTTCAGTGTTGCTATAAAAACAAAAAACAAACAATTCTAATATGCGCTTTCTGGAGATCGATAGAGGGGAGGAGGGGAGATCGATAGAGGGGAGGAGGGGAGATCGATAGAGGGGAGGAGGGGAGATCGATAGAGGGGAGGAGGGGAGATCGATAGAGGGGAGGAGGGGAGATCGATAGAGGGGAGGAGGGGAGATCGATAGAGGGGAGGAGGGGAGATCGATAGAGGGGAGGAGGGGAGATCGATAGAGGGGAGGAGGGGAGATCGATAGAGGGGAGGAGGGGAGATCGATAGAGGGGAGGAGGGGAGATCGATAGAGGGGAGGAGGGGAGATCGATAGAGGGGAGGAGGGGAGATCGATAGAGGGGAGGAGGGGAGATCGATAGAGGGGAGGAGGGGAGATCGATAGAGGGGAGGAGGGGAGATCGATAGAGGGGAGGAGGGGAGATCGATAGAGGGGAGGAGGGGAGATCGATAGAGGGGAGGAGGGGAGATCGATAGAGGGGAGGAGGGGAGATCGATAGAGGGGAGGAGGGGAGATCGATAGAGGGGAGGAGGGGAGATCGATAGAACTAAGAGTCACTGATGTATAAGGCTATATATGAAATTTAAATTTTAATCTTATTTTTCTATAATTCATTTGCTAAAATAAAGTTAATTTCACCCCCCCCTCCACCCCGACCTGAAACCCAGCATGATTGTATTGTTTGGCACTTACCTTAATGTCTTCCGTTAAATTGTTTATTTGTAGACTTGTCCCGGCATTACGGAGATGGTAATTGACCCACCGAATAAGGATTTGTTCTGGAGTTAGTTTCTGCATATCTTCTGGACTTTCACCTTCCTCCAAGAGCAGCAACAAACCTGGGTTATGCTTCAAGTCAATATCACTTAGCAAACCAATCTACCAAGCAGTGGGTGGGCACAAGGCAAAGAGAAAAGAGAAAACCATTAGAAACATGGACAGGATGGGACAATTCTATTTTTTCGGGAGTGGGGAAAAAAATTATCCCCCTGGGATATCCTTATTGCAACCACCCCAATCATTAAGTACTCAGGAAATTCCTTCCCACCCCTTTGATTTAGGCTGGAAGCATTCTACAGCAGTCTTTAAAAAAAAATGAAAATGAAAATAAAAAATGAAAATAAAAAAAATTAGTAAAAAAATTCCAGCCACCTTGTTTATTTGAAACTCCTCTATATTATTGAAGATTTGCTATATTTATGGCGGGGGGGGGGGGGGGGGGCACAATAATGACATTGAGCATTTGTAGATCTCAAAAGTGCGGACATGGAAATGAACACAGACCATCGTTTCCAGATCCTAGACGCCGTGAAATCGACAGTCATCATGCAGTGTTGATTTCTGTCCACACTGTATGTTTTAGACATCGAAATTACATAAAGTGAATTTTATTTATTTATATATATATATATATATTATATATATATATATATATATATATTCTAATAATTTCATATGTATAACATTGCTTGAACCGGCTTCTAATGCTCTGGAGTGAGCGGCTTCGTGATAGTAGTCGTGGCTTCAGGGGACACAGTCCTATGGTTAAAGAGAATCTCAGTTGAGTTCCACCACAGAATATGTGAGCGAGCGGCGCTATATCGAGTGTGATTTGTTACCTCTTCATCACCGAGGCCCATTGGAACAGTTGGTATGGTGTTTGCTTGACAACCTAACTGTCAGGGTTTCAATTCTCGGTAGTGGATGCGCACTGCTGATGAGTCCCAAATATAGGACGAAACGACCGTCAAGTGCAGTCTGTTGAGGTTTCAGACTTGATGAATTACTTAAATATAATTATCAAATTCTAATAATTTCATATATATATATATATATATATATATATATATATATATATATATATATATATATATATATATATACACACAAAAAAATGGATAACTAAATATGCATAGAAAGCAGAAACAAATGATTTTATAGAAATAAATCCCATTTACCCATTTTAATGAGTGAAATAAATATTTTTACAATACAAAAAAGAATACATAATCTTCATTTAATACTTTGTAGAATAGCCATTATTCACTTCTACCTCTTGTAGTTCTCAAATAATGATTTGCAAATTTTGGTTGGTATTTCGTTCCATTTTTCTTCATCTATGGTCTTCAGATCCAGCATGTTTGCTGGAGCACACGACTGGATTTGAGTTTTCAAATCACGCCACAGATTCCGGATTGGGTTTAAATCTGCGGACTGACTTGGCAATTTCAGGATATTTACAAAATCTATGAAGAAACAGTTTGCTGAAAATAATGTAGTGTGCTTAGGATCATTATATTGTTGGAAGACCCAAATCAGGAGGAAGTTCAATTTTCAACCAAAATCTTTAAATTTGCTTCTAAAATATTTTGATATGCTGCTGCATTCATTCTACTGTCTATTACGGATATGTTGCCAGAATCTTTTGCAGAAAAACATCCCCAAGCCATGATGATGCCACCACCAAATTTCACTATTGGAACTACATTCTTTTGTTTGCAAGGCATCACCATTTTTTTTCCCATACAGGATTTCTAGAATTACATCCAAACAACTCGATTTTGGTTTTGTCTGTCCATATTATTCTTTCCACACACGATTTTTCCTTATTCTTATGTTTACAAACAAATTTCAACCTGGCATCTCTGTGTCTTTTCAATAGCAGTGGAGTTTTCCGAGGGGAGCGTGACTTTAGATCATTCCTATGAATTTCATTGCTTATTGTCCGTTTAGTGACAGATTCTTGATGAAAACAAATCATCCTGCAACACTTGACGAGTAACCATTGGATTTTGTTTAATAGGACAACAATTTCCTTGAAGATCTTTAAGAAATCTTCCACGGAACATCTATTCTTTGGTTTTCAACAGTTTTGAGTTTTTAATACCTTGCAATGAATGAACTAAAATGGTAGTAAATGGAATATTCAGGTTGTCCGAGATTTTCCTGTAACTTTTACCTTCTTTCCAGAGCTTAACAATCAGTTCTTTTTGCAAATTTATCAATTCTTCACCACTTGCCATGATGATAACCTTCTTACATGAAGGTCAATTGTAGAAGGTTCCGTTAGCATTTTAGGCTAAAAATAATCTAATGATAACATTGGAACATTCTAGATTATTCCACTTGAATAATCTAGAGTATTAAAACAATTTATAAAGTTTTAAAATCTGAAATTTGCATTGTACGAATACTTTTTTCACCCATTAAAATGGATAAATGGGATTTATTTCTATTAAATCAAAATCTTTTTTCTGTTTTCTATGCATATTTAGTTATTATGCAGCCGTGTACAGTTAATTATATGAAAAGTAGGTTTATTCATTAGTTGGAAATACAATAAATTAAAAATTTGTATGTGTACGAATATTTGTTTCCCCCTACTAATACATAACTTTTAAATATCAATTTATTTTTATTTCTTTGTCATTTTCCCCGACTTCAAAGTTTCTTGGTAAATTTCCATTCTTCAGGGGGTTCTTTGATGGTTTTACATATATATATATATATATATATATATATATGTGTGTGTGTGTGTGTACATGTGTTCAAGTTTTAGTCCAGTTTTGTACAGAAAAAATGTGAAATTTGGTATTGGGATGCATCTTTTCTAAATTCCATGTAGGAATTGAACTTAGTAATTGAAAGTTCAATCCCTGGGATGAGCAGTGCGTACTTTGATTCAGTGATCAAATACTAAAAATAAGAAATGGAGGAGACGTCCCTAAAGAGGGGAAGTTCGACGAGTACAGCCTACCATTGTAGATTAAATAAAGGATTCAGTTTTGAATTTCCTGTAGGTTACTCGGATCGCCATCCACCATTTGAAACACACAACAGTTGAAACATGATAAAGAGGAGGACATTAGTGAATAGAACGAGTCAACCAGCAGAAGAATTTGAAAAGGATTTCACAATTTCTTTTAGAAAAAAAAAAAAAAAAAAAAAAAAAAAATGAAACTGAGGCTACATAA
>OZ038512.1:72653131-72673131 GCA_964036315.1 Acanthosepion esculentum
AGTGATTAACATCATGACCAGTGACAGATTTTCATGAGTCTATCTGGACTGTAGACCTAGGGGCCCCAATTAAAGAGGGGTCCACAAAGGCCCCTGATGAAAAAAAAAAAAAAAAAAAAATATATATATATATATATATATATGAGATTTGTTTATTTCCAGATTTAATGCAGCTCCTTTGAACAATTTAGATTATTTAGGCCCCTCTAGTGGGTCTTTTAAATTTGATAGAGACCCCTTTAAAGGTGTTTCATTTAGATTTGAAAGTATCTTTTATATACATATTATAAATTTTAGTTTTAGTGTTTTATACACCCCCCCACCAAAAAAAAAACATCTAAAATATTTTGTGTTTTATACAGACATTTGAACATCCATAATATAAGAACCCCCAAATTCTATTAGCCCAGGGGGGCCTCTTAAGGACTACATCCAGCCCTGATCATGACTCGTAAAAAGCAAATGAATGCAAAGGATAAGAAAGGAAACTTATTTGAAATGTTACAATGATTCATTTGTAATTCTGCAGTCATCAGGTAGGGAATTTCACGCAAAGCCAGTTTAACAACAATCTTAACGTCTACAGCTTTTGAAAAAAATAAAAATATGTATATAAATATAAAGAAATAATAACTTTAAACAAAAATGGAAATGTTTTCAGGATTGTCAAATCTAGAGATACAAGATCATTTTTTTTTTTTCTTGGGTGGATCCCAAACTAGATGTCATAATAGAGACATCAGGAAGCTATCTAAGAATATATGCTTAAATTAACCAACTTTGCTTTCGTAGATGTTTTTACCCAAAGTGTCAGTTATGTATTGGGGGTTTCAAAATCAAGTACAGAAATTTAACGACTTAGGTAGTGTATTAACTGACAACGTGACAGAAATATAGAGCTGCATCTTCTAAGTGCCATGTCTATTCAGCATGTTGGCAATCATGGCTCTCCACAATTTCCTGTCCCTTGTAGCTTTTAATAACTTTTGGATTTTTGCCCATATGAGAAAACTAAAGAAAACTACCAGAAACTAAGTAAAATATAGGGAAATTAAAAATAGTGCTGGATTTGTTTAACGGCACATCAATTCCTTATGGGTCATTTAATGCTGAAATTTAATTTTCTTGAGAGATTTGAAATAATAAAAAGGATGTTATTCTGCTTTCACAGTTGAGTACATGGTAGATGATACTCAGCTTTTGCACATATACATGTTTGTGTGAACTTAATTACTACAGGCAATGATGTGTGTGTTTTATATTGTAGTTTTGTTGAAGTTATATTTTGGAATACAGTTCGATTTAAGAAATTGTAAGATATTATATGGATTAATGTCATGAAAGAATGCTTTTATGTTGGTTGATTTTGCTTAGCAAAAACAAATAAAGATAATCAATCCAAATAAATACATGAAATAATAAACAAATTAAAAACGGTTCCCGTCAAAATAATAGTTAGAATAAACTACAACAATCAACCCCAAAATGGAACAAATAGCTTTAATTATCTTCCCAAACAAAAACAAAACTATTAAATAAGCTATATAAACAAATTTTTATTACGTTAATAAAAACACCGATCAAAATAAAAAATAAATAAATAAAAATAAAGAAATAAAAAACAAGCAAAATAATTTGACCCAAATAAACAAATAAATGACTTCCGGTAAAATAACCGCCAAAATAGACTACCCACAATGCACCACTGACCCGTATATATATATATATATATATATAAATAGCCGAAAAAAATAACAGCACTCGTGGCCTGATGATTGCATCTAGCATGAAACAGACTGTCGCCTCTAAGTGTTGACTTCTATGTTCACTTTTATATTTACACACGCTCTATCTCTGATATTGAGCACTTTATCCCATAAATATAGTACATCTTAAGACTATATTTCTTAACATATACACACGCACAGCTTTTATTTTTAGATTTGCATAGTGTTTTTGTTGAAGCTACTAAGTCAGGGTGGACCTGGTTTACTATTTGTTCATAGTTGAGACCCTAACGAGTGATGCCACCCCAGGTTAGGGTGGACCTGGAATAACAGAAATTAAGAGGTGGTTCCATGTTGCTCAAAACTTCCAATCTCTTGATCGGTGGCCCTTGCAGCCAGATGTCTGTCATACCCAGGATTGTGAATGCTGGACAAATTCACAGGTGAAGAAACTTAAAGCAACAGATTTTGTTCAACAAATGAATATCATGGACAAAACATGCGAGTAAGGAGGAAGTGTTAAGAAAACACACTCAGAAAGAAGGTAGAATTTTGTGGGATACATGAGGAAAGGGAGCCTAGAGAATTTAACACTCACAGGACATATTGGAATTGAGAGTAACAACAAGTAACCTACAGAAGTTTGACTCCTGCCATCAACTTCAACTTTTTGAAGAAAAAAAAAAAAAAAAAAAAAAAAAAAAAATTAAAAAAGAAAAGTAAAGAGATTACCACATTTTGTTTTTAAAAAGGTAACTGTTTTTGCATTGTTCTTGCAGAAAAGAACTAAAATTGTGCACAGAGGTGTAACAAAACAACAGTAGGAAAAATGCAAGAGAGAGATGCCTAGGCAGAGAGAGAGAGAGAGATGCCTAGGCAGAGAGAGAGAGAGAGATGCCTAGGCAGAGAGAGAGAGAGAGATGCCTAGGCAGAGAGAGAGAGAGAGATGCCTAGGCAGAGAGAGAGAGAGAGATGCCTAGGCAGAGAGAGAGAGAGATGCCTAGGCAGAGAGAGAGAGAGAGATGCCTAGGCAGAGAGAGAGAGAGAGATGCCTAGGCAGAGAGAGAGAGAGAGAGAGAGAGAGAGATGCCTAGGCAGAGAGAGAGAGAGAGATGCCTAGGCAGAGAGAGAGAGAGAGATGCCTAGGCAGAGAGAGAGAGAGAGATGCCTAGGCAGAGAGAGAGAGAGAGATGCCTAGGCAGAGAGAGAGAGAGAGATGCCTAGGCAGAGAGAGAGAGAGAGATGCCTAGGCAGAGAGAGAGAGAGAGATGCCTAGGCAGAGAGAGAGAGAGAGATGCCTAGGCAGAGAGAGAGAGAGAGATGCCTAGGCAGAGAGAGAGAGAGAGATGCCTAGGCAGAGAGAGAGAGAGAGATGCCTAGGCAGAGAGAGAGAGAGAGATGCCTAGGCAGAGAGAGAGAGAGAGATGCCTAGGCAGAGAGAGAGAGAGAGAGAGAGAGAGAGATGCCTAGGCAGAGAGAGAGAGAGAGAGATGCCTAGGCAGAGAGAGAGAGAGAGAGAGAGATGCCTAGGCAGAGAGAGAGAGAGAGAGAGAGATGCCTAGGCAGAGAGAGAGAGAGAGAGAGAGAGATGCCTAGGCAGAGAGAGAGAGAGAGAGAGAGAGATGCCTAGGCAGAGAGAGAGAGAGAGAGAGAGAGATGCCTAGGCAGAGAGAGAGAGAGAGAGAGAGAGATGCCTAGGCAGAGAGAGAGAGAGAGAGAGAGAGAGATGCCTAGGCAGAGAGAGAGAGAGAGAGAGAGAGAGATGCCTAGGCAGAGAGAGAGAGAGAGAGAGAGAGAGATGCCTAGGCAGAGAGAGAGAGAGAGAGAGAGAGAGATGCCTAGGCAGAGAGAGAGAGAGAGAGAGAGAGATGCCTAGGCAGAGAGAGAGAGAGAGAGAGAGAGAGATGCCTAGGCAGAGAGAGAGAGAGAGAGAGAGAGAGATGCCTAGGCAGAGAGAGAGAGAGAGAGAGAGAGAGAGAGAGAGAGAGAGAGAGATGCCTAGGCAGAGAGAGAGAGATGCCTAGGCAGAGAGAGAGAGATGCCTAGGCAGAGAGAGAGAGATGCCTAGGCAGAGAGAGAGAGAGAGAGATGCCTAGGCAGAGAGAGAGAGAGATGCCTAGGCAGAGAGAGAGAGAGAGAGAGATGCCTAGGCAGAGAGAGAGAGATGCCTAGGCAGAGAGAGAGAGAGAGAGAGAGAGAGAGATGCCTAGGCAGAGAGAGAGAGAGAGAGAGAGAGAGAGATGCCTAGGCAGAGAGAGAGAGAGAGAGATGCCTAGGCAGAGAGAGAGAGAGAGAGATGCCTAGGCAGAGAGAGAGAGAGAGAGAGAGAGATGCCTAGGCAGAGAGAGAGAGAGAGAGATGCCTAGGCAGAGAGAGAGAGAGAGAGATGCCTAGGCAGAGAGAGAGAGAGAGATGCCAATCTATTTAGACATATAGAGAAAACAGCTGAGTTTTAGAACTAAACTATCCACATATTTTGATTCTAGTCACTAAGGGGCCTTGTGTTAACCCAGCCACACTTTTCAGAAGAGCTGATCACAGTGTAGCACAAAAGTCTTCAAATGTTTCCTTCTATACTGGCCTCCACCTCAAGTAAAAAGAGCCCAGTGCCATCCTCTGCTATTTAGTCTCTATAGTCAAAAGATAGATTCATGCCTTTCCCAAGGGCATTAGCACAAACAAAACAGGATTGACCAGGATTTGAACTCTGATCACTAATTCCACACTAATAACCCTAACCCCTGCCTTAATCAAATCAAAAAAAAAAAAAAAAAAAAAAAAAAAAAGTAGAACAGCTGCATTTCTTTCCTCACCCCCACTCTACACCCAGAATCTATTGTCAATAAGTATGTACAGAAATTCTGAAACCGGTTCATAAATCTTGTCTACAATGCATTACATAAAACATTGCATGAGAGGGATTTTCAGATAAGAGGTTGTGGTTGAATATGAAATGAATTTAGGCTTTGGTCATCAAATGACAGAAATTCTTGTTACTAGGCCAGAATTCCACTATTCCCAAAAAAAATAAAAAAATAAAGTCAAATTAAAAAGTGATTGCAACACAGCAAATTTGTTTACTCAATAACACCTTCCACATAAACTGGCAATTTTACAATAGAAAAACTGAAAGCCTTCTAATGTAACGCATTACATCTGAAAGCCTTTCTGGTCAAAGTGATTAGTTACCGAGGCAACTAGTTTCTTTATTCAATAGCCCGAGTGCTTTTTACAAATGAAATTGTCAAATAGAAAGTGAGGAAAGCAATAAATGAAAAGCACTGCAATTGAAAAACGTCAACGACACGTACGACAACCATGGAATGTTGCAGAGTTTAATAAATCTTTTTTGTGACAGGACAATTTTATCTCTAAGTCCGATTGAAAAAGGTAAACAAGAATAAACAACACTGATAAGGTTGGCAAATTTGCAAAATAAGAGTACAGGTCACATGGCGACTTTAAAAATATGCATAAATATGCTCTGTTAGAATTTTATATTGATCCATTGTAAGGTTCCTTTCTTGGAGAATTTCATCTTCACATCAAGAAACTGATCAGAAAACTGGAAAGCATCATTATAAAAATAAATAGACATCATAATATAATAATAGTGATATATATATATATATATATATATGCAACTTTCATTAAAAACGACAGACAGGGTACTACAGTTGTTTTTTTTATTTAATTTTTCTTGTGTACGAACAAGAGCTTTCTTTGCTGGACAAAGGGTGTGTAAGAACTGTCCAAATGTTTTATTTTTCCGAGCGCTTTCGGCTATACCTTTAGCCATTATCAAGGATGATTTGATTTTTCAGCTTAACTGAGTGTGTGCATCATGTATATGTCTTAGTGTGTAGTAGGGGTGTTTTAATTTCCGAATACGGTTAGCACGTTGTGGCTTTGTTTGTAGTTAATATTGTTACGGGTAGGCTTTTTCTTTTTTATTATTAAAGCCTCCATTATCCAATCACAGTTCCATTAGAACCGATTTAAACACGCACAAAAATTTACCAGACTCCATTAGAAATATACTAGTAGAAAACACAAATATATTAATTGCTTCCACCTGTAAAAAAAGGTTAAAAATAATGGAGGCTTTAATAATAAAAAAGAAAAATCCTACCCTTAACAATATTAACTACGAACAAAGCCACAACGTGATAACCGTATTCGGAAATTAAAACACCACTACTACACACTAAGACATATAGATAATGCACACACTCAATTAAGCTGAAAAATCAAATCATCCTTGATAATGGCTAAAGGTATAGCCGAAAGCGCTCGGAAAAATAAAACATTTGGACAGTTCTTACACACCCTTTGTCCAGCAAAGAAAGCTCTTGTTCGTACACAAGAAAAATTAAATAAAAAACTTAACCGTAGTACCTTGTCTGTCGTTTTTAATGAAACTTGCATAAAAGAAGGATTGCTGCCTAAATATACAACTAATATATATATATATATATATATATATATATATATATATATATATGCACCAACACTAATATTCCATGGTTATAATGTATTACATTCAAATCATAATCACGATCCAATTCATCAGACCTACAAATTCAAAAAATTGTAGGTCTGATGAATTGGATTGTCATTACGATTCTAATGTAATATATTATAACCATGGAATATTAGTGTTTGAGCCTTTTATATTATATTCTTGCTGCCCTGGACATTGAGATCTCCCTGGATTTTATCCTCTTGGAAAAATATACACACACACACACACACACACACACGGTGTCTCGAAAAAAAAATGTACTCACACTTTCACTGTCTCTAACATGCTTTTTTTTGTGGGGGGAGTCATCAATTTGAACATTTGCGAACATGATTCTTCAATTACATTTTTCTTCTGTATTCGAAGCTATTCCATTTCACTCTATGTTCATAAATAAAGGTTTTCTCGTCATTCAAAGTGTGAGTACATTTTTTTGAGACACCATATATATATATATATATATATATATCAGGAGAAAGTTCCTGTAATATTGAACAGTGTAAACAAGTAATGTTTATTGGTACCCAGCCTATCAAGTCAGTTAGCCAATAGGCTTTGTGCCATCTACTCATAGTCAACGTTTTGAAATGGGTTGGAATAGATTTGTATAGGAGCTATACATTGGATTCTTCAAATTTGCCAGCACAAGTTTCTAAGATGCATAATAGTATTGAAACCAAAAGTGCAGAATAGACAAAAATGGAAAGCTACTTGTATATATTAAATCAAGTGTTCAGCACAGAATTTCCTGGATCTCATCTGGCACACATATTTCCCTCTCATTCATACATATATATTATATATACACACACACACGAGAGGTTTTGCATGCATGTTAGAAAAAAAAAAAAAAAAAATGCTCAAAACCTAAAAACCCAGTTAGGGAAACAGAAAAGATTCCTTTGAACCAAAGGTGCCAAGGATTTTTTTTTTTATCCAGCAAGGTAAATTCTTAAGCATTTTGTTAAAGTTTGTGACAATCTGAATTAAAATTTTTAATGATGACAACAGAATCTAGAAGAGTGATTGCAGTGACATTACAAGAGTCTCACCCAACTGCATTGATGGATTAAGTGGTCTAAAATTTAGGGTGTTGATCTTTTTCATTATTAATTGTAAACTTACTATTTTTTTCTAAAACCACCCAGATTGAGTCATTTTACGATTATATATATATATATATATATATATATATATATATATATATATATAGTAATATATATATATATATATATTATATATATATATATATATATATATATATATAATATATATTATATTATATATATATATATATATATATATATATATATATATATATATATATATATATATATATATATATATTAAAGTAAAGTAAATGGCGTCTGTTCCAATTTTACCAGAAGTTCCTTCTTTATTCCTCATCTTAAATTTTTTATTTTTTAAAAATTTTAAACCCAAATATGTGAAGCTGGATTTATAAGTTTTGTTTTCTCTTGAGAATTCACATCAAAATTAAAACTTCTTGTAAACAAACTAATGAATAAATAACTAGTATTTAATTTAGTATTTATTTTATTGTCTGCTAGTATGTTTGCAATCAAATTTTAGTGAATTTGTGATGAGAACAAATTTGTGTTCAAACATTTTTATGAATTTATAAATAAAAAAGGTTTTAATAGTTATTTTTTTTTATATGTTATATAAAAAAATATTTTTTTTTTAATATGGTATATAAAAAATTTATTTTTTTTATATGGTATATAAAAAAATATTGCAATGTAGTCGGTCAGCATATCTTTTATAAAGTTGTATATATAAAATTATTCTTGAAAATAAATTAAAATAGTGTTTAATATTTTTGTTAATTTGAGAAAAAAATGTATAAATGCAGTTTCATGAGGCTGGATTTTATCATTAAAAAAAAAAAACAACACTAAAAATTGCCCCGGAATAAACAATAGTGTGGCATCAAGAGACCCCCCCCCAAAAAAAAACATTGTTTTGAAACAGGGTTTTTCTTGAACTTAGAATTGGTACAGTTGGGGGAAAACAACTATGCCAGTCACCAAGCAAGCCGATCTCCAAACTTGAGGGAATCAAGTATTAATAACCGTTGTTTTGATCAGTACAGGATATACAAATGAGACCGCTCTGATGTTTAGTTCAGAGGAAGGGTGCAATAATTCATTAAGTGGATATGAATAGCCACTTGGATTTTAACATCTGTAGACATTTCCTGTCACTAGAGAAAACCTTGCTGGATATAAATTCACCAAGCACAAATGCAGATCTAAAAGGGAAGAAAGTGAAAGGGAGTCTAGAGTTCGTTTGCAAAACATGCACAATTTAGAGCAATTTGCAAAGCCAAATGAAATCGGGGCAAAGAATTTCCGGCCATTCAGACTTATTGACCCAATTCTGTAGAGAGAGGAATACAAAAACCTCATATCATTTAACAACCTTACGAAACGACCCAATCAGAAGCTACAGTTTAATCATTTAGAATGATCTTAGGAAAACAATCTCGCAAATAAAAGTCACAACAAATTAAACTAGCAGTAACAAGATTCCATAAGAAAAACATTTCCACAGTTGATGTTCTAGTAGAATTCAGGAGACTGGAGGAAGCAAAAATTAAAGCATTTCATCAACTGAGAAGTACATCCGGGGTCTTGGAATTGTTTCTTTAGGATAGCTATGTGGTTAGGAAGGATGGTGAGGGAGTGATTTCAGGTTCAATAGAAGTACTTGAATGAAAAGCGAAAAAAAAGCTAGAAATAACTTTTTTTTGTTCTCCTTCAAGACAGAAGTAAAATCTCACAGGAATAAAACAAGTGCATACCCCACCACCAACCACTTACAAACCCCAGAAACCTACCCTGTTTGTAAGTCCATTATTGTATGAGTTATTTATTATTTATTTTTTTAAATTCTATCCTTGAACCAGCTTCTAATGCTCTGGATGAAGCAGCTTGGGGATAGTAATCGTGGCTTGTGGGGGGCACAGTCCTATGGGTAAGGGAAACTCAGGAGTTCTACCACAGAATGTGTGTTCGAGCAGCGCTATATAGAGGGTAATTTGCTACCTCTGTCACCGAGGCCTGTTGGTATGAAGTTTATGTTATCAGGCAAACATCTGGGTTTCAATTCTCGGTAGTGTATGCACACTGCTGAGGAGTCCCAAATATAGGACAAAATGGCTGTCCAGTGCTTTCTGCATTCTGTTGAGGTTTCTTCTAGACTCAAATTAATATATATATATATGTGTGTATATATATATATATATATATATATATATATATATATATATATATAAATAACACGCAAACAAATGGTACAGTAATGACACAGCTTCAGTGTGAAGAGGTCTTTCTAAACTGAAGTCAATAGCCAAAGCAGTGATTTCCTCTGATGGAATCAAAAGTCACATGGCAGAGGTGAGGGATGGGCTCTGCCAGGTCTATTTGTCCAAAACATGAATGAATACCTCACCAGCTTCTGACACAAATGTGGAGGGAACTTTCATTTCATGAAACAAATTTCAAAGTTTTGTAGTAATTCCTGACCCTCTTTTGAAAAGTTAAAATTGCACAATTTCACAAGTTTTTTTACAAATTAGATACACATATGAGAAAAGGTATTCATATTACAGAGAAAAATTTTTTATTGAATTCCTCATTCCAAAATTAAAGTTTCAGGCATGTACCTCCAATGGATACTTTGTTTTTATGGACTTTGTTTTTGCTCTTATATCAAGCTGCACCTCTTCCTTTTTTTTTTTTTTTTTTTTGTAAATAGTTTTTTTTTTAATTTTTTTATTGATAGGCTATTGAGAAAACAATTTTAGTTTCATCTATTGTGCTATGAATCATTGCAAGGCATTAACTGCTGAAATGAATCTAAGCAAATCAAAAGGGCCCTTCTGTGTTATTCATTAACTATTTCATTTTTGAAAATGTCATTTTCCCCAATGTTTAGGATGATCTGATCTAATAATTATTTATTCTGTTAGTATTATATTTCTTTTACTTCAAGACATTAAATTATGATTTTTAACAATTCTGAAGCCAGCATCTTCAGTTAGACACTGTTGAAATTGGCTTCTGGCCCAAATGGAACAAGAGATGGAAAACTGACAAACTTTGAATGGACCTAACTTCGTTGCTTATTGAGCTACCAAGAAATTTGGTACCACTCTTATGTTCTATAAGCCAAAGGATTTTAGATATATTGAAAATAACATTTTACTTTGCTATACATAATTTAATGAAAATGTAAATTTTTTTTTTGAGGGGGGTGGTGGATTATTTCCCTTCTAACATTGTGCATAAATTAAAGCATTTTGACAGTAGCCACCCACCATATATTAATGTTGATAAAGTAAGAGATAAAACTTTATGAATAAGTGTGTGTTCGTAATAGCAACAGGTTGCTTAACTGGTTTGTGATGAAAAAGAGGGGGAGAGCCCAAAATCAAGGAACTTTAACACAAACAGAAAGAGAGAGAGAATTATTAATAGCAAATGTGTTGGTTGGCCGACATGAATGGTAAAGTCATGACAATTGTAAAACGAAAAAGAAAAGACTTATTGTCATATTCTAAAATTTTTCAAAGATTCATTTTCATGCGAGTCCAGTTTAAGAATGAAACTATATTCTGTACTAGCAGCATGGCCCGGCGTTGCCCGGGCTCGATTCAAAAATCGTACGACTCGTACAGCAATCGCTATCACTTGACTTGACTTAAAATATTTTTGCCCTTCCTTGCCTTTAAAGGAGTGCCCTTTGCCATGCTGATGTTGCTACATACCTTACTTCTTGCCTATCTCACACTGCGAATTTTTTCTAAGCTCTATACTAAACATTAAATCTGTTACGAAAAAAGAACTAAACAAAATGAACACAAAACGATCAGCTTTAAAAGGACTCGTAAATGGAAAAAAAAAAAAAAAAAAAAAAAAAAAATCGAAGGAAAAAAAGAATGTTAAATATTTTTTCACACCCAACCCAGTTCTGCGGAATCAGAATCAATGTTGAGTTTAAGCAAGCAAATGAGCCAATTGGAGTAAAGTGCCATGCAGGTTTAAATTTTTCCCCACTTGTGACGAATGCAGCTATCGATTTTTTTTTGCATGCTAGTTAATATTCGTGTCAGTCAGCTGTTGGCTCTCACACTGGCCAGTAGAAAATGGCTGCAAACTACATGAAAACTGCCATAGAAGCATGAAAGAATCGATTATTTCCACTATCCATGGGAGTTGGGAAATGCAAAGTCGGTCTTGGCCTTTCCACTAACTTGGAGCATGCGCATGTAAATTTTGGTGCAAATCCGCCGAAAATTGCGGCCATGCATTCCTTCCACACACACACACTTATAGGTAGGGATAAGATGCAAACAACAAATATTTCAGCTGAAATCAAATGGGAATGTAATTAATATTGGAGCTAATCAAAGTAGGAAAATTTGATAAAACCATTCCTTCCCCCAACACAAAAAAGTTCCTGATCGCAATATATATTCTAGGCCTCAAGAAAAACCTATCTGTGGTTGACTGGGGCAAGAAATGGCTTGTAAACTTTAATGCTTCTAAAACAAAACTGCCCTCAGTTACCCACCATAAAGAACCCACCCTGCCTCCCATCAGGATGGCTGATGCCCAACTTCACAAGAGCATCTCTGTACCTGCTTGATCTCACAGTCCACTGACCTGAAGTGGAACAACTACATTGAATCTATAGCTCCGTCTACTGCAAGGAAAGTTGGTAATCTGTGTCGCGCCAGAAGGTTTTTCTCGCCCGAGTCCATCCTTCAAATCTATAAGTCAACCATTTGTCCTTGCATGGAATACTGCTGTCGTATATGGTCTGGTGCTCCCGCTGCTCATCTTGAGGTCCTAGACAAAATCCAGAGACGAATATGCAATGTGGTTGGTCCTAAACTTGCATCCAGTCTGCAGTCACTTTCTTACAAATGTCCTGTGGCTTTCTTCTGTCTTTTCTACAAGTACTTTCATGGCAACAGCTCCAACGAGCTATTTTCACTGGTTCCCAAACTGCATGAATTTAAGCATGCTACTAGGTTGACATCTCGGTCCCACCCTTATATTGTCAAAAGGGGCCAAATGTAGCCATCTCTTCTATTCCAACAGCTTCTTATCTCGCACCTCCCATCAGTGAAACTCGCTTCCCTATAATCTTCAAACATTCAAATGTAATGTCAATCAACATCTGATGCCTTGACCTTGATCCCTGTCTTTCTCTTTATGCTTTTCCCCAAACACTCGTCTTTACTCTTACTCTGTAACCTCTCGCATATTAGTGGCACTCCCACCTTACTTTGGGGGGGGGGGAGAGAGATTTGCTAAAAAAAAAAAAAAAAAAAATTATATATATATATATATATATATATATATATATAGTGCTTTTGTCAATAAACTTTGTTAATGTTTTCTTCCGATGTGTTAGCCGAAAGAGATCTCTAAATAAGGCCTCTGTGCATATATTTCTGAATTTGCCATCTTCATTTTCCATTTTGTTCTTTTTATCGGACTTGTTTATATTTATTTCTTTTAACAGATCATCTTGTTGTTTTGAATTGGTTTATGGCATATCAACCGCAATGGTTTATTTAATGCGGACAATTTTTATTTCTGGTAATATTTTTTCTACAAAAAAAAAAAAAAAAAAAAAAAAAAAAATGTATAGCTGACAATTTTTTTTTTTTTTTACAAAGTATTTCTAGTATTAAAACCTATTTTTACACTTTCATAGTGTTTTGACCTTAGTTTGGGGGCTAACTATTTACCCCTAGTTGGGACCCTAACAGGTGCTACCACCTTTGGTCAGGGTGGACCTTGGAACACCAGCAATGAAGAGGTGGTTCCACCTCCTCAGAACCTCCTGATCAGAGGCCTTGCTGTTGGACGTAGTTTATCATCTTACCAAGGACACAGATGTAGTTTATCGTCATACCCAGGACTGGATCATCTTGTTCAGACTGTAGTGAAAGATTTTTTTTTTATATAAATGAGAAAATATTTGATTGCCATTTCTATTTACCAGGTGTAAGTAAAAATTTACACACACACACACACATTATATAACCGGAATATGGCACATGTCCAGGTTTCAGCATTTCCATACGGGGATACCTTAGACTTTGATACCAACTCTTTCACTGAGTGCAATGAGTGAAGCGTTACCTTGTGGGTGGTGACAACCCCCCATGGAGCTAAGCATCTACTTGGAATCAAAACCCATGCAGAAATAAAGACACATTGTGAAGGTTTTCCAAGTAATCTAAAATTAGAAAAGTTGGCAGGAAAAATAATCAATTTTTTTCTTCCCATCATTTCCCTTAATCACCCACACGGTTTGTAAAACAGAATCGAAGCAATATGCAATGGACTTCAAATGGTTGGGGTGCCAGCTAATAAGTGCGAGATCAACACTTTCAAGAGGTGAATAAGTACTAATAAATATTCATATTGTTCTGGTATAATCATTAGCTTCAGACTTTCTGCATGATCTGGCTCCTGTAAAGGGAGAGGATAGCAGGAGTCAGGTACTTACTGGAGTGGCACAAGAAACAAGCCAGTTTACTGTTGCTTCGTCTCCAAAATCTTCATTAATGGTTCCAATCCCAATGAGGATGAACTGCAAAACACTTCCCCCTCCTCTCTATTTTATAGGCAGAAACACAGATGCATGCTGGGATTTCTTCCTAGCCAATAAAGTAAGCCAGCTCTCGGTTTCATCTGACTCAGTCCAGGTCTTGTCTTGAAGTCAGAATGTTACGTTCACTTATCCAAATTTGTTCTTGTCTGTCAACCGCAATAGTTAAGATTTCTTCAAATGATGCAAAACCTTTTAAAATTCTGTATTTATTCAAAATAAATTAAACTAATTAAAAAAATTGGAAGGAATAACAAACTGTTATAAAATTTCATATGTAAAAGCTGAAAATACAAATCGGGAATTACCATCCAATGTTATAGAGCCCCTGTCCAAGAGAGATGATTATAAACCATGAAGACAGCAAGAGGAAACTATGGTTTCAACTAAAATGAAATGTCCAATGGACTTTATATAAAAATCATGTTTTTTACTTTGACAAATACCTGGAAAAAAAAAAAAAAGGAGGGGGGGTTCAAAATTTGTTACCAATTCTTTAAAAAGGACAGATTACTCACGAATTGATCCAGTTTGAAAAAGCAACTTGCTCAGCAAATCGTACAGTGTGGGTGGTGCCTGCAGTTGATGCCGTTGTGGTGCCTCCATGGGTAAAAATGCCTTCACGACGCTGAACTTGTTTCTTGAACTGTGTTCCAAAATCGCGTTCTTTCTTCAAAGACAAATATAACTGAAAGGGAAAGACAAGAAATTCAGAAAAACGGGCAAAAAAAATGACTGAACAAAACTTTAGAAAATTTGGAAATGGTCAACATATTTATTTCAAACAACTAAAGTACTTGAGACTTTTACAATTTCCTATCCGCCAATATAGTTACAAGTTTTCTACCAGTACCGAGGGTGGGGTATTCCAGCTCAGAACAAAATCCAGATTTTCTATTTAGTCAGAAGAAACGTTCATAACACATTTTAAGGGAATTTCAAAGACGATATTTAGATATTCACATATAGATTTATTCAACCGCACATGTGCTAACTTGTTCCACTACCGTTTAGCCATCTTTGGACAGCTTCAGGATTCCGTTCACCCAGAACTTGGTATCTTTCTGGATGATTAACTGATTGAAGTGGTTTTTATGGGCCTCCAGAGGATTAAAGTTCTTTCCATTAAGAAAATTTGGAAGTGATTGAAACAAACGGTAATAGAAACAATGCAAGGTCAGGTGAGTATATACAGGGTGACAATATACCTGAAAGGACAATATACGGGGGTGACAATATACCTGAAAGGACAATATACGGGGGTGACAATATACCTGAAAGGACAATATACGGGGGTGACAATATACCTGAAAGGACAATATACGGGGGTGACAATATACCTGAAAGGACAATATACGGGGGTGACAATATACCTGAAAGGACAATATACGGGGGTGACAATATACCTGAAAGGACAATATACGGGGGTGACAATATACCTGAAAGGACAATATACGGGGGTGACAATATACCTGAAAGGACAATATACGGGGGTGACAATATACCTGAAAGGACAATATACGGGGGTGACAATATACCTGAAAGGACAATATACGGGGGTGACAATATACCTGAAAGGACAATATACGGGGGTGACAATATACCTGAAAGGACAATATACGGGGGTGACAATATACCTGAAAGGACAATATACGGGGGTGACAATATACCTGAAAGGACAATATACGGGGGTGACAATATACCTGAAAGGACAATATACGGGGGTGACAATATACCTGAAAGGACAATATACGGGGGTGACAATATACCTGAAAGGACAATATACGGGGGTGACAATATACCTGAAAGGACAATATACGGGGGTGACAATATACCTGAAAGGACAATATACGGGGGTGACAATATACCTGAAAGGACAATATACGGGGGTGACAATATACCTGAAAGGACAATATACGGGGGTGACAATATACCTGAAAGGACAATATACGGGGGTGACAATATACCTGAAAGGACAATATACGGGGGTGACAATATACCTGAAAGGACAATATACGGGGGTGACAATATACCTGAAAGGACAATATACGGGGGTGACAATATACCTGAAAGGACAATATACGGGGGTGACAATATACCTGAAAGGACAATATACGGGGGTGACAATATACCTGAAAGGACAATATACGGGGGTGACAATATACCTGAAAGGACAATATACGGGGGTGACAATATACCTGAAAGGACAATATACGGGGGTGACAATATACCTGAAAGGACAATATACGGGGGTGACAATATACCTGAAAGGACAATATACGGGGGTGACAATATACCTGAAAGGACAATATACGGGGGTGACAATATACCTGAAAGGACAATATACGGGGGTGACAATATACCTGAAAGGACAATATACGGGGGTGACAATATACCTGAAAGGACAATATACGGGGGTGACAATATACCTGAAAGGACAATATACGGGGGTGACAATATACCTGAAAGGACAATATACGGGGGTGACAATATACCTGAAAGGACAATATACGGGGGTGACAATATACCTGAAAGGACAATATACGGGGGTGACAATATACCTGAAAGGACAATATACGGGGGTGACAATATACCTGAAAGGACAATATACGGGGGTGACAATATACCTGAAAGGACAATATACAGGGTGACAAAGTCACTATACAATTCCTTACAATAACAATTAAGACAAAGCAAATAATCAACAGTCCAGAAATTTATTAAAATGGTTCTGGTTAATTCTAGTTAATAACAATAAACAATAGTAAATTAATTACTGATACTGTTTGAACTGCAAGTCACCTGCTTCAATGCTTTGCTTTTTATTATAAGTAACTGTATAGTAACTTTGTCACCCTGTATAGTAAGATGTTCCAGCCAAACTGTGCCAATTTCTGCTGTAGATGCAAAGAAACGAGGTCTGGCAGAATCCTGATGGAAGAGGACCCTTCTAATTAGCCATCATTTTTTATCTTTAATCTGTCCATTTCGAGCAGTACTTGCCAGGATTCAACATCTGATTTTGCAGAAGTAACTTTTAATAAAAACTATCCTTCTGATCCCATACATAGCATCACGCTTAGGTGCAGACTGATTTTTGGTGGTGTTAACAGTGGCTGGTTTCCCATCATCCACTTGGGCCTTTCCTGCTCGACATTGTTGTAAGCAATTCACTTGACTTCTTTCCAAAAAATGGGTCATTGTCATATTTGTGCAGTGAATTGCCAATGGAAATTGAGGCGCCTGAAAATTGGAGCGACCGACATATCCAAGTGTTTTTAAATGCCTTACTACAACGCGGAGGCATTTCGTTTTTCTCTATTTTCACTTTAAACAAAAGCATTTAAAATCCACACGAATCATAAGATCCAATGAAATGTCCCCATTTTTAACACATGTACACCTGTCTGGATTTCACATGTGATTGAAATTGTGTGTTCAAATGTAGTATTTGAACACTGGATTTAATTTCATTAAGAAAAAAATTGCTACAAACATTTCAAAACAAGCAGGTGCTTTTCACATGTAGGTTCCAGACATTATTTTCTCCTCTCTGGCATTGTGCCACAAAGTTTAATAAATCCAGGGGTTCTTGATCAAATCCAAAAGGAGGATCTGTAATGTAATAGATCCTGACCTGGCATCTTGGCTTCAGTCACTTTCTCACAGACCTGATGTGGCTTCCCTCTGTCTTTTCTACAAATATTTTCATGGCAACTCCTTTGATGAGCTTTTTTCCATGGCACCCTGACTACATGAATTAAGCGTGCTACTAGACTGGCATCTAGGTCCTACCCATTTACTGTTGAAATAGGTAAATCCAACCGTTGCTTCTAATCCAACAGTTTTTCTCATACTTCCTGCCTGTGGAACACCCTTCTGTTTTCTTGCTTCTCTGATAACTAAAATCTTCAAAAATTTCAATGCAACATCAGACAACATCGTCTGTCTTCTTGAACCCCATTCATCTTTTGTCCTTTCCGCAATCCTCTGCTTATACCCCATCTTTTCTCTCAGCTTCACTCTTTGTAACCGCCATACATACTAGTGGCATTTCCACCTTGCTTGGAGTGAAATGAAAAAAAAAAAAAAAAAAAATTAATTCCACTTACAATTTAGCAAGATAAAGATTTGAAAATGAACCATATTAAAAGAGTTAATGCCTGCAAAATGATTGCTTAGTACTTAAATGATTGCTTGATATTTACAAGTATGTGTAACTGTACATGCTCCATTCAAATCTGGCTTAATAAATTTGATAAAAATCCATCATTTTGGAGTTATCGACCGTGAAAGTTCGGATTCATTCGTGTTGTTGGCAGCAGCTATTACTGTTGTTTGCATACATTCACTGCGGAAAGCTAAATGTGGAAGACTATGGAAAGCTAAGCACGGAACCAATCTTGTCTAAATGTCTCAATTACTGTGGACGAGAACTATTTACGTAGACACGCTCAGTATGATACCCATTTTGCAGCGAACATATGCAAACAATGCCAGTAATGGCTGCCCATGATGTGAATGAATCCAAACTTTCACTGTTGAAAACTCCAGAACAGTTGACTTTTATCAAATTTATCAAGCCACATTCGAATGAAGCATGGACAATTACATATAATGTAAGTAAATTTTTAATGTGAACTGCCTGTGGGTATTACACTGCAAATTAACCATATAATCCATACCAAATTAAAAATTCAAAGTTTACAATCAAAATAATTGATTTTGTTGAAAATAGGATTCATTTGTTATGCTATAATAATTTTGTTGTTTATAAAGCATTTCATCAATGCACCAAAGAGCAACAACAAAAAGTGAATTGTTTTTTTTTTGTTTTTTAACAGTGAGTTTCACCCTGTACAAGACACATGGACCACTCAAGGTAGCAGATTACAGAGAAAGAGGCACAGTTTATGCAGATAGTTGGAGAAGATGACAACAGTTAATCCTAGACTTGAACAGGTTAAGACTGTTATGATCAAGGAAACATTCTCTTGGAGTCAGTTCCACAGAGCAATGGTATGTGGGAAGAAACTGCTCAAATGGAACTTCTTAGCAATGAAATACAGGGGGGAATGTCGGTGGTTTGCTACCATGTGAGTGGTATTGCAGGTCCTAGAAGGGAAGGTTATATATTTTCATGGAAATAGGGATAGAGCAGTAAGCAGCTTGCCACAGCTTGCCACAACCTGTCTGTGATAGAGTGGTTGCAGGGTAGAAAATAACTTTCATCCTCAAAGACACAGACACTTTTGGACAATCCAGAATGGAAAGTGAGGACCAAGCAGCACCTGTGCAAATATGGCAACAGTACTCCATTTTTGGCCTTATCTGGCTCTTGTAAAGGTAGAGGATAGTACGAGGAGTCAGGTACTTACTGGGGTGGTACAAGGAACCAGCCAGTTTATTGTTGCTTTGTCTCCAAAATCTTCATTGTTGGTTCCAATTCCAATGAGGATTAATTGCAAAAAAACTTCCCCCACCTCCCCATTTTATCGACAGAAATACAGATGCATGCTGGGATTTCTTCTGAGCCAATAAAATAAGCTTGTTCTCGGTTTCATCTGATTCAGTCCCTGTCTTGTCTGGAAATCAGAATGTCATGTTCACTTATCCGAATTTGCTTGTCTGTCAACCCCAATTCTTAATTTGTGAACTTTTTGCCATATTACTGTTGCTTTGCTCCGCATATATTCTTTACTTGCTTTTTGTTATTTTTACCTTGTTCTTTTCTTTTTGTTATTTGCAAACTTGGGCAGTTCTGTTTGTTGGGCAGTTCAGCCATTTATTTACATTTAACCATGGCCACTCACTCTGCACCCATCAGCCACTCTTACTTCCCCCATTTCCTTCAGGCAAAGGAGATGCTGCTTAGAAAAGCAAACTTCAAGAACGACCAACAACTGCTGGTTATAAAATGGAAACACTGGAGAAAAAAAAAAAATAAACAAAAAGCCCCCAAAAAACCCTCCTTTTCAATATGGCACCCATAGTATTACAAATTATCAAACTGTAACATTTGACAATTAGAAACCAAAAGAGACTTCTAGTTCTTATACAATTTAACAAAGTCTGCAAAATGATCCAAG